>VZRO01002835.1:68352-192424 GCA_013397915.1 Daphoenositta chrysoptera
GCCCACCGGAGCAGCGGGCGCGGCGCACGGTCCGCTCCCGGTGCCGCCCGCGGCGCAGGGGCCGCATCGCAGCGGGGCTGAGAAATGTTTGAGGGAGTTTTGTCTCTCCTTTCAGCTGGAAAAGGAAAGGCATCGGCGGCGGCGGCGGCAGCGCGCACGGGTGATGTAAAGAAAGAGGGACTTTATGATGCTGGCTGGTTGCAGCTCAGTAGGATACCGGGAAAGGCTGACAGGATCAACAGGGCGCTTGTTGAGTGGTGCGCTGAACCGCTTCGGCCCAGAGCCCCCTGGCTGGTTTGGAGAGACTGAGTACTCACCGTGGCTTAAATGGGTCAGCAGTGGGGTTCCAGCTTGCCCCGACTTGTCCAAACTCCAGAAAACAATATGACGTTTAGAAAGGGGGGAAGCAGTGAGGTATTGTGATTAATAGGAGAAAATTGAGTAGGGTATGCTGATAGTTATCAGTGCAGTGCTTGTAGGGTTTTACATAGAGCATGGATACCCAGTGCTGCAGAGCTGACTGCTTAATTACACCTTTGCATCCATTCTACTAATAACACTTCTTGAAGTCTGAGGGATCATGATCATGGATTATGACTCTTCTAAGAGAGACTTAAGTGGTCTTTCAAAGACTGAGTGTACTCGAGTTTATTACTTGGCAGGGGGCAGCAGCATGAAGCCTGGGAATGAAAATAGGAAGTGAACATTACTCATCTAGTTTTGATATTGTGTCTTCGACAGTTTTAAGTGTCATCACAGACTGATCCTAGCTCAGATAGCATCTCATGTGCTGAAATACATTACTCTTGTCCTGGTTGGTACCTAGTTCTTCTGGCTGTGCAAGCAGTCCCTCTGGTACGGAGTATGTTCTGAACAGGTCTGGTTATTTTTATAATGGGCAAATGTGTTTTTAGAAGAGTAAACCAAACTGTATCATACTGAAGAATGTTCTCAGCCTGTAATATCCTAATCTCGTGTGTTCAGAACGAAAACAACAGCCACCGGAAAGCTGAAACCACTCTTGACTGATCCACGTGGCTAATGAGGTTTATGACAACAGAACTGTGTTACTACTGCAGTGTTACTACATTGAGGTGTCGTTACCTCAGAGCTGAAAGTGCAGTTCGAGGTGACGATGTGCTGTCCACTGGCTCTGGGGGCTGCCCTGTGGCAGAGGTCCAGCCTGAGTTTTCAGAGAAATAGTCCTGGTTTCTTTATGGTCCTTTTGGAGCCTTCACGAGATAGAAGTGCTTATTCTGGAGACTGGGAAAGAACGGTGGTGATGTGCTCAGCTCCTGAAACACAGGCCTGACAGCTTTTCCTGCCAAGAGACATTCTTCCCTGGTGGGACATTTAGAGGCTTGAGATGTCATCCTGTTTTCCTCTGCTCCCTGAGGCTGCAATAAAAGGGTGTTGGCCTGGTGCTTGAATGCATCTGGCCGTAGGTAACGGCATGGTGAGATGAACTGGAGTAGTTTGCTCTGTTTGAGTTCTGCTTTGTTTACTTGTTTGAAGGCTTTGTTAGATGTTACTGTATTAAGTGTGATGCAGTTAAAATTCTTATTTGCTATCCTTATAGGAGATATGCTTCAGCTTTCACTTTAAAGTAGTTGAGTGTTAATTGTAGTGCTTAAAGAGCTGTATCCTAGCATGGCTGTGTGTGCCTGTAAGTTTATCTGGCCATGATATCATTACTAAACTCCCTGATACAGGCGGGACCAAAGTGTCTGTCCTGTGTAGAAACTTCTGCAGTCAGCAGAGGAAAGTCATGGGCTTTTTCACAATAAAGCTCTGAACAAAATTCCTGTCTTCAGGTGAGTGTTAGCTCCTGCTAGGTGCGGCCTGACTGTATTCCCCTGGGGGAATCAATTCACGCCCTTTGTTTCCCTGGAAAATTTGTAGTTCCCAACTGCCCTGCTCAGTTCTGAGTGGATGCAAACCATGCTGACTCATATGCTGAACTGCATCTTTGCTCCATGTAAACACAAGCACAATTCTAAAATATTTAATTTGTAATGTCCTCTGTGGAGAGCTATCCCACACCTCCTGGCATAATTCCCAGAAGCAGCAGATTCTGGGGTTCTGGGAGTTTCAAAGGCCATTGGTGCCCAGCAGGATAATCATCTGAACTAGTTCAGTGTAGTTTATCCTGGCACCGGGACAGTTCAAACTGAACAGGTATTTAATCTTGCTTAAAGCAAGTCTGCTTTGAACAATACAGGGTATGTGTATGAACGATCTGGAGCCTGTTGGGACACGGCTGTCAGGAGATCTACATGGAGGGAAATCTTTGTTATGGCAAGAACACTTTGGTGTAGATGTACCTCCTAACGATTTCTGAAACAACCTCTGTGGGCAGTTACAGTAAAATCAGGAATAAGCTATTAGAAGGTTTGTTTTCTTAGTACTTCTGTGGCAAATAACAGTGGTAATTGTCTTGTGAAATACCCAAGTTTATATCCACAGGCAAAATGCATGTTTAAAAAACCTTCTCAGAAATACAGAAACTCACTCCCATTCATGCACACAAAAATCCTCATTCTTTTAATTGAAAATAAATTACAGTATATGATTTGGCTACAAAGGAGGAGAGTGGAACCAAAGAATGATTTCTAAGTACACTTATTTGTCTGTACCTGCTAAGTACAGTATTGGAGTTTTAAGATAAATTTCTTCTCCTTTAAAGCAGTAATTATTTCAGTGGAGACTAGTTGATAAGAAACTAGAGTTCTTCAGTTCTTTTGTGGGTTTTAAATTTTGGGGTTGTTTCTTTGTTATTATTGTGAGCTTTGTTGAAAGAGTGATCCATCACAATAAGCACAAAGAAAAATTTGGGAGAGGTTCAGTGCATCTCATGGATGGTCTAGATCAATCCCATATCACTTGCTCAGGTGGGTTGACTGTCAGTGCATTACCTGTAATTGTTAAACACTATTTGTTTGCTGAACTGTGCTAAGCATCACTGATGTCATAATTCATCCCACCATCCTGCAATGTTTTAATCTTCCATTCTTAATTTTTTATTTTGAGAACAAGATTTTAGAGACACTAGAGTAGTGGGATGTGCTCAAAACTGGGTAAGTCTGGGTAGCAGAAGTGGTTCCAAACCCTGGAGAAAAACCTCCTGGTGCAAATGGGGCTCTGGAGCTCACTGGGGTCTCTTGGGAATAAAAAGCATTGCTCTCACGGCCACAGCACGGCAGCACTTGTGTCAGTGCAGTGTCAGTGCAGCGAAGGGATTAAATCTGTGCTCTTACCTTTACAGGTGGTAGGATTTGAAGGTAGTGTGCCTGTCACTTCTTTGACTTCAGGAAGGTTACTTGACATAGAACTGTTTTGCTACAAGAAGCAACTTTTGTGTGAGTATGATTCAAGGCTCACCTTATTTTCCTTCTTTATGGGGAATTTCCTTAGAAATGTTGCTTAATTCATGGATGAATTTCACTAGAAAGACTTCTTTATCTGAGGTCTGAAATTGACGTGTACAGATGTGGCATTTTGTTGCTTAAGTGTGCCGAGATACATGCTTGCCATTAGCAGAGTCCCCTTAGTTACAAGGGAGATTTACAACCCATATTTCAAAATCCTGCTTTCTATGATGGCTCTTAGTGGCATTTTTCTTTGAAAAGCAAAGGAAGTTAAAAATTGTGTCTGCATGTTATTGTTGCTATGACAGCTGTCTTTGTCCAGTTTTAACCATCCTATTCTGAGTAGCTCCTGACTGGGATTGTAACATTAATGGCTACAGGCAGAGGAAGTAGGAGTAGAGGTCTTTCAATGCCGTCTCCTTCACTCAGTCAGAAAATATTACTTCTGAGTTACACTAGTTTTAATCAAGATCCAATGAGTCGAAACATTCCATTACTAGCTCTGTTTTGGTGCCTGGCCTAATTAGGACTGGTATGGTTACGATATAAATTAGCAGCCAGTTCCTTAGCACTATTTAATCATGGTTTGTCTTGGGCAAGACAGATGCTACCGCTGATACTGTGCTTCTGAGACTTTAAAACTGGGAAGATCTCTTGAAATAAGGTGATGCAATTTTTGTACAAGGTCACATACAAAATTATGTTGTCTTCAGATGGCAATTGGGAAACAAGTGAGTGCTCCTTGCAACATGCTGTCAGTTATTGCATAAGCAGGCACGAAATAAGGTCCACCCCTCTGTCTAGGTGAGCAGTGGGATGTGCTGTCTTCAGGTGCCAACTTACTTTTACACCCATGTGCAACACCAGTGTAAAAAAAGATGTAAAATAGCCCATGTTTATTCAAACCCTCCTTTCTAGCATACTGAACGTCTTCCTCCGAAGTGGATAGCTAACTTCTGTGTAGTCAGAGTCTATATTAAGGGTTTGTAAATGGCTGTCATCCTAATGCTAGCTGGAAAATACTGTCACGAGAGAAGGTTTTTTGTAAGTTAGATGGCAGCCTGTTAGTCTGAGTAACACATTGTTGGAAACTGTTGGTGGTAAAGTAGCAGCAGCTTGGAAAGCTCTGTGACCCAAATTCAGACTTGTTTTAGAGGGTAACTTCTAATACAGAATCTTGTACAGTTTAGTCCAGTTGGAGGGTCAGCTGTCTGTTTTGAAGATAAGACTGCTGCCTTTTAGGATGAAAGCTGTATTTTTTGAATATGAACTCCTTTTTATCTGCTTGCTGTGCCTTGTCTGAGGGAAGGAGCAGCTGTAGTCCATTCGCCAGACCTGCATTTGGCTGTTGCTGCCATTGTGTTGTGTGTAAACATGTACCATTATTTTGGATCATATAGCAGCCTGTTCAAAAGGGTCTCGCATTCCCCAGCTGTTCTGCAACTTTTCCATCTCTGAGCTTGCCAGCTGCTTAATACAGGCAACTGTAGCTGCATTTGTTTCTCTGGTGTTAAGTATTAGTGGACATAAAATTGACTTGTTAAATGTTAGGTGCTGCGAGCCCCTCTCCTGCTTCGAATGGACTTAAAACAAAAGTAGACTGTTCTTACTGTATCAAAGTTTTTAGAAGTTTTCTTTGTCACTAGTTGAAGAGATTGCATAAAAATCTTTGTTTTGTAGATTTGAAACAAATATGAAATACAGTTGTGTTTACACATATATGCATACATCCACAGATTGTAGCAGTAACTAATCTGAAAGAACTGGGTTACAAAAAGGTGTGCCTTAAAGCCATGTCAACAGCTCATTTGTTTAACCACTTCTCTGAACAATGTTCAGTTTAACAAGGCATCCTGTGCTCTCTTGTCAGCCAACCCTTTTGTTTACAGAATCTGGGAACTTTTGTTTCGGTGGCAGCACTGCTCAGTCTGGATGTCAAGGAAAGAACAGGGGCTCTGCAGTGTCTTGTGTCTGCAGTGAGTTCTCAGTCCAGGTGAGGAACCACAGGCTGAGACCTGCCTTTTCCAGCCTGCTGTCCCTGCCGTGAAAGTGATAGGAGGTGTCTGGAAAATGTTTTGTGTGACTGAACTCCTCTCAGCTGCAGCTTTGAATCCATAGCTATCTGCCTGGAGATACGGAAGTTAAAAGAGTAAATTCAAGCACCGTTGGAAAAATGAGAATTCTCATAATGACTGAAGTTACTATTCTAACCACTTAACCTGTTCTACAATGTGAGTTTGTAACTTTGGGTGAGGAGGAGTGTATCCTTGGTTGCTGCCAGAGATTGCTAAAGAGAGTGATAAAGCAAAGTTTTCACAGGCTTGATCTGGTGCCATTAATTAGTATTCCATGCTCCTGTACAAGGAGATAAATCAGGTGTTTGCTTGGAATCATATTTAATGCAGTTTGTATTTGAAGAATGCAAATTTGATTTTTTTATGGTTTTGCTGTTCATTTCATGGTGAAGGAGACTGGAAGGGAATGACTTGTACATTTTTGCTCCTGATAGCAGAAGAGGCTGCCTCTGCCCCAGGGTCCAAGTTAACCATTGTAACTGGCCTGAATACCCTATTATTCAGAGAGGAAATTTCCAGGTGACTGTAAATACATTTCTATTTTCCCCACCCTTTCACCAGGCCTGCTCTAGCCTTGCTCATTGTAGCTTTCATGTTCATGTTAAACATCAACACTACCTAACTTAGCTAGGATGACTCTGGCTCCATAATAGAGCCTTGACCTGTAAAAACAAAAGGAAAACCGTAAAAAAAGTCTCTTGATTTAAGGTACATGTTTCAGGATCTGTTTTTCGTATATCCAAATAGCTGAGAGTTTGAACTTTTCCATTCTAATGCTAATGTCTTAAAAGAAGTTGGAACGCTGTCTTTGGCTAGATGCTTGCACTTGTCTTCTGGAAAGTTAATTTTTCAAAGTCAGTGTTAGAGCATTAAATCTTTATTTGTCTGAAATCACAGCAGAAATACAGGCTTATAGTTTGAAATGATCACACTAGATACATAGTTGTGTTAGCTGAGCAGTCATAGATACTAGATTGAAATGTCTAGTTAACAGAGAAAATGTAGAAATGAATGTGTGTTCTGGATTTAATAACTACATGTATGAACAGTTCTTTAGAAAACAGGTAACAGGGGTTCTCTTTCAGAACAGCAGACAGACCACTCTTCAAAAACAGAGGAAGAAAACTGAGTGTGATACTGAGTGCATGGAGAGAGAGGTAGGGAATGGAGGAGGAATTTGTGTCACAGGGAAGGTTAGGGAGAGCATCTTAACATTTAATTTTTTTTTTAGTGCTGCTGATTAATTCATAAACTGCTTTGGAATGAGTTTAGGGAATGGACGTAGAGGAGATTGGGAGAAGTGGATTTTGAGAAGTAAGAAAGTAAGTAAGTGTTGGTTTGTCCTCAGTAGAACAGAGGAGGAAGACAGTATCTGATTAATAACCAGTGTTCAATTATTGAAGACTTTAGGAGAAATAAATATTTCTTTCACATAGAAGGTGGTGGGAAATGAAGTGAAAAGACTTTAAATGGCCTTAAATTGCTTTAACATGTTTGAAATAATAGAGGGGGAAAAGAAGGGATTACCCTCTCACCCACCTCCAAAGACTGTTTTTAATGAAGTTGGTGGGAGTTTTGGGAAGGCATAAAAATAGAGCATTTGAGAAAGCTTTTTGTTAGGTGTTTTTCTTTTTTTCTTTCTTTCAAATGAAAGGTCTGCCAGTGTTTTTAACTTGGCTTAAATTTGCTCCATCCTCTACAGGGAAAAATATTTATTTTAAAGTTTCCTCTAAACTTAAATTGGCTTTCCAGCCAATTTAAAGACATGTCTGTCTATGTAATACCTTCCAATTCCAGGAAAGCTGAAAACTGTAAGGCTTAGTGGAGGAGGAGACCTTGTTGATTGCACAGGAGAGCAGCATTTCCAGCAGCAGAAAAATTGCTGTTTTGAAAATGTAGCTTGAATTAATCCCTTCCACCTTTGTTTCCTTTTGCTGCTGTTAATGATTTCCTTTGCTCAGCTAGTGGTACCTGCCTCGCTCCACTGCCTCTTCCACTGCTCTCTGGGACTAAAAACTACAGTATGTATCAATTTAAAGACAGAAATAGGGCAATGGCAGATAGAGCTTCTTCACTAAGCTGCAAGTTTATGAGAGTTATGATCTTTAACTTTGGCACTTAAAGTTATTTCTCTCCAGGGTGGTCATTGCAGCTCTTAGTGTGGGTTGTCCTGCACACTGATGAGTTTGGGTGCCTGTTATCTCACAGGTTGTGTGGCTCAAGTCTCTGCCCTGTGTGTAGCTTATCAGCCAAGTGCACAGCTCCCCAGAGACCACTTACACAGAATTGTCTCTATCACTGGAAAGATTCAAGGCTTTGAAAGAAGTTTGCTTAAGCAGAAGTTGCAATAATGAACAAACTTACAAAAAGAAAACAATGTATTTACTGAGGTAATGTGTGTCAGTAAGGATCTGGCTTAGTTAGGCTCTGTTGTTAGGGTTGTCTGTTATGGCTGCTTGTGTTTTGGATGCTTTGCCTTGTTTGTGTGCTGCAGTGAGGCTGTGCTTCACCTGTAATCAGCATTTAGGTGTTAACTGCTGAAAAGTATCAGTACTGCTGCTTCTTCTCCCACCTTACTCCACAAAACTACTTAGCTGGTGTATTCCTGTTGAGATCACGCCGTTGGCTTTAGGCTTAAACTAATTTAGTCAGAGTATTCTGTCATTTGTGGTTTAAAGTATATGCTGTGACAAATATTACTTCAAAGGAGTTTGTACAAAACTTGACCCTTGCAAAGCTCAGAGAGTAAAGACTCTCCAGAACTCTATAAACACCCTGACCGTGGGATTGCACCAAGCCTCTTCTGCATGCTCTCCCTTGTGCCTGCCCTCTTCCTTCCTGTTGTATTGCAGAGTGCCAGTAGTTGACAGGCAATGGATTTGTTTTTCCTGAAATACACTTGTTTGTCTTGTCTCCATAATATTTGTTGCATGCCTGACTTGACAACTTGCATGCAAATACCTATTTTTATACTGTTTTTGTGGGTTGGCAACTAAGTAATTGTGGCTTCCTACTGCAAGCAAACGCCTGGTGTATGGAGCAGAGTTGTGTATATGGATTTCTGGTATGGAATGGAAGTTTAATTCTTTTAGCTTGAAATTAAATTGCGTTGAGTAAAATGAACTTTGGATTTAAGTGGACCCATTTAAACAATTTTCTAGGGCTTACATAATAAAAGCAAACTATAGCATAGCTAACTACTGCTAGGGATTCATTTCAGGTTCTTAAAACTTGTGGTTTAAGAGGGGAATGCTCAGCTTATGCTTCTGTAATAAACTTCATATCTGAAACACACTGTGTGGTGTACTCTGCTGGGATAGTACAGCCACAGATAACTTGAAGGGATTTGTGTGGGCAGGGAGAAGGCAGATCAAACATTCCAGGTGAGATACAAATTTCCATGGCCTGGTTTGGAAACCTAACCTGCCTTACAATAAGAGATAGAGAGCTGCGAAAAAGAAGTTACCCCTAATTTTGTTTCATCTGACCTACTGTTAGAGGACCTAGTAGCCTTTTAAAAGAAACCTTTAAAGCAGTATTTGGTTGAACATGCTCTTTCTAGACTCCCAAGAGGTGCTTGCCAGCAAGGAGCTGCTGACATCAAAAGCAAAACCCCAAAAGGCCCATATATGTGTGTGAAGTAAGGAAGCTGGGAATGAGAGTGGTTTTGCACTGAAATTCAGCTAAAAGATCTTTCCAAATGCAATAAAGAAAGGGAGCACCTTCATTACTGCCTTCAAAAATTATGATGACTTGTGAGATTCCTAGGGTAACATATAAATGAAGACAGTGTCCTTCCAATAAAACAAATGTCACTTCATTATATGTTTCTTCTGCAAAGACCAATATGAGAACTTATAATCATGCCAGTCACCTCTGAAACAAAGCAAGTAATCTTGGTGTTACAGAGGTTTGTTTCTTAAGGAAGCCCTGAAAAAACTTTTTCCATGAACACGTTGGTATGAATTGGCATTCTTCCTTGCACAGGAAACCACAAATTCTTATTGCGGAAAACTCCTAACTCTTGTAAAACAGTCATTAGTTTTGTGTATTAAATGTGCAGAATGTTCTAGGTTTTTTTCGTGTGGCCTCTGGAGAGCTGCTCTAAGAAATGCTTTTCTTTTGATAAACAGATCACTTGCTCGAATGTTTCCAGTCACTTGTAGTCACTGTGCATGCTGCTGGGGCTTGGATACTTCTCAAATGCCTACAAGCCTGAGACCATCTTTATTGCTCAATTATTTTTACCGCCTCAAGTCTGACAGTTGCAGCAACTGAACATGATCTCTGTATTAAATACAGCAATGTGTTTGATGAGTTGTTCTGTTAGGCTTTCTGCTGCCCATGCACTTGAAATTGCCTGTGGTGGCGGGGCAGCTCCTGGAGCAGCGCCCCTCAGTGCACACAGACACACACACACAGACACAGACACACAGACACAGACACGCTGTGCTTGGGTGCACTCCTGGGAACACCTCTGTGCAGTGTCAGTGTGACATGAACACCTCTAGCATGTGATGTGTACTACAGGCTGGGAGCTTCAGGCTCAGGTGACTGGAAAAATTGCTTCGATGACTTCACTGAGCATCCCTCTTTTTCTTTATGCTAGTCTTTTTTCAGTCTTTACCTTTATGGTCTTATCAACCTCTTTTTTTTTTCTTTTCTTTTTTTTTAATCCCTATTCTGTATTTGGTATGCAAGCTATGATCAAACTGCACATGAAGTAAAACCCTTTCTTAACTAAGAACTTCATCCTTAGTTTTTGTTCCTTTCAAATACACTGTCAAGAGTAGAACTCAAATTACACAGCACATTCTTTTTATTTTTTTCAATGACAGAAGGAAGGAAAATGGGCAGGGATGTAGCTAATCACATAAGCTAGCAGTGATAAAAGTGTTTGTTTGTTTTTGTTGGGTTTTTTTGCAGTGCAGGCTACTTGTTTGAAACAGATTTGTCGTATCTTCATCAATGTTTTATAGTTTCTACTATTTTGGAATGTTAGCTGGGTTCTCAAGTACTGGAACATTACTGCTGCTATTTAAGGCAGGACATCTGTCATGATGTGTCTAGAGTCTGATTTCCCCAAGCCTGAACTGTTCTTGCCTATATGCTCTACCTATGTAGCCATTGCTCTTTCTACAAACTAAAAATAACAGAGGTTAAGCAACTTGTTGAAAGTCTGTAATTTCTGAGAGCAGCAACTTGCCAGTAGCTATGTCTTGTGTCATCTGGACAATGCTTTGGCAGAGTTTTAAGAATTTACTAAACTAGGGCCAAATTAACTTTCCTTTCTGGTTAGGCATAACTTTCTGTGCTGGAAGGATGTGCACAAAATAAATGCATGCTTCTCCCAAACAGTGTTACCACTGTCTCATGCTGCACACACCAAGGCTTCTGGGACCAGCCCTGCACCCTCCTCTGGTGTCCCACCCTCGGCTGCCTCCCTTGCTGCTGGAAGTCATGGCTTGCATATCTGCTTCCTTGAGATTTGGGACTTTTCCCTTGCAGTAGCCTCAGTATTAGCTGCCCTCTCAACTGTGGTTTATGTTCCAACAGATGTTTAGTTTGCACACTTTTACTGTAAATACTATTTACAATATTATTACAGTATTATCAAGTATTCTGTGCACAGGATAATGCAGCTGCTCTGTGAAGCCTCAGAACCCTTCTGCAGAAGGGGCAGGCTCTTTTAACCTAAAGAAATTATTCCTCTTCTCCCACTAAAATGCCACTCTGAAAACTTTGTTCTAGAGACAGTTTTAATGAGCTTTGAAACCTGTATCACAGTTTTCAGAACAACCCCTCTATGTCTGTGGCCTTGCAATAATGCCATTTTTGGGGATGAAAGTTTATGACTCTAACAGCTCTCTACTCCTCCCATTTCCCACTTTCCTTCCTGCTCCCAGCTGTATGCATGTGCTGATTAGTCTGGGGTGGCTCTAGTCCACTCCTTCAACTTTTTAACCTGCTTTATCTCAGGTTTTGGTTGCTAGGTCAGCATATCAGTGCCTGCTGTTAGTGAACCAAGGAAGGTCTCAGACCTCCAATGCGTATAGGAGCTGGCACAGAGGGGACAGTGTCAGACTGGACAAAAAGTATGTTCTCTGCACAGTTCACTTTGCCTAACATGGATCCGTGGATGAACATGAGTTTTCTGATGGCACCTCTCAGTTCAGATTTGACAAATTAAAAGCTTTCAAATGGAACACTGCAGTAGTGTTTATCTGAAGCTTAAAATGCTGGAATTGGATTTTTTTTTTCCTTTGTGTTAGTAGCTCCTATGCCACACTATGTTTTTACACGTTGTTTGTTTAAAGGAAGCTTTACACTTCCCAGGGAAGGTTGCAGCTGGGAAAGGCCCGAAACGATTGCAGTTGCTTGGCTCTGTTGGATTGTAACTGTGTATGACTCTTATTAATCTAAAATTGCAGATGCTTTACTGTTCATCAGATTGTAAAAATGCTATGATACCATCCAGCATCTTTTAAAGGTAGCCTGAGTTACAGAATTTTGAAGTTAGAATAGTCATGGTGACAGCACATCTTTTTGTACTGGTGGAGAAAATTAAAGAGAATGGGGAACAAATGCTAAGGGGTAGGGAGATTTGAAATAACTATACATGGGTCAACACAAACAACATACGAAGTTTTGGGAAGCTTTGTTAAACTTGGGCTGAGTACTTAAAGGTTTACTAGAGAGTAATACATGCTATTGAACTTGATGGCTTTGGCTTGTGATCACCAGTGAAAGCCTGCTTTTTCACCTAGTTTTGCAACTGGGGATTTACTTTGGCACAAGGAAGATAAGTTTCTTACTTGAGTTAGCAGGATACAAGTGTCTGGTTGGAAACATTCCCAGCAATGATCTGATTTCTAGCCTTTTCTCAGTAGAGCCACCAATGCATATTTGGCCACAAAATAGTTATGACAACTTGCATAAACTCCAGGATTTTTTAACATCTCAAAACCACTTTAATATAGGGTACAATCTGGTAATGTATAAACACTGGCTTGAAACAAAATAATTGGATTTAACAGCTTGGTGGATGGTCAGTTCCAAGCCCTGGCTTCCTGGGAAGTGCCACCTGAGTTTATCAAAACTATTGCTTCTGCTTGCTGAGTTCGTGGCATCCCAGGTGCAGCTTGGTAAACTGTCTGCTGGCCACTGGCCCTGCACACCTTCCTCACACCATCATCTCCCAGACATCATCTCCCAGACCAAGATCTCCAGATTATTGCTGGGCTTCATTTAGAAAGGACACCTGAGCTGGCTCCATTGCTTGCTGCAGGCGTTGAATTGCTGCAGTGTTTTAGAGGAGGCTGTGCTCTACTATCAGTATATTCGCCAGGCTAACTCATATATACATTTTTGATCAAAACAAAATAAGGCCTTATCTTCTTTTAGATCGTAACAAAACGTTTGCTCATTATAAATTATTGAAGTATTTGAGTTAAAGAAAAAAAAACCCCAAGCAACAAACCACCAAAACAAAACTATTTGATTTCTCACTTCATTCTGGCAGTAGATGCACGTCCAGTGTGTGAAGGAGAGACTCATGACTGTATTAAGCTCCAGATGTGAGAGGGTTCTGCATTACAGGTAGAGGAAATAAATTTCAGAGCCATCTGGCAATGAGCAGAGTGAACCTCTTCACAGGTTTTCTTTTGAGGAGTGTCCTGAAAAGTTTCGCATTAGGCTTTTTTTTTAAATGTTTTGTCTGGTGATCTCATTGTCCAAAATACTGCACAATTCAGATCTGAGATTCAGATTCAAAGTTAATATATCTCCATAGCAAAGTCCATGTTGTTCAGAGATTTTGCCTTGTTAATTGTTAACAGAAGTGCTCCCACTGCTCAGCTGAGCTGCAGGGTTTGTTAGCTGAGCACTGCTTGTAACACTCTGTTGTTTAAATGCTGTTTTTGATGTCTCACATCACTGACATGTTTAACTTAATAGATGTGACATGGAGGAGCCTTATCCTGAAATGTTCTTCTGGAACTTAGTTGGGACTGTTCAGATTATGTTCAAAAATACCACTTTTTATTTTCTCCAGGGTTAATTGCACCATTGATTCAATTCATTATATTTAAATAATATACTTTGATCTTTGAGCACAAGATCTGATTTTATTTGGTTGTTCATGGTAACCTGAGTGTTGTGTTTTATGTTCGGTTTTTGGTTTGTTTGTTTGTTTTTTAATCCTCCTAATAGCTTCTGTATTGAGTGCTGTTGTTTAGAACAAGGATTTATTTGTGTGTGCACCTGATTCACAAGATTCACAGTTATGTTCCAGCTGTCTTGAGAGTCTCGCTTCATCTTGTCTACTGCCTTTGCTTCATTTCTGTTTCTTTCTTGGGCGGTACTATCCATTTCCAAGACCTTGGAACTACAGCTCTCCCTCTCATGTATAGGCAAGTCTTCAGACTTGTCCCGTAATTGCTCAGTGCAGAGATCTCAGCTGTTGTCAAGGAAGCTTGAGATGCTTTGAGGTGTTGCAGATCAGAAGACCATTATTGTTCTGTAAGAGCTCCTCTGTTTTCCAGTGTGGTCACTAACAGAGCATTTTTGGAAATTCACATAGGTGAATGGAAGTGCAGTGGGCTATATGAATCTGAAATATCACTCGTTATGTTACTTTGTTTTAAATTTTTTTTTTAAATTTTGGAATTCATATATTTATTGAATTTATTTTTAATGAAATTAATTCCATTAATAAGGGAGTTGTTTTCAGTCATGCTGTCACAAGACGCTTAAGTCCAGGAGGTAAATCTAAACATGGGGGATGTCTTGAATCCATTGTAAAGAGATGATCTGAATGGGCCAGTGCACAACCTGCTGGTTAAGGATCATGCATCATTAGTCACGTCTTTCTGCCTTGTCTGAGGAAACCAAATATTTAATGTTCCTTCCCTTTCTGAATCTGGCCTTTCTAGAGACTGTAGTTAGCAGTGACTGTTGTCTTTGGTAGGAAATTCAACTGCTTCTATTTTGGAATTTATGGTCTTGTTTCTCTCATTAGTTGATTCTTGTGTATTTGGGGAGTTTCTTTGGTGTGTGTTCCTCCTTAACTTGCTCCAAAGAGTTCATTGCTAGACACTGGCCACGTCCAGTTGATCCAAATAGTCCCAGCAGCTGAGATAACTTGTTTTCTGTTGGAGTTGGATGATGTGCTTGTGCATTTTAGGATGATGCGTAATAACCAGACCAAGAGAGAGGCCTGTGGAAAAAAGATGAGGAAAACAGGATTCCTAATTATGTGACCTCTTATTATCTTTAGGGAAAGGTCTGATGGAATGCAGGTATGTTTTAAGGGACGACTTTTTTATTATGAGTCTGCACAGCTTAAATTCTCATTTATCACTTCAGCCTTTGTCTGACCTCCACCAAATCTTCTCCTTTAGCTGTATTTGCAATATCTTTCTTTTCTGGCCAAAAAAAAAAGAGGCATGCACATTTTAATATGCCATTTTTTGGTTTATTCAACACTCAATCATTTTGCCAAAGTGGGGAAGTAGTGTAAGTTTGGAAGGGGAACATGAGCTATGTGAATGATATTGTCTCAACAAATTTTGTAGGTAAAGGTCCAGTGAGGGTCAAAAAAAAAAAAATCCACAAAATTCTCGCAGATTAATTTGAAATACCTGATTTTCAAAACTGTACAACTATTACATGTAGAACTGTCTTTTTAAAGATTTTTGCCCTTAATTCTTGCACTGCAGAAATGGACACCTGTCTCTGTTTGGATAAGTGCTGGCAAGTTCAAAACTGTAAGTGGCTTTTGTTATGAACTGGAATTTCAGAGGTGACACTGCTGTCAACTCTGTCTGTGTCCTTGAATGCAGCAAGTCTGGTCCTCTGTGGTCCCATGGTAAAGACTTGTGATCCCTCCACTTCCTGGCATGTTAGAAGTTCAGCATCTGTAAAGCAGTGAATACTTTATGCTGCTAATGGCTTTGGAGTAACTAATTAAAGTGGTAAGTTCCTTACTTAAAATGTGCTCTAGATTGTGTTTGTAAACATTCTAGAGATTCATTGATGCATTTGATTTTCAGTATTTCTCATATATTTAAGGGAGACTGTAAAGTATCAAAATGATGAAACCAAGTGAAAGCTGATTTGTTTTGGAGAAAGAACACACTGGCTTGAAGGAATGACTCTCTAGACCTTAGTGCAGGTATTAACACTGAAACTTGTGTACTGGAAATGCCATAGACTTAAATTACAATAGGGAGATAACATGGCAGAAAAGTGAGTCAGAGAAGTGAGGTAATCTAAGAAAATCAAATCAAATTCACCTTGTAATGATGAATTCTTGAATTTATGGAGTTTTTTGAAGAGGTGGTTAAGAACTGTAATCTGCATAATGGAATGTGTGTTCTGAAGGAAAAAACTGCTCTTATTAAGAAGTCAGAACATGCAGATGTCTCTGAAGAAATGTTTCAAAAATTCATTTTAACAACTTGGAAGACAATCTAATAAGCCTGTGTGGAAATGTGCTCCATAGTACTGTTAGGTTGGCAGGAGACATTGGTTTACATGCTAATAAAATATCTCTTTCATGACTTTTGTTGTTACTCAGCAAGACTAAGAACATTATAATTTGGTTTTGCAGACCTTTCAGAAGATATCCTACATAATTGATGCCCCTGCCAAAGGAGCCAAGAAAGACACTGTAATGGAACCATCTCTGATGTCACATTTTAGTTGTTAAGAAGCTATTAAATGATGAAACGTTTAAATCTAAGATCATACTTCATTTTGGCTAAAATTGGCATTTATTTAATTACCATTGTGCTCCATTTCTAGGGGGTTTATGAGAAAACTTTGAAAATTGTAATTGTTCTTGCCCAGATAAACAGCTGAGCAGGCAATTGACTGCAAGTCTCATTAGACATCGGTGTTTGCCTGTGTTAGGGTATGATTTCAGGATGGATGACTATGACTTGAATTAATGGCAGCTGGTTTACAGATATAAAAGCAAACTTCTCTTAGCCAGGTGTATCTTAATCAACTTTGCTGAAGTTATTTGAATGTACAGGCAAGTGCATACAGGGATCTGGGACAAACTTGGACTGTTTGTCACTGGAAAACCCACACTCATACTGTCTAGGACATGTGGCAATTGCAGCACTTATTAAAAATTGGATTTGTGGGATGAGCTAGTTCCTGCAGCTAGTGCTTGGCTTTTATTCTGGTGTAGCTAATTGATATGTGGAAGGAATTCAAGCTGCAGATTAAGGAGTGAGTGTGCCTGTCAGAGCTCAAGCAATGTGATTTGCCCTCTGAACTCATGACTGAAGCTCTAACTATAGCCCGTGTTTCTGGCCACTGTTTCTGTCCCGGGGCGCTCTGGCAGAAGAGGTTCCCACTGCTCCTCCTTGCACACTGGCCGTGTCAGGGTACCTCTCAGCAGGACTGCACACTGCAAACAGCACAGCCCCAATTTCTGACCAAGGCCTGGCTGAGCAGAGCTGTGCAAGTGCAGGTTAGAGGTCACTGAGATAACACAAACCCAGCACACTTGGGTCTGCCAGCTGGCTGATACACGAAGTGGGTGTTTTGCAGCACATAACTCTCTAAACTGCAAGGAAGATATTGAAGACAAGAGTTGATTCCTAGATGTGTTGTAAACCCTGCAGTTTTAATCTGTTTGTTTGTATTGTGCTGTGAAGGTTAGTTTGGGATTGATTTTCCTGCTCTTTTTTCACCTGTAAGTAGGGAAATTCATTTGAACTTAGATGAATTTCAACAATGATGCAAATAGTTACTTTTTGCATTAGCACAGCATACCTGGCTGAGAGGGAAATGCCTTTCTACAGTGTGTTTAGCTTTTCATTGTCTTATTACCAGACTTAAAAAACCACCTCACTCTGTCATTTAAAGTGAAACATGGTTGTCTAAAACTCAATTTAAAAAAATGCACCCATTGTGTATATTTCAGAGAAAGCACTTGCCTGCTGCTGGCTCACTGGCAAGCTGAACATCTGCCCTGGACAGACAGGTTAGGAATTTCCACGGAGCCGGGAAAAGTGAGAGGACACTCCTGTGCAGGGCAGGATGTGCTGGTGTCTCTGCCCTGCAGTTTCTCAAGCCTGTGGAGCAGGGAGGGCTGTGCTTGCTGGGACGCCTTCCCAGCTGTGTGGTGGAGGAGAGGAGTGCTGGCTGAGCAGTGATAAGGCATCCAGGTGGGGATCACATAAACACACTGTGAGAATCACAGCCCTGCTTTCCCAGGACTTACATCAGGCAAAGATGTTCTTCTGACACTTGTTCTGCTGGAAGCTTCTTGCTGCTAACAACTAAATGTGCAAAGCAATCAAACTGTGGCTCTTCCAGCCTTCCTAGTGTTCTGACTTATGGTACTTGCTTCTGTTTTCAAAACTGAATTTGTCAGCACAGACAGACTACTTCTCTCTGAAAATGTAAAATCTTACTGTAAGCGCTTCTTGTGTTGTAATAAACATACATAACTTTTCAAGATCTGCATATCATGCTTACTTTTTCTCCCCACTGTTTATTCACTACCCTGCCAACAGCATAGGGTATCTTCTGAACAGGTTTATGCAAAAACTGGCAAATTGAATGGTAATGTCATTGCTTCCAGTGAATTCAGACTATTGTATTCTACATACAGTATTCACAGCTGTATTACTGACTAACAAGACTGCAGTTGGCTACAATGAATTCACCACAAAATTGCTCTGATCTAAGGCTTAGTTTATAATTTGAGACAGTTACCTTAAACCAAGAGAACCTCCATCCATAAGTAAACTATTAAGCAACATAAACTTTTTAATGGCAGAGACAGTTAGCAAGGAACTATGCAAACCCCACAGGCCAAGATGATCTTGCCACAATTATGTAGTCTACTAAGTAAGTAAAATTCCAGAGCTTTGCTCATGAATAAGACTGGATTATTTGTGATGTGATTTCATAAAACAAACAAGAAGACTAAAGGCTTCAGAGGCTGCTTAAGTTTTTGCAGAGGGGTAAATGTTAATATTTAATTGTTTAAAGTCTGTGTGAGAAGATACATGGCAAAGTTGCACAAAGTATGCCTTAAGAAATAAACCTATTGTTAGATATGTGCTGAATTTCTTTACCGATATAGCTGTGTTTCCAACAGGTCACTTTAGTTATCTCTTCAAAATAGCCTTTAAATGCTCAGTCAGGTTTTTGTTACTTACTCTGCTAGATAGTATGTATTGCTAAATACTTTCTCTCTGCTGTATCCTAATTGTGGTAATAAAGTGAGCATTGCTGTGACCTTTCTGGTTCTGCTTTGATACTATTAACACATCTCTGTTCTGATCCCCAATATCCCATCTAATTCTCCTACCTAAGACAGCTGTGCCAACAGAAGCACCAGGAAGAATACAACAGTTGCACTAGAAAAAAAAATACATATACCCAGAACATGGGTATTGGAGGAGAGAGATGGCTGAGGTGTTCAGCCACGGAGTTGATGGACTTCATCCTAATGGCTTGTCCTGCCTGGTCTTTGAGACAGCCAGCCCCCAACAGCAGTAGAGATACTGCCAGCACTCTGGAGATCATAGGAAGCTGAAGCTTCCTTTTTGGGTGCCTTAAGAATGGATTGTGTCTTCTCCGTTTCTTGAAAGAGGAGAAACGAGTTTCATCTTTTGGGGGCACCTTATCTAGGGAACATACTCAACACTCTCTTGCCTTTTTTTTTTTTTGTGCACTAGGAGTTTGTCTAATTGAGATAAAGCACTATGCATACTTCTGATACAGGAATTTGTACTTGTTCAGATAAATCTGTGTAATGCTCCACACCCAGGTACAGAAGGAATCACAGAAAGGAACAGCAGCAAATGGTGATCTTGCATGGGAAGGGCCCTTCTGTGCCTGTTCCCTTTTACCTCCCTGGTACTGGAGCTTCCTGCAAAACAGACCTTTCTTGAAGTCTCTGCATCAGCACAGATCCCTCTGTAAGCTTTCTTTTACTTCACTAAGTCTCTAACTCAAAGTCCCCATAGAACTTAGAAATTTGAGTGATGGAAGCCAAAGACTTACACCAAAATGGGTGTTCTGTAGAAAAAAATTCCCTTCCTTAGACAAATAATCTAAAAAATTGCTCCAGTGAGTTAATATCAATCTCAGTGCATTTTTAACCTTTTATTATTTATGCTCACCAGACCCCTGTGAAGTTGAAGAGCTCCTTTTATCTTGAATGATGGGCTGGGAGCTGGGTTCTGGGGGCTGGCTACCATGTTCTCACCCACATGCACCAGCATCCCCCTCTGCCCCGCTCTGCTCTCCTGACCCTGCTCTGAGTCATCTGCGTTTAATATGGACGAGAGCAATTGATTTATTTTTATGGTTGCTGGTCGGAAATGAGTCAGTGCAGGGTCAAGCATGTTGTGGAGCAGGGAAGGGAGAGGAGTGGGAATCTGGCAGCCAGCAGCTGGCTGAGATTGCCATGGAGCCACAGACCAACCCTGGTGACTTGGCCAAGGTCACACAAGCAGGGAACTGAAACCTCTCTTGTGTTACACAGGGTGCTGACCACAGGTCTGTCAAATGCAGTGACTGGTAGGAAGTGGCTTTACATTTATTCTACTTGAATTTATTGTTTGTTTGCAAATACTGATGAATGAATTAATAGTTGCTTTCTAGTGTGCACTTTCTATTAATAGATGCTTTCTAGTGTATGCCAAAATCCAAACACACCGAACTGGTCATAACTGTAGACTCAGGTGTAAGCTGGGTGTATTCCACGAGGAATTCATCATTAACTTGGGCTAACTTTCCCTTAGAAATGTGATTTTTGTATAGATAGTGATCTGTCAACTACAGCACATTTCTGTACAAGGACTACTGCCCTTTAATGAAGATAGCTCAGGAGTTAGTGCCTGAAACAAATCATTACATGGTATTATATTGCCAGTTTGGTAAAAAAATCACTTTGTCACAATCTGCAGCTGATACTTCCTCAATGGCCTAATACAGAATTTAGAGTGGAACATTTTACAATCCTGGGCACACAAATCTCTGGATGCACACAAATTTCTGGATGCACAGTATTTTGAGCTATGTACATTATGAAAGCAGTACTGAAAGGAAGGGTATTAGGGCTTAGGTCATGTATTCTGGCATCAATTTCTATGCTCTATTTTTCTGTTTGAATTCATTTGGGAGGAAAGAAACTAGGAAACTTTTTTGAGTGAAGATTTTGGAGCTCCGTGCTGGTTATGAAGCTGTCTGTGTCACTTCTGTCTTTTTAAAGTTTCTTTAGAAAAAGGGCTAGCCAAAAAAATATTCTGGATGTGATTGTACACGTGCATTTTCTTTAAACAATACCCTAGAGCTAATTCAATTTGAAGGGCTTTCTCCTAGCTCTGACAAATCTTGTCAAGATACCACTTCTCTTAATTTCTGTGTCTGTTCTGGTTTCGTTGGTTGGGGTTTTTTTACTTTTATTTCTTGAAATCAAAGAAAGATTGTTGCAGGTGGGTTTTTTTGTTTTGGTTTTTTTTTTTTTTAAAGAAGGATAGTATTGGAGCAAACTGTCTCCAGCAATCTAATATATTGTCTAATGTTCTTCTAGGAACAAATATATCATGTGGATTTTTATGTAGGAGGCTTTTTAGACTTTTAAAGGTTGGGTGTCAGCCACAAGGTTCATGTGACATGACAAATGTGGAACATCTGTGTACTGGTGCACATCACTGTTCTCAAAGTCATTCCCCTCACCACATGCATTGAATTAAATACAAGAATTTAGAGAAAAAAATAGTTGGAAGGACACATTCTGTCAAATACAATGGGAAGGATCTGTTGTGCAAGCTGTTGGAGCTCGCTCACACACTTCTCCAGTCATTTACTCAGAGGTCGGGTGTGCTCTGTGCCTCAAATGTTCCTCCCTTGGAGCCAGGAGAGTGGTACTGTGCTTTCCTAGTTGGTGGCAAACTGTTTTCTGGATAGAAATTGGAGTTAAACATAAGGCCAAACTCTAAAGAGATTTCTATTAAACGAAAAGGATTTCTCAATGTGGTTTCTTGTTTGACTGGTGTTTGGGCTGCATGTGAGGTAAGTAGGTGGCTGAGCTGGCTTCCTTGTATTGGAAACAAAGTGTGGCCGAGTGTCTTAAAGCAGGATTTCTCATATTAAAACATGAATCTTATTCATAACTCTGCCTGAAATGATCTTACTGGGTGACTACTGATATCCTTGTAAATCCTGAGTGCTACCATTTGTCTCTATGCTATAGCTGCAGTAAGAGTTCTTGGCTGTAAAATAAGGGTGATAGAGAAAAGCAAACAAAAGCAATTCTTATGGGTTAGATTTGACCTGAAGCATTCTGGGCCAGAAGCTAGAAGTCCTTGTTCTTCTAGAGTGATTACCAAACTGGAGGAAGGCTGCTGTAGTTCATTACAACCTGTACACTGGTGCTATCACCTTGGTCTAGCAGAGACAGTTTTAGATTGCAGGATACAGTATATTCAAAAATCAGACTCAGGACAAAGGTCAAAACTTCTGTTGAGGTGGAACTCAAGTGTTGGTCTGGTGAAAAGCTCACTGCTGTGCAGAAGGCAAGGGGCAGATATTAATAGTTGTCATCCTAGTGACTTGCATGTATTCAGAAGTGGTCTGAAACTGTGTAGGTTTGAACACATCATTAAATAGTGGATTTTTAAAGTAAGTTAAAGCTATCTTTCAGATATTGCCATTACAGATAAGGGTTTATTGAGTTCTGGTACTCACAGCTAGAAACCAGTATTAAAAATTTGGTCCTCACTTTCTAGTTTATCTTCACAGACTCAGATCTGGGACTGCAAATGTAAAGGACCTCCTTTAGTTGGTCTGAACTTAGTTTAAAACATCTCCCTCTGAGAAGACTCGTGAATATGTCCTTTATACATTATGATGGCTGTTTTCATGCTGTGCTTAACTCTTTTTGAATTTAATATTTCTGAGGCCTTTAAAACCTTGTTCAAAAGATAGTTTATAAGAGCCCCTACTCCAGAGTGCATGTAAAAGCTCTTGTTCCAACATAGCCACATGTGCCATACTTGGGAAAGCTTGCTCACATTGAAAATATCACTTCACTTGGAAACAGCTTCTGAACGATTCCTTGCTTTTAAAGGAAGAGTGAGAAATGGTCTGAAGTAAAGGCAGCATCTCTGGGGTTTGTTGTCCAGAGGCAGGTGCATAGGCAGTGGACAGAAGTGGTGTACGTGCCTAAATAATTTGGGCATCCATTTCAATTGTTCTGTTCTCTTACAATTTGCTGTGCTCTAATTAAGTAATTCTTGTCATAAGCCTCTAGTTGGCTCATAACAAAATGCAGATTCTTTAATCTTAAAAGTTGTGGGGAAACCATTTTTGTTTGAAACAGTTTTTGAAACTAATTTAATTTTTTTGTTTGTGTTTTTTGTTTAGTGTTTCTTGGCTATGTTTTTACCCTTTTCAAAAGCTGCTAATTCAAACCAAGCAGCCACTCACTCTGTGACCCCAGTCTGCCTGGGCTCAGAGGCCACCCCCATGTACCTCTGTGAGCCCTGTGTTTTCAGGGAGAGATTTCTATATTGCATTTCCAGTAAACTTCGTGTCTTCAGTGCTGGCTGCAGTACATCTGAGTCAGCTGCCCTGTCCACAGGCACTTTGAAAGTCTGATGCAGAATCTGGGGTGATCTAATTGTGATCTGTCTGATACAGGACTTGCCCAAGCCTAGTGTTTCTACTTTAAATGTTTTTTTAATTTAGCTTTGTAAAACTGTAGTTAGGAAACAAATCTGTACATTCAGAATGCGTAGGTGTTAAATTCAGCTGGTTTCAAAGAAGTTAAATGCAGCTTTGATGTAAATTACTTTATGTAAACACAGCAGTAACTTCACATCCGTAGAACAACTGAAGTTGTGTAGCTTCTTTAACCCATGCTCCAGTTTTGTTAAACAATTGAGAGTAATCCTTGGAGGCCCTTCTGACTTCAGTCTGTTTTATTGCATGAAAATGTTCTTCAGAGTGCTGGGAAAAAAAAAAAGATAATTTTTCTAAGTCTTCGAAGAGACTTCTGATGTTTTGAGTCTTTATTACACTAGAGGTCAGTGTATGATGGGAGCTTCTGTGCTGTGGTATAGAGTTTCTCGCAGAATCCTATTTCATCAACTTTGAAACCAGATTCTAGGAGAAACTGTAGCCTGTTACTATGGAAAAAACTTAACATTAAAAGTGTCTTGTGACTTTCTTGGCTAAAGGACTTTTTTGAGCTTCCTACTTTTAATTCTCCTTAATTCTGCCTAACGAATATTAGACAAGTATCAGTAAGAGTACTTCGATGTGGTAAGCATGAATGTGCACAGTCAGTTGCTTCAGCGTGCACCTTAAACATTCTTCTTTCGTTACAATACCATGACTTTTTGGTTCAGATATGTTTCTATATGCCAGTGTATTTACAGGAGTCACCCTTAGCTTGTGCACTGTACCTATTAATGGCATGGTGGGAGAATTGCACGTGCATCTATTATTTTTAGAGTAGGTGTCAGCTTCCTGAGCACTGAGCTGGTAATTTCCAGGTGGGCAGCACAGTCAAGTATGATTCTATCATGATACTTGTAGAGATTCTTTCCTCAGCAGGTCTTCTTCAGTCCTCGAGATGAGTAATTTCTTTAAACGTCTGGAATGTGCAAAAGCAGTTTGTTTCTGCAAACATCATTGGGCAGGGGCACTAGAGCAGATGGTCAAACTTACAGCAGTGTTGTGGGAGGTGAAATGGGAGGGAAATGCACTGCAGGAGAGTCCTGGCAGATTACATCACAAATGACAGTTTGGGTAAGATGGTGGAAATAGCCCAGTGGGGTGAATCTGAGCTCTTAAATGTTTTCTATGAAAACTGACTACAAACAAAAGTGCCTGTTACTCAGGATAACACAACTTTAACCTGTGGAGTTTTCTGAAATGCCTCAGAAAAATGGAAGAATATGGGACGTTAAGAGTTTACAGGCTTGCACCAATGTAGAGGGTAAGTGCAGGCATAGAGCAGAATTTTGCTGTTCTTAAGTGATATTCTGAGTGTTCAAGAGACCCGGACCGATGAACATCTTCGTGGCCTTTCTTTTTGGTGAGGTGGAAGTGGGAGGGGACATAGTAAAAGGAAAACCAGCAGTCTGAAAATCTCCTTTGCACTTGGCTGCTGCCCAGTATGTGTTGTTACATGCCTCTGGAGCATTAAGAAGGATAACACCTCAGCTGAGATAGTGTGAAGGAGCTGCTAGACTCTGGTTTAA
This sequence comes from Daphoenositta chrysoptera, assembly GCA_013397915.1. Classification (NCBI taxonomy): domain Eukaryota; kingdom Metazoa; phylum Chordata; class Aves; order Passeriformes; genus Daphoenositta; species Daphoenositta chrysoptera. The sequence continues at coordinate 93,046 of VZRO01002835.1, forward strand.
TTGAACTCTCTGTGAGGATTCCTGGCTTCAGAGGAAAGACATTGCACTCTTTTACCTCTTTCCCAGGTTCTTCCAGACTGCTTTTTTTTTTTTTTCTGTAACAAAATGAAAATGTACCAAGGCTTTGCAGAATGGGGCTTTATCAAAACATCTCTGTGGTGTTAGGCTTCATTTGGTTCGGCAGGAGCCTGAGAAGGTGGTGGCTTTGCAAAACTGATGTGATGTAAGTCATTACGCAATGAATGAAATACCCTGAAAATTTCTTTTCTTTTCCAATCCTTTTCTGATTGGAGGGACACAACCTTAAGTTGAAACCTTCAGTTTCAGTGAAACTCTTCAAAATCTGTTCTATATGTAAGAGCTCAGGAGCTAGGAGGCTTATCCTTAAGAAAAGAAGGAGGTGTAGGTGTCCTGTAGCCAGCCTAGTGAACAACCTGATGGGTCACTGCAGATTCTTGCAGAGCAGAAGTGCACATAGTGACAGTCTTGGTTCAGCTGTCAAGTGTTTAGTCAGCCCAAATGTTGATGCTATCTACACCTAGAAGAATATTTGTCTAGAAGAAATGTAAGTCTGGTATTCTCCTGGATCAAAAATGATGGATCTTCATGGCTAAGCAGACATGATTGCCCACTAGCCCCTCTTTCTAGTTCATAATATCAAGTATCCAAATGATATTTTCATGTCTCTCTTTCCTTCATGATGTACTGACTAATTCTGGAATCTGTCTGTTGTGTAATAAAACAGAGTCCATCAAAAAGGCAAAAATTAGTATTTGGAGTGTCTTTTCCTGCTTTTGTTCTAAACTCTCAAAAGGCAGGGGTTATCAGACATACAGTTCAAGTGGCTTGCCAGGCATTTCTCAGATGAACTGCAGAGAGAATGCAAAAAGTTGCAGCCAAGGTCAGTCTGGAAAATATTAGGATTCAATTGCCAGCCCTCACATTTTGATTTCAGTCTCAAATGTTTCCTGGTAGGTGCTCTGTATTTGTTAGGTCTTTTGTTTGTCTTGTCATGTGTTCTTGCCAAAACTTCTCGTAAGACTCCTGACACTATCAAAGATCTGTAGGATATATTGACATAGGCAAATATATATATATATAAAACCCCGAACCACTCTGTCAAGATATTTCAACTCACACCAGTTATTCGAGGTTCCTTGAAAAGGGTAGGCTTTGACAGGCTTCAGATCTGCAGGCCTTCAAAACTGCAGCAGCCCAGTCTTCCCTCTCTTGTTCCAATACACAAATGTAGCATTTGCCAAAAGAAGGAGGAATTAATAAAATGTACTGGTGGGACAGTGGCAGTGTGCACCCGGTTTAATGTGTTCTTTGCATTTATAAATGTCCCCTCTTCCCACCTCACGGTTGCTTCCAGGAAATCTGTGAAGTAGTTGACCAAAACTATAGCTGGATTTCAAATCCTTTCTTTTCTGTTTTCTTTTTTAAATACTGATACATAAAGAGGAGGAAAGTAGGAACAACAGAAGTTATCAGGCAACCCTAAGGTTACACAGCAGTAAGGAATTTGGAACTAAGAATTATGTGATGGTGGAAAAACTAGTTTATCTTTCTTCCAGCTATCCGTTGTTGACCATCATTTTTCTTCACCTTTCCTACCACACTGAAGTGCCCACTCATTTACCCTTCTAAAGTGCAGGAATGTTCATTTGAGGGGAATGGAAGTTGGAAATACAAAACAATAGCATGCAGTTTACCATATTCTTGGAACTTCAGGCCAGTTTCCTCCCTGAAATACAGAGATAAATGTGGGTAGATCTTACAAACTGTCTTAGTTCAATTGTTGTGAACAGCTACATAACATTAGGGACAAGACTGATCTGCTTCCTTACCTGTCCCCATGCATTCTATGGTATTCTGTGTTTGGGGGTCTGCTTGTCTTCTAAAATCAGAATTTTTCCCAACTCAGGCAAACGTTCTGTCTTATCTGTCTTTTCAATGAATTATTTTTGTTTTGACCTCTTCTCTAGATGCTGTTATTAGAGTCTGACATGTTCAGCAGCTGCAGGAAGCAGAGCAGTGACCTGACTGCTCTTTAAAGTTACTGCTCTAGTCACATTTGATATAATGACTTCATTTTGTACCTCCTAATAGATTAAAAAAAAGAAGTAGAATAAAGCAGTTGTGAAAGTGAAAGCAGTATATTTGGCCCCTAAACATATGCAGGTGAGCTGAGCCTGAGCCAAGCAAGAGTAAAAATGTTATTTCATTTGCCAGCTGTAAGAGGAGGGAGACAATGATCTGTGCAATAGCACAGATTGCTTCAGGTAGTTCAGGTCTGCATTGGAGAACTCTTCACTGCTCTGTGGAAAGAAACAACTGCATATGGTACAGAATAGAGTAAGAAGCCCAGAACACTTGGTTATTTGAAGTTTTTATGAGTTCAGGGGATTGGCAGCTTTAAGGACAGTGTGATGCTGGGATAATTCAGCTAGTTTGAAACAATCTAACTTGGATACTTAAACAACATGAGTTTCCACATAGGCTGAATCACCCTGCACATAATGTTACAGGCACAGCCAGAGGTGTTTTGTATTTGCCAAAAAAGAAAATAAAACCAGTCGTGGTTCAAGGTGTGGGGATCAGAAATGAGGCCATGTGGCAGGTGTTGTTTGCAGAACTACTTGATAGGTCAAGTGCTGTACACTAGGAGAAGTCTTGGGTCTGTCTACTGATTGCTGTGGTTCTAGACAGAGAATTGGCTTTTTTGTTTGCACCCACTGATGTTTAAAATTAAAGATTTTGAGGGTAATAGTAGTAGATACTGCTGGTTTTGTTATTATTTCCAGTGCTGCTTGACCTTATTGAAAGACTGAATATAATACAGACTTCTGTGGGGTGGCTAAGGGAAGGCTCCGAGTTTCTAGAGAAACTAGTAGTTCAAGAATGTCTCCTTTTAAAGGGTCAGACTCTAGTAACTGTGGAGGGCCAAGTTCCTCAGGGTTCCTAGGAAAGTTCCTGGTGCATCCATGGCTGGGCTTTGAAGAGTGCTGCTGCTTGTGGTGATGATCTTGTCTGTGAATGGGCAAGGCAGCAACGTGCTCTAAGTTGCTTCAGCCCTTGCAGTCAACCAGTTCATCCCCTTTGTGCATCTGCCTGCTCATTCTGAAATGGTTGTCATAGGCTGGGATGCACTGTGGTTCTTACCCATGTTTTGTTCTGTTTGTTTCTTGTAGGAGGAGGACTGCCTTTGGATTGTGAGCCACCTGGACAAGGTGATGCAGCTGTACCTAGAGGGTCAGGCCTGGATGGCTGGGATTTAAGGTAAGCCTTTGCTGAAAAATACATGCAGATCTGAACCAAGAACTATGGGTTGTTGTTTCTCTTTTTTCTTTTTCCTGGGGGTGTTTGTATCAAACATTTAAAGGAGAATCTGTGTGTGCCTCCTAGTGCATATGTAGTTTAATAAAATGCAGTGATATAACAGTTAAGATTCCAGAGTAGTTGTTAGGACCTTCAGAAAAGCTGATTGGTGTTTAAATACCTAGGAGATGCTAACGCTGCCTTGAGAAATGTTATTCAGTAAGAAAGGGACAATAAGAGTTCCTGAAACTTCATCTCAGTATTCACTGAGAGGCAGCAGGCAGCTAAGATGGACCTCCTGTTCCAGCCTTTCTATTATTCCTTCTTCCAAATATTGTATAACAGAGTAGCTTCAACCATTCTAGACTATGTACAAATCCTTCAAATGTAATATTTTAATTAATTACAGATCTGTACTTTCTTTCATGTTGCCCACTCTTCATGCTGCAGACTTTTGATTAAATATTTGCAGTTTAGATTTGATTCACGTTTTTTTTCCGTTCTTAGCTATGGAAAAGCATTTCCCTGTATGAACACAAACTCATAACAAAAGGAACCTTTCTGTGTGTATAAGTGCATAGCAGGTTCTGTTGGTCCCACAAAGGCAGAGCTTGCAAAATTTCTTTAATGCGTGGAATTAATCTTGCTCTTGGAGAATTGTGTAATTTTTGTTACTGGAGAGATGTGATTTCTTGGACGTGATCAGGAATGTCTCAGTGGTTTTGAGTCAGCAAAATTAGTATATAGATGACCTATCTTTTAACCTTCCTAAAAGAGAATTGATGTACAATTCTGGTCATACTGCCAGGCAAGAGCTATCATCTTATTAGTTCTCTTGCCACATGTAGCCTATCATTTCTCTCAGAGGTATGGAAGGCACCATTTCAGTTGTTGCTCCAGAATTATCTGAGAGCTGTTTTCCTTGCAACTTGTCATAGCTTCTGAAGTCTGGGAGAACACCGTGTAAAGAGTGGAAGTTTGAATGAAATCCTCTTCTGCTGGTTTTAATATCTTACTTAAAGAGAAGGAAAGTGAGGGATTGGGAACAATGCTTACTCTTACATGTGCTAGAAACCCTGAAAAGTTAAGAAGGACTTGCAGTAGAAAAGCAAAACCTAACATTGATTCCTGAAGATTCGAGTTTGGAGCATGATCATGGAAAACATGAGCTGAATCTTGACAATTCAGGATTAAAGCAAATGAGTAAAGTCTCCTCCAAAAATGTTAGAGCAAGCATATCACATCACAGTTATTAGCTGCACACTTTCTATGCAGTAAATAATTTAATGAAGGTGAGCTGAAGTGGTGTGTTCTTGCAAGACTAATACAGGTACTGAAAATTTTGTGAACAGTCGTGGGAATTTAGCTTTTTAAGGGTAATATGGACTTAAATTCTTTCAACAAAGTCTGAAGTTAAGCCTTCAGAGAATTTCTTGCTGAACTTGTTTCTTAGTATATACCATCACAAAATGGTTGTAACCTTCAGAAGATGATGCTGTTAGACCATGTGAATGAGTATTCTTCTGTATTTTTAAAAAGTCACCAACAAAAGCCAGGTTGATTATAGTAGAGCATTTACAGAACTAGAGTTTGTTAACAGTATGCAATTTACACACTTGATGTGACATAGCTGGACATAGATAATGAAGCCATGGACTATTTAGATATAGTCTTCAGATGAACTTGTTCATGTTTTTCCACAGCATCTTGCAGTACTGTGCATTATTTATTGTACCCCTTGCTGCCTTATAATATATATTCACTGAGCAATTACATGGACTTCAGATCATCACTCTGAAAAATGATGGAAAAAATTTGGGATCTCTGGAGGTCATGACCCAGCTTTCTACTTTATTGCTGGAGTTGCTTCTGAGTAAGACTGGCCAGTTGACTTTAGAGGCTGGGAAATGTGCACAGTCAGATGAGTCACTTATACCCACTTTTCATATCATTACAAGAGAAGCAGTTTATGGACAGGTTTTTGTTTTTTTAATTTATAGTGTGTTAACTTTGCTAGCAGCATACCATTTATCATGTGCTACCTGTATTGCATAGCTTCCATAAAGTCAACAAAGCCAAGGCTTCATGTGCAAATTCATGTGCTGTCTTGCTGGGCACTTTGCACCCTTGCTTATACATGAAGAAACATACAGTGTTGCTTGTAATACTGGTGTATTTTTAATTACATAAATTTCAGCCAACTTTTGCTGGCTAATGCAGCTTGAAAAACAGCAAACTGTTTAATTTCTGCCATCTAGAATAGAACTGGAACACTGGGGATGCCCAGCTTTTGTAAATCCTGTGTCTGTGCAGCAGCCCCCTTCAGGTTAATGTTCTTGCTGGCCTAACTGAAAACTTTATTCTTTCCCTTCTGAGAATAAAGGCAAATACATGTATTTCCTATTTGTTTTCTCAGGTATCAGTAAGATTGTTCCTCTCTACTATGGTTTCAATTCAGCTGCTTTTCCAAATACTTCGTAAGCTGAATTATTAAAGCTTGCACCCTTTGCTGACCCAGCAGTTGGGTTGTTGTTTTTTCTTTTCTGTTTTGAGAACACTTTGCTTGAACTTCTTCATTTTACTGTTCCAGGAATGCGGTACTGGACTTCTTGCGAAAGCCAAGCTTACAGGAAATGTCATCCTGTCAAAAGTGGTTTGCTCTTACACAGCATATAATAATGCTTTTCTTAAAATGTGTTTGTTTGGCATAGGACCTGTTGTGCCTGGTATTCTCTGGCAGAGTTACTCACGCTCGGTTTACCTGAGGATGGGAGTGTTAATGCTGGATTAGCTTGGTGTCTTGTGCAGAGAGTAGAGGTCTTCACTTGTACTTACAGGTCTCCCAGCTCTTCCCATTCTACCTTGTTGGTAAGGACTAGTGTTATGCTAATTAATCCATACAGTTCCTCCCAGTCTTTGGAATTGCATTACTTGAAGGCATCCTCAAAACTGATTTTTGTTGTCATGAATTTTATTTAGAACATGGAAATTTTTAATGAGGATGTCAAGTGAGAAAGGGTGGAATAGGAAGAGTGCAAAAGCATCTTCCTTACTGCTGCATTTTTCTTCAGATTAATAATTATTGTTAAGAAAGAAGCTATGCCTGATATCAATCCCAAAAGTTAACATGTATTCTCTGCACATGGCCTGGGCTGTTGCCAAATGTCCTTAACTATTTATTATGGTCAAAACAGTGTCCTGACTATTTGAGAATTGTAAACTCTGGATGAAGCTAGTAATCCATTCAGTTCTGACAGTGTCCTTCTTTCTGTAGTATCGCTTTTGAGGAGCAGCCTGTCCACCTGGGTAACTTCTTCCTAATTTCCATGCACTGAAAGATTTCAGTTTTATTTCTAGGATCTGAATTACTTCATGCCTCTTCCCAAAGCTTTTATTGCAGTGCCCTACTGAAAACATCAGAAATTTTCAACCTTAGGAATGTGTTTCCCCCCAAACTGCAGTGACTCAAGGTGTTGCTGTAAAGCCACACTGCAAAGCGAGAGAGGGTCAAGAAATCTGAGAAGCAATGATTCAGTTGTAGTGCTTTTGCTAATTTCTTTGGATTGTGGATTCTGACTTCATTAGGGCTTCTACAAACCTTGGTGTTTGTGACTTGCAACTGAAACCTTTTCTAAAAACAGAAGGAGGGGGGAGAGGGAGTACTCTGTTTATTTCAACAACCACAAGCAACACTTCCAAAATACACTTGTGGTTGTGTCGCAGAGTTATGAATCTTAGGTTATCTGGTGGTGAGTAATGTGGTGAGACAGTAGCCTAATATGTCCACGCTTTATTTAGAAAAGGTAGCTCTTATCAGAGGCAAGGAACACCGGTGTTTCATTCTCTGTGCTTGCTGAATCCCTAAGTACAGATATCAACTCTGTTGACAGTTCATGGTGCCAAGATACAGCTGCTCCCTTTTGGGGTCTGATTGCAAGTTCTTAAGGATTTTGTGATACAGAAAGAAACAAATTCCTTTCCCCCTCCAGCTGCTCACCCTAATGCACTTTTTAGGCTGTCCTGTGGTTTGATCCAAGTTAACAATGGGTTGTGATATCCCTTGACAAGATCGTTTTTTTTTTTTTGTAAACACTATTATCTCACTAGAGAGGAGGCTCACAAATAGATTGTAACAGCTTTCCAAATTCTTCAGGAAGAGCCTAGATTATACCAATTATTACACCTAGAGAATCCCGGAGGCTAAGAAAATGTTACTTATTTTTCCTCACTGCAGAGTTAAACCTGTAGATTCTGGGTGTGTGTCTTCAGTAAGACAATAATCTTTTACTGTTCTGCCTACTTAAAAATAAAATGGAAGAGCAAATCCTCTCTGGCAAACCAGGAGATGCTCAGTTTTGGGATTATATAGAGTTTGCACTGAAGATAAACTGGGTTGGGAGGCATAGGCTTTGACACAAAACATGTGGCTTTATTCCCATGGACAGACAATGCAGCTGAACTGGGAATTACTGAAGACTGTGGGACTGTCCTCCCTGACTTGCCACCTTCTTGATTCAGAGCACAGGGAATTGTTCATCCCCGTGGCAATAACACCGCTGTAATTTGTGTCTGATAGTGAAAGAATGAATGATTTCTTCTCCCAGAAAGAGTTTGTGTTGGGTTTGGGGTTTTTTTTTAATGTTGTTGGTGTTTAGTGTTCTTTTTAAGATAATAAATCCTCTGTGAGTCATTTTAGGCTCTCACAGAAACTTGAATGTGCTAAATGAGTAGGTTCCCCTAGCTGAGCCAATAGGGATGGCCAGGCACAGGCAACACTTTTATCCCACAGAAGGGAGGAGGGGTGAATGAGCCAGAAGATATAAGCTGAAACAAAGCCATGCTGTCCTTCTGAGTCATTCGCAATCACTGGATGGGTAAGGCTTCCTGCTTCCTGGGACACAGAAGTGGGGTCATGATTCTAACAATGGATGCTGGTAAGTCGCTTTTTATTAAATTTGTCTGGGTTTTTTTTTTTTCTGGGAAGTCTCTCCTTCCCCTCCCCTCCCTAGCTGAAAAGAAGGTATCTGTAAACTGGGAAGCCGAATTGTTAAATAAGAGAATTCTCAATCCAGACTTCGCATGCTGTGTGCACTTCACTGTGTGTTAGCCTGGTGTTATTTCTTGACTGTTACTCATTGAAGCACAATATCCTCTCCTGCAAAGCAAGACCTTGGTATCAAAAGCGTGCCTGTTAACTTGTGTTTCTGTCTTCACTGGGACAGAACCTGTGGCCTGAGAAGTGCACAATGTCTCACTCTCTGTGATAGTGTCTGGAAGATACATTCTAGATCTTAGGTTTGGTGTAAAGGGATAGTGGTTAACTAATATGTTGTCTGTGGCTTCCTCTACTCTGTGTTTACAGAAATTTTGTATTGGAGAGGAAGAGGAAGAAACTGCTGTATTTCTCTGGCAGGCAGCTCTGCTTCATGTGCATATAGCCAAGGAAGCCTGTGTTCTATGAAAAAGCACATGCAGGATTTTTATTCATTTATTTTTTAATTAGGTACAAACGTGAAATCTTCAACATAGTTTCTCATGTGATATGGAGAATAAATGTAGAGTGGTTTCTATAAAAGAAACAAGCAATCCCTGTCTTGCTTCTAGAGAGGGGGTGTGTTTCCATGTCATAACTTGCATCCTTCGAATTCCACAGTAATAAAAGACCTTGGATTTTAATGGTTATGGATAGGGCATAAAGCACCAGTGGTTGTGCTGTGGCAGAATGCTCTCTGCTGCTCTTTCTCTGTACCAACTGCAAGCATGCCTGCTGCATTTTTAAGAGCTCTGTTGAACTTCTGTCAGCAGTTGGTTCAGCTACTTTTTTTTCACCACAATGCAGAAGCATAAAGTGACATGTTCTACAAGCTCTATTCAAAGTGATAAACTTTCTCAGGCAGATCTTGCTGGTCTGTTTTATTGACTTGTCACATGCTGAGTTTACTCCATGCTAATGAAAAGCTCACTGTCCCCCATGTATCTGAATTGATTCAGCTGGGCATTTGCTAGGTCCTAAAGAGAAAACTGTCTGTGCCACCTTACAGCTCTTTGACTTTACTGGGGCTTCCAGAAGGTGATCCAGCTGGGTTCTTCCTGCACAATTTAGAGGAGATAGCAAACCAGTCCATTTCACCCACCCACACTTAATTGAAGTTGTTTTGTTACTGTCTTTGTTCGCAACTAGTGACTCTTTTTGTGTTCAAGGTATGTTACAGGCTTCGCAAATCAGTTAAAACCCAAGCCCTTTAACTGAGATGATAAAATTTAACACAAGCGTGAGGATGAATAAGATGGTGTATGGCTGACAATTTTCCATTACGTGGAAGATGATGATTTTTATATTTTGGCCCTTCCATTAGAGTAGCTTCTAGTGGCCCTTAACGCAGTTTGCATACTGCAGATTGGCAATCCTCTTCTACCCTTGCTTGAATAAGAAGAATTGATGCCTAGATGTAAATGTCCTGCCCAGTAGGACGTCTACAGGAGGATGCCCTGGCAATGTTCAGAATTTACATGCTTGTGGGAGATAGAGATACAGACTTTGCCCACAAGACACTTCTTCTCCTTTGAAGTACCAGAGGTCCTGTACTGTGCTAGAGTAATTGATATTCTGGGATGTGATGTTTTGGAAAGACTGGTGAGATGTTAATAATATATGGTTGAAAAAATACCTTTTATTTATGTATACTTACGTACTTGCTTTGTGCACTGTTTCTTTGCACTGTGAGGTGAACCATGAAGATAATGCTGCTCACCTATGTTTCATTGGATTCAAACCTGATTTTTTTTTTCCAAAATAATGTCACTGCACTGGTTTCTCAGTAATTACTATGCTCTTGTAGTCCTAGTGGTAATTTTCAGTTATACCAACTTATATGGTTAGTAAACATGTATTTTGGAAGCTTTTAATTCTGCAAGAATTCTTAAATTATAGTTCTAGACTGCTTTGTGGGAAAATGGTTCTAACTACTGAAAGGAAACATTGTAATTCAAGGATTTATAGCAAGGTATTCTAGTACTTCTCAAGTGTATTTAGGTTACAGAAAAAATATGCAAGCAATTCAGTGTCTTATGCCTTAATCTGGGACATGGATAGTGCTCCATTAAGTTTATCTGCTTAGTTTCACCCACCTTTTAAAGCTGTGCTGGCTGCTCTTGGAACTGTTTGCTTATTTCAAATTATGTGTTTGCATTATAAGTCAGGGGTGATAACTTCTTTTTTATGGGCATCAAATGCTTAAGCTGTTTTTTAAGAGAACAAAACTTGTCTTCCTTAAGGTAATTGTAAGAATACTTGTGCATTTGTTTCAAAATTTATTTACTGGGTTTGATTCTGCTGTGTTTGTCTTCTAATTTCTGGCAGGAGGAGGACTAAAAGTGTTTTGGATGGGGGGAATAAAAGGGAGAGCTGCAAGACAGAGTTGACAGTATAATTGGATTTGAAGCAGCTACAGGCTGGGACTGTTGCAACAGCTGATTTGATCCTTCTGAGTTTCAAGAGCTATTTATGGTAGATTAGCTGTATCAAAGCTCTACTGTTCCAACCATAAAAGGCTGGTCCTATGTGAAGTTGCCACACTGCATTTGGCTTAGTCCTCTGAGGTTGGAGAGCCTATAGCTTTTTATGTGGATAAATCCAGTGATGGATGGAAATACTAAAGGCAGATCAAGGAATAACACTGTTGAGGACTTCAGATGGCAGCGAACTCTTAAAAGGAGATTTTCACTAATAAATTTTTTGCTCTGATGTTTGGAATCAGCACTTGGATATAGCTCCTGCATATTTACTGCATTTGGTGAACGCATGCTTTTAGGAAAGCGCTGTTCTAAATTTATCTGACTTATCTGAATCATCTTGACTGCACATGTACTTGCCAGCCATGCATGTTGATATTTGGTAACTTTTGTGAAGTCACTTTTCTGTTTTCTGAGCGGGTGAGTGTTAGGTCCTTGGGAAAAGAATCTTAGCTGACGCGAGAAACTTCTTTAAAACAAGAATTATGAAGTACTTGGCCAAAGAGAGCTTCAGGCATTATCAGTAACTATTTTGAGAAGACTTTGACCCCTTTTGCTGCATCTGTACCTTCTTTCTGTCCTCTCTGTGTAGAGGCAGACAAGTGGATTTTTTACAGGATTCTGAAGTAAGTAGCACCTCACTTTGGGAGCTTGCACGCAGTTGCTCGAGCCAGTTGTTTGAGAATATTCACAGCATTGTTGGGTTGAAATGCGAGTGGGTTTATTCCAGCCTGTGCATGCCAGTCCTTCAGCCTTCCTTAAGGCATTTTGTGTTTTATTCTTGTGGTTTTGCTTAGAAGATGAGTTCATTCTGCTATGAATGGAAAGTCCTGTCGCCGGTTGGTTTTTGTGATGTGTTTCTCTTTTCTCTTTCAGTTTTATTATGTTAACCTTAGCCACAGTACTACAAACGGCTATAAGAACACTTCTATAGTAGCAAAACTTTCCAGTGGTAATTTTCTCTTGTGTTTAAAAAGTTCTATAAATACATGTGAGTATGTTGCATTGGAGAACTGTGCTCTATTTTGAGACCTGGAGCATTCCGAAGAAAACTTCCTCCAGCTTCCCATTCTCTTAGTTTTAAACGTTACTGGGACACTGCAGGTAGAAGTTACTGGCACTGTTTTACCTTACTCTCCTGCAGCTCCTTGAGCCATTTGTTTGAGAAAATTTGCAGTATTGTCAGGTTGAAATGCGAGTGGGTTTATTCTAGCCTGTTAAAAGGAGGGATGGGGAGCATAAGGGACAGGGGGATTGAAAGTGGAGTTTCCTTGCTTCAAGGATATTCCAGGTGCTGTATTTTAATCACCAGAAACACAAGAATAGTGTCCTTGACAAAAAAGTTTCTGCTTCTCAATTTCCCTTTCAGGAACCAGCAGTTTAAGGCCACCTTCCATTTTATTTGGATTATAAAACTGTATTTCTCTGTCAAATGGATCTAGATTTTTTTATTCTGAATTCTATAAACCTTTATTTTAGCCCTGGGAATACCAGAAGACAGAATATGTCTGGAGCATTACTATTTTAAAACCACTTTATGAATTTAGGTATAGGAATATTGTATTGGAATAAACTCCCCTATATAGTGAACCTTTCTCACACAGACTTTGTTAGATATATATTTAAATAATCACTTCTGTCTGCATATTTTATAGGAGATTGAATCCTTCTACCTGCAGAAGCAGTGAGGGTTAGGAAGAAACTACCTGATCAATATACTCCTTCAGACAGCTTCTTAATTTTTGTATTGTATAACAGATGTGTGTGCTTCAGTCTGATACTGACTTTTAAATGGTTTTACATTGCTTCCAATAAAATTACTATTTTTAATATGCATCCTTTTTTTTATGATCTGATTTTCTTTTCCTTTGCTAATTATATTTTAAAAAGCAAGTTTCTGTAAATTGCTCCACCATTTTACCATGCCTTTTGTGTTCCTGTAAACCTGCTGGAAGCTGTCAATGCCTTAAGGCCTTAAAACAGACCACAGAGACATCAGATACAGAAGTTAGATACCCCAGAATGTGCAGAAGCTCTTAACTTGAATTTCAGATACAAGTGCACTAATGGTGCAATGCAGGAAATAGTTTGATTGATGAAAAGTAACAATATCAGCTCCTCTTTGTGCAGAAGAGGTTTAAACTTGTTAGAACAGGTAAATTTTCTTCCCCATCTCAATTTAAAAGTTAATTCTGCCTCTCCCATGTTGTTTTGTATTGATTGTGTTGCTAAATGACATTTTTGGCAAAAATTTCCAGTAGGAAGGAGGAATTCAGATTCTTTGAGCTTTATTCAGCAGGACTATAACTTTGCACTTGACATTTCTTTGCTAAATTTTTTGTATTTGCTAGTATGTATGGGATAAAGGTAATGGGGACATAAAGCAGTTTTAATCTCTCTTTAAACTATGCCATGTTTACTTTTCATACAGAGAAGAAAGATCACACTTTAAATGTACACAGAACTCCCCAAAACTATCTAGTAGAGGAAAAGTAAAAATGGTAGTGCATTTCTTCTTCACAGTGAGTCCAGGTAGTCTCGCAGATGGTGGAGTTGAGGCATTTGTGACCAAGACATTTAGGCAGGTCAGAGGAGCCTTTTTCTGTTTGGAAGGTGTCTGTCTTGCACATCATAACACAGTATGAGCTGAGGTTTCTCTTGTCTCTATGTTGATGAAGTGGTTTGAAAGCTGTATATAATTTAGTACATTTGTTATGCAAAAGGTGATTAAGAATCGGTGGAATTTGTGGTTTGTGGTTTTGGGGTTTTTTAAATGTACCATTGTCATTTTACTTTCTTAGAAGATGTTCACAAGATCAGCTCTTGTCCAAGAAACCATTAGTATAATGAACAGAGAAGAAAATTGCACAAGCTTATTTAGTTTAAATTGCCATTGTCTGAGTTCATGTTTGTTCCCCAATGTGTTGGCTGTTGTGGATGGAAATTCCACTGTAATTTTCAGGAGGCAAAACAGTTTGGAATAGTTTGCAGTAACAGGGTGGCTGAGATTATTCACATTGCAGAGGCCTTGCAGTCTGCAGTGTTTTTCTTGCTGAATGCAAAAGTTTCTGTCTTCTGTTTCTCCATGGAGAAGCCTCCATTTGGCTCCTGGAGGGAAACAGTGAGCCTGCAAAGGAATTAGTGTGCACAGTGGTCTCACCTTATTAATTCCCTGGTTTTGCTGTATTCCCAAGTAGGCACTTCAGAGTTAATAGACACATTGGAAGGTCGTGATTTTTAATGAGCAAAACATGTCCTACTTGGAGTCTGCCTTAAGCAGATAAGAATGCATTGGGTAACTGGTGATAAAAACGCTTCTGATGTCACTGATTCACGTGGTGGTTTGTTGAAGGGAGTCTTTCAGTAGAGAGGGTGCAGCACTTATGCATTAACTCTTTGCTGATTTATTTGGATTTAGTTGATGGAATGGTCTCTCTTTGCTCTAATTGATGCCAGTTTCCAGAGTTTAAAAAGAAAAAAATCTGTAAAGTCAATTTTCAAAGACCCAGATTAAAATAATTTGGCTTTCCAAGCATGTCTCTCTTCATGTATACAAAAAAATCATCACGAGGAACTTGGACATCAAACATCATGTGTCATAATATTTAAGGCTAGATACATTTCTAAAGCAACTTGAGCCTCCATCAGACCATTATGAAGGAAGTATGCAATTTCCTGACAGAATTGAGCCATTTGACACCAAAAAAATGCCATGCTGTTACCAGTATCTGTTACAAAGGGTCTGCATTCAGGTGTTAGTCCAGAGACCATGTGCCAAAGTACTGTGAGAAGTAAATAATATTTCTGTGGAGTTAATGGCTGCCAAATGTGTTCCTTGTGGCTTATACCTGTAAAACTCTTGGCAGTCAGGAAAGAGGTGCAGGATTTCATTCTTGCTCTGTTATATCAGCCTTAGATTTAGACAAAATTACTGTCTATTCCCTAAAATATAACAAAGGTAGCACTGTCTCCTATCAGCTCTCTGTGGAAGGAGGAAGGAGTGTGGATTAATGTTTCAAAACAGTTGCACCAAATGATCTAGAGAATATGCAAGTCATATGTGCTTCACATGTGACTTTTTCAATCTTGCCCTTTCTGACAAGAAGCCCAGTTAAGCCTCAGAGACAGCTTGAATAACTCTTTAACTCTTAGAAAATAATTGCCCCAACTGTTTATATGAGAGTGAAAAATAGACAGTATTTCAATGTCATTTTCCATTAAGTGGCAACTGGCCCTGAAAGCAAGGTGAAATCCTACTGAAAGCAGGATTTCAGGCAGCTGTTGGCATTCCAGCAGTGTCTAGGGTTTGGTAAGGCTACCCCTGTAGCCACAAGTCAGGTCTGGGAGTTGAGACCTGGGTTCACTTGCCTTTGGTGTCAGTCATTGTAACACCTGCCTGCCTTCAGTTTCGATAAAAAAAAAATTGCCAGATGCTTTAACACAGGCAACTGGAGCTGAACAACCAACACAGTTGTTGCTCCAGCAGCAATGGATTTCACTTTTTTACCTCTTCATTGTGAAGAGAAGTAGCTATTTTTTGCAGTGAGTAAAGCTAACCTTGAATGATATATTTCTTATTGTAGACAAATATCCAGAGCATATAATTCATTTTGAAAAGCAGACTCAAGGCTTTAGTGTCAGTATTTCTAAGCAACTTGAAGCTGAGGCAAATAAAGCTTACTGCATGCCCTAGAGTTATTTTTTACTAACCTGTTTCAAACAAAAAACATATGCTAACTCCCTGAGTTGCACTCAGCAAAAGCTGTGTGAATTGTACACAGTTGTACACTTCGAAAACACAGCTCAGCCCCCATCCTTTCATTCTGACTGAATAATAAGGGTTGGTTTGGCAAGTGAGGAAACTTTGCATTTATAGATGGAGGTTGAGTTTTAGAATGGGGAACTTAATTTCATACCTGTAGAATTAATTTAGGTCTTTAAAGGCTGCATTACAGATTTAAATACCAAATTCCCTGGTTGAAGTTTCCCATCTTTTTTTACCTCCATTCCTTAAACTATACTTTAAAAAAATAGCACAGAATATGTTTTGGTTATAGAGCTCTACATACTAAAATATTCTGTTTGTCAGTACAAAGATATGTAAAGATATGCTACGAATGTAATTGTGACAGATGCAGTTTCAACATTGTCAAAATGAATTGTCAGTTTATATGTGGAATTATTGGAAACTGTAGCTCTGCAAAAAATCAACACTGCATTTCAGTCAACCAACTGTACTGAGAACGAACAAAACCATTAGAAGTTTTCTTGTGGTGAGTTCTGCTTACGTAGCAATCATCTAGAATTGTGTTTCAACTGACTAGAGTGGTTTTGTACCCAAGACTTTAGTCAATCACAACACTTGTGAAAGAAACATCTGTTTGCAAAAATTGTATTTGATGTGTGGACAACTTTGATTTTTTTCCCCCTTGTTGACATTTCTAGAAAGGGTAAGGGTCTTTTGGCTTATTCAGAGCAATAAGGACTAATTGAACTAACCAGGTATGGTGACAAAGGTAGATTTTATGAAATACAATGTAAATCTACCCTTGACATCTCCCAAGGATTTTGGAGGAGTGGGGACAAGGTAGATATGGGTGTGTACACGTGTCTGTAAAGGGCAAACACGCTTAGACCAACTTGTTGCTGCCTTGAGCAGCTGCGAGTTGTGCAGTGAAGGGCCAGGCAGGCTCCGGGCTGGTGCCACCAGGATTGGAGTCTAGGAATCTATCCCAAGCCTTCATCAGGGCTCCTGATTGCTGTGTTGCTGATTGCTGAGGAGTGACCTGTCCAGGTGGAGATTTTGCACAGGTAGGAATGGCATGGTTAAGCTGTAGAAAACCTGCCTAGGTTAAGTTGTTTGAAAAAGCAGCACACAGTGTGCCGTCTTGAAGTACATCAGAAGGACAGATTTGATGATTGCATGCTTGTTTTTACAGCACAGTGTGCCAGATAAGAGATAAGTGTTCAGTTAAGTGTTTGGATCAGAGGAACTCTGAAAGGAACTGAAAGGGTTGTGAAGTTAAAAAAAAGCTCCTGTATATGCAAATGTTTGGCATTTCTCTTTCTATCAGAGGCTGGAAGCCTTTGCTGTTCAGTCATTAGATGAAGTCACAACCCTTTATGTGTAAGAGCTATGTTTAGGTGGGCAAAGAAAAATGATCCATCCTGGCACTTACTCAGAGTGAATCATAGAGGCTTAGATTTTCTGGTGTTAATCGTGTTTCTGGCTATTTGGATTATGTGTATTTGCTGGCTATAAGGATTTGTAGGGGTTAAGTCAAAGGCAAAAACATCGTATCGACACTTCTGTCCAACATTTTGTTCTCTGAGGAAGTAAGGTATTCCAGACGTATTAGCTAGGATTCATAACAATAATTAATTCAGTAAAAACCATAAAATCACCAGTGAGACTTTGTGTTCTTCATAGCTGCCCCGCATTAAACAAAAGAGGCCAAGAGCAGCCTTGTTATTCATTTGCTTGTAGACTGGTGCTTAGGGCTGTCTTGGAGTGGATTCAGCCGGGTAAGTTTCAAAATAAAATCTCATTTTGTTGTTAATGCATAGGGAATTGGATACTGTCTGGTGAGGCCACTCCCATCCTTTCCTACTATTGTCAGGAATGATGGTTGTTGTCCTCCTATGTTAGACACTCCAGCACACCTACTGGATCGTGTTCCTGCAAATGTTTAAGGCCAGGGTTACCAGGCTTGTTCTTCTGACTACTTTAGGCAGCTGATGGTTCGGATTGGCAGATAGGAATAGTGGAAATGGCAACCTTGCTTGTAAAATACCAGTTTAGGAATCCCTCCCACTTACCTTTCAGTTTCCAGTTTGCTCCAGAACCACTCTCTCCAGTAGCATCAGCTGGCTATATGATCACACAGATCAGGGAACTGCTTTGTTCGAAGTTTTTTCCACTTCCTCTCAAGCCCTGTGGGTTGCCCACACCTGCTCACCATGGCTATGTCATCGTGGGTGCTGAATGAGCAGCAGAGGAAGAGCCAGGGTTTGAAAAGAGGAGAGCATGGGAGTGGAAGGGAGCGTGTAGGACAGGTGAGTAGGGAACACTGTGTTTGCTCAGGTTAGATGGGAAGAGAAGACACAGAAACTGGCACGCCTATGAGCTCTGTGAGGTTCCTCAGTGCTTTGCTTTCACCTCATCAGGTGGGATATCAGAATTGAAATGTTTGTGACTCAAGGTCTGTCATACTGTGCTCATGATAGCCTCAGTTTGCTTGATTTAGAGACTTAAGCAAACGATGGTAAGATAGGTAAGAAAATGTGTTGTGCTAGTGTTGGGCTAATATTCTTACACAAAAGAGAACTTCTCTTTTTTTTAAAGACTGTATTGATTCTTGGGCCAAGTCTACTGCTGTGTCTTCTAGTCCAGTGTTAAAACTATCCATGATCTACTTGCCTCTGTGTCATGCTTCTGGAATAGTATTATGGGGTCTCAAGTCTGAACAGTCTTCTTCTTGAAACTAGTTAGTTTTGCACCTTTCTTTGGATATATAAGTAAACTCTTGTCTTGAATGACCAAAGTTCATATATTGCCTGTACTGGGTTTTTTGGACTTAGATAAAAACTGGTATAAGTAAAATTTGGGCATAATTTTGAAGATGAATGATGATGAAGATGAAGATGAATGAAAGACATATATATTTGATACCACAGGAACTTGACAGCTTGAAGCCACCATAGAAGTAGCCCATTTCTAGTGATTAAATGGACAAATATTTCTGATTTAAACCTAGGGGCCAGTAATTGAGTAGAATTTTATGAGTGACTTCCAGTGCCTGTGAGAGACTGAATGCAGACAATGAAATGTCATGACAGCGCAACTCCATGGAAGTTAATTGTCAGGGAAAAAGTGACTCCACACATAATTGTCTCAGCAAACGCTTCAGATAAATCAAGAACTACTAGGCTAGCTTTCTTGTACTTCCTGGTGTCATGAGTAGCCTTCCACAGCAGCCACTTGCTCCTTGTGCAAGACTTTGGAGAGAAAGAGAGGAGAGAAGCAGGAGTTGAGAGAGATCAAGGATTAGGGACCAGGCTTTGAGATGGAAAGGCAGAGGTATCTTCAAGGGAAGTGCTTAAAGAATCACAGAATAGGCTGAGTTGGGAGGGACCCACTAGGATCATGGAGTCCAACTCCTAGCCCTGCACAGCACCATCCCCAAGAGTCACAAGAGGAGCTCTCATGTTTTTGTTTCTACTGTCTTGATTGGATAAATGAGCTGGTTTAAACAGGATCTTCAGACACCTCTGCTGGAGCAGACAGGGTTGATATGGTGGGATAATAGCCTAAGATTTAATCTAAGTATTGCATCATGGGATTACACCCTAGGAGGCGTAAACAACTCGTTCTCAACATGACTTCACTTACATGACCTGTACCCTTTCAATGCCTCGTCCAGTACCTCGGGGGTATTTTACCCCTTATTCATACCCTTGACTCAGTCTGTGAAACAACAACCTGCTGCTCAACTTCAGGGTCTAAGGAACGGTTTGACTTGAAATGAGCTTCAGGCTGATTAACACCTCTGAACTGCTTCTCTCTTGTGACATGTAACAATTAGTTGACTTACCATGAAGTTTTCTGGTGTCTGTATTGCTTCCACAAACACAGATTTTTGTGTTAAGCACTTTCACTGTTAGCAGGGCAGCAAAGCATGAGGGTGGCCCTTGCACATTCCTAAACTGGTGGGTGAAACCTAACCATGGAAGCCGATGGAGCTGAGATGTGCCCTTCTGCCTGCAAAAGGATGCCTTACTGCATCTCCTGCTGGGCAGACATGTGTGGATCTTCCTCCACAGAGGAGTAATTTTGTCAGTTCACTAGAGGTTAAGTGTATTCAGAAGAGTTCAGTAAAAAACAATGTAGTTGGTGGTACTGTTCCCATGGCCATCGAGCTGTACTCACTGTGGGTGGCCCAGCAAGGCAGACAGGCTCAAAATGTTTGTAAATATTTACATAATTCAGGACCCTGAAGCTGGCCAACATGGCTGTATATCCTACAAGAGTATTGCCCAGAAAAAAATGGGCATTCAGCTTTATCCAGCCTATCATGTTTTTCTTTGTAGCTAAGTCTTTCTTAAAACCACCTGCCAAGTGTTGTAGCTGTTTAGCTTCAAGGGTTGACAGCTACCCAAACCTGCTTTTGGTGCAGGCTAGAGATTTAACTGGCAAAGCCAGTAAAAATAAGTAAATTAAGGGTGTTGATGGTGGTGGTAGAGTTTTGCAGGCCAGACTCAGTTTGGATTTTTTTTCACCTACTTTTGGAGCCCTTAACAAAGCAACAATCAAGCTTTTGGCTCAGAGGTTCTTGAAGTAAATTATTTTAAACTTCTGTAGCTTTTTAAAATAATCATGATAATTTAAAAAAACCCATTCTGCTTCCAAAGGAGATCCCATACAAGTGAAATGTTCCCCTTCCCCCTCTACAACAAAGGCTCTCTCCTGGTTAGGGCAAACAGGCAGCTTGTGACTGACAATAGGTCTTTGTGTTCTGAAGACACAGCATAAATCATTCCCTCCCCAAAGAAGGCTAGGAAGCTAAAAAACAAGTCCAAATAAGCTGGTTTCTCTACAGAAGCAAAGCAGAAATAGTGTAATTCAGCCACAGTGATGTGTGCTTGCTGTGCCCTGACCAGTGTCCAGGACTGCCTGTAGTGCAGAGCTTTCCCCCAGGGTCTGGTAAGAATTTACAATTGTCTTCCCAGACACCAGTCTCTGGCCAAAGCTGTGACCTGGGAGCCAGAGGAAGCATCAGGTGAAAAATTGCAAGTGATAATGTTCTATAAAGCCATTTTATTTATGGTACTTCGGACTCTCTGGATCGGCCCATAGGCCATTGTATCAGTCACAATTTTAGCCTTTCCCTTTTTAAAATAGGATCATGATTACATCCTGCAGGACTTCTGACCTGTTTTCTTCACTGTTTCAGTTGCTAGTCTCTAATTTCTTCTCCCTTTCCCTTCACGGATTATATCCTTTTTATTACTCGTTATCCTTTATTTACATTTATCTTCTCTTTTTTCCTGCTGAGTAGTCTACAGGTTTTCTTTGGAGATGCTTTAAATACTGCATTTGCCAAATGGTACTGTTGGAAATTACTCTTCCAGATTGAGAGCTTTTCATTGTTCTGTAAATATTTGGAGCAGAAACAGAAACCAGAAGCTTGGAATGCTCATTTATGACAGATCAAACCTCTTACCTGGTTTGTTCTGAAGCAGTGGTGCTGAGGGGAAAATCACATAATTGCATAAATTCTTGTTGTAAGGTAAGGCTTGACAATAACTTCAAAAATTCTAACTAAATTTGTTTTGCCAGGAAGTGACAAAAGTAGTTCTGAGCTTTACTGCGCTGCCTCTTTGCTGACAAAGGAGAAACATAACTAAAGATTACATAGAAGAAATGACACTATTTAGCTTTCTAGTTTTGCTTTCTATTATCCTCCTACTAATCATGCTAGTTTGCATGATTATTAGGAGGAAGCTTAATACACACCTGGTTTAATGCATTAAATGTAGCCTTGAATTTCATATTCCTTACACGCTGTGCTCTAAATATTTGTTGCCATTGTCAGATTCATAGAGCTTTTGATGTACCTGCCCTATGAACTTTGACTGAGCTCTCCTTTTAAAACTGGAGATGCTTCACATCTGGGGAGGGTTGGGTCAGGTGTCTGACATACAGTAATGTCCAAGCCAGTGGCCTGAAACTTCAGCACCGTCACAGTTCGGAAAATACAAAAAGCTGTCAAACAAATTATCCATTTGGATACAGAAGAACTGTTTAGGCCTCTTGGCAATGGACCAAAGTGTCACAAACTTTCTTTAGCTGTTGCAGTGTGCCAGCTCCATCTGAGTTGTAGCACTTGCTGAAACAAGCTGACTGTGGGGAATAAATTGCCTGTGCACATCTGATAAACTCTGTGGTTTGGGCGACTGTTCTCTTGCATAGGAGCAGCCTTTGAAGGGCTGGCTGTCGTGTGCTTGGCTTGTAATTGCAGTGGCATGTAGGAGGAGAGAAGCAGGAGGAGATAAGGGAGAAAGAGTTTTTCCAGGCTAGAACCAACGAGGCCTGTGGAGAAGCATCACGTCCACCGGAGGGATTAATGGGCACCCTTAGCAGCAGCACTCGGTGTCTGCTGTGCCACTTCATCTCTGTGGAACGACCCAGATGGTTGGGCCAACTGCAGGCTTGATGCACTTTCTGACTTGTAATAAATATGCTAAGGAAGAAGCAGAAATAATAGAACCTCTTTGAGCACTGGCATGCCACTGGGTTTTCATAAATCCCTGGAAGTGTAATGCTGGCAAATGAATATTCATAAACCAGGCTATTAAAATTTTAAGAGAACCTTGAGTGGATGATGATGTCAGATTCCAGAGTTAATTATAGAGGTGGTAAAGTTCTTGGCTAACTAGGCTGAACATACTCTCACAACAGTTTTAACACTATACAACAATCAGAGGGAGCCACAGCGTTGGTTGTAGGTTCTCAATCTCTTAATATATTACTTGAACTGAAAGTCTAGCAGTGCAGGGAAGAGGAAGTATTTACATCCAGCTACTGTGGAAACAAATCAGTTTCTAGTAGTTGAGTTGCTGTTCATGTCTTTTGAGCTTATTTTTGTCACTGAATTGATTACAGTTTCTGGCTCACTCACATGTCATAAAGTGCCCTGCAGGGCTGCCGTGCTGTGGTGGCTCTCTTGAAAATTGCCAATTGTTATCTGCAATCTGTAGTGTTCACTAGCCTTATTACAGGGAATAGTGATGCTTCTTAACTTTACTTACTCAAGGTAGCAAACAGTTGCTATTGCATTTTTTGACAGCATTGATTAAAACTTTAGGAGAACTGGCAATGCTAGTCCCTCATATTTATTAGCTCACTTGGTTAGGGCATGGTGCTAATAACCATGGTTGTGGGTTCATACCCTGTATGGGCCATTCACTTTGGAGCTGGATTCAGTGATCCTTGTGGCTCCCTTCCAACTCAGAATATTCTGTGATTCTTCCTATGGCATTGTAGTAGTGCAATGGACAAAGCTACTCAACATGATTATAGTACCCTGGAATCAGGCAGTTAAAGTTCTAAATTGTAGGGTCTTACTCAAATTGATGTTACTGTTCCACTTCTAATATTATTTCCTTTCTTAAATAGAAAGGGTGAAAGGGAAGAACACATTACTGTGTTTCTGGACTCAAAATTTGTACCAGAGGGGCCTTTTAATAGCACAATCCATAGAAGGAAGAAGAAGAAAATAATTATTGGAATTTTTTTTTAGGTGTAGTATAAAATTAAAATCAAAAACCAAACTAGTTAATTTGGTTTGGTCAAGAAACAGCTGAAAAAACACTGTAAACATAGATGAAATAGTTCTTAAATCCCAGCAAAAAGCCTGAAAACAACTGTGAATCTCAAAACATGTAAAATAGATTCTGAAGGTTTAGGATGATTTAGAAAATCATTCTAACTTGCTTTGAAATTGAAATATTTCTTCTTAAGAGGCAACTCTTCAGCAGTCAATAAGTCCAATAGAGATGCTTTGTGATCGTGAATATGCAAAAAGTCTTGAATTTTGAAATACACTTTATCAGAAATAATACTAACAAGAGCTCTCATCAGTTCTGGGAGTGCAACAGGAAATTGGTAATGTTTAGTGAGATGTGATACAATTTTGAGAGAAGGAAAATCCTTTATTAACCTCAATTTTCAGCAGCCCTTTTTGTAGGGTTACTGAAGAGGCAGTGTCTGCTTTTGGTATAAAACATAGGTAGCCTTTTGACAGAGGCCTTCAGAGTCCTCTGAGAGCAAAGCATATTTATCACTTGCCTAATCCTGCAGTTTGCATGATTAAGTAAGCATTAGTTCTTCCACACTGCTCAGTCTTGAGCCCTTTTCCTACAAGAGGGATTTGTGCCACAGAAGCTTTCTCCTGCCCACCTTCTTCCTGCTTACTAAAGATGCTTTAACAATGTGGCCTCTATACATGATATCAAGTGGAAAAATAAAGATATACATCTACAAGATGTATTTCATGATGGAAAACAAAGTTAAAGACTGTTGTGGATGAGAGGCTTTTGAATGTCACATGCAGGTAGCCAAAGCTGTGCTGATTGCATCCATGCAGGAGACAGTGAAGTTACTTGCCACTGAGGAAGAACTGAACAGATGCCGAACCTTCATCACAAATCTGTCCACTGGAAAGAAAAGCCTGTTAGTTGGAAATCTAGGCTTTTCCTTAGCAAAATAATCTTTAAGTAAGTATTTCCCCTTCTTTCTCCTATCGACCGTCCATCAGAGCATGGATGTGAGTGGTTCCTGTCATAGAAGCCAGGTGTTTCTGTGAACACTGTGGTCTGGAAAGGCTGGAAGTGAGAGACTGGCTTAGTGGTGGTGGTCCACCCAGCACCAGTGCTAGGATCAGCAGTGAAGTGGGTATTTTTTCCTCAGTTCAACAGCACTGAGCCAATGCTTCAGGAGCATAGGGAATACCGCAAGCTAAAGGTTGTGCAGAATGTGAACTTTAACATCTGGAACAAAAAGTATTTTTCTGAAGAGGATGAAAGTACCTTTAAATAGATACCTCCTCTTTCTGTTTTGCTTTCATGCCTTTTTGTATGGTTCCTGTATCTGACCTTGGCAATACCAGAGAGGAAGAAGGTAGGGAAGAAAACCTGAATGGAACCAGGTGGAGTCTCTTTTTCAAAAAAAAAAAGAAAAATTTCTGAAGATATGTCAGCTTTTCTAGCTGAGAGTGTTTCTTGGTGTGAGAGGAAGCAGGGTGGAAAAAGAAAATGCCAGCAGATCCTGATCTTTTGCCTGAGGTCAGGTTATTACTTCAAATTCTTAGGGTCTGCTCTTCTCACTTGGTCTTCTCTGCCACTAATGTTCCCGAGGCCCCTGGGAGATAGGAGTATCAGGAAGATGACTGGCCTCAAGTTTTACTTCCATTTATTTTTGTCAAAGTGGTCAGCGGCTGTGTAAAAATAGTCTCTTCTCCCTGCCTGTGGGAAGAAGGGGGATGTGATCTCAAGGAGCCATCGTGCAGGTAGTGCCGGGGACAGCCGAGCGCAAACGCCGGCGTGGGAGCGGCCCGAACTCCTGCGCTGTGGTACATTTTTGGTTGTGTGCAGTTCGGGTGTTACAGCGAGTCGTCTGCCAGCACTTCAGCGAGCCCCTGGCCCACTCCCCTTCTTCCTGGCCAGTGCTGCCTGTGCCTCGCACATGACTGTCCCCTGACCTGGAGCTGGTTCTTGTGCTCCAGAGCGGGCACTCGGCAGTGCTGGAGACAGCGCTGTGCTACAGGCAGTAAAGTCCCAGGGAGTGCAGCTGTGTGAGCCTCCAGCTTTGCGGGATTTCTATGGAGCTCTGGTCTTTGCCTCTTTCCGTTAATGATTAATAAGCAATTACAAAGGGGTTTTTTTGTTTGTTTGTTTGTTTGTTTGCTTTCTCAAACCGTAAACTCCACACTTGTTTGTTTTTTTTTTGGTCAAGGAGCATATGGCTGTATTGATTGTGCAGAGCTGCCACTCATTTTGCCAAGTTGTTGTTAGCTTGCAAGTGGCCAGGCAGCATCTATGAAAAAGCCCTGCCCTGCCTGCTCCCGCATTGTTTCCAAATAAAGGCATGTCTGAAACGGGAGTTAAGCCTCCAGCTGCCCGACCTTAAAGAAAGGACCTTTTACCCATGGATTGAAAGGAGGTGATTTATCTGCAACAAACTGCTCCTTCCCCATCCCCTTCTCTTTCTCATATTAGGTGCAAAAGTTGCTTTAAAATTTAAATCACGCAAACTGCGTGTTTTACACTCATGCTCTCTGGCAGGCAGTTTGGGAACCTAACCATCAGGCCTTGAGTCACCTCAAACTTATTAAACTGTCAAGTCTATATATTATATTATAGTATACATTTAGAGCAGGTTAAACAGAAAATGCTCATGTTCCTGGCAACGATTTAAAAGTGATCCTTTCCTTGCATATAAACCCTCACCTGTGTGATGAGTGGGGAAGGTGAATGACTACCTGTAATGCAAGGTAGTAGTTTCGATGACTTCGGATTTTTTATTATTTCTTAAGCCAGCAGTACTCTTTATCATGGTTTAATACAAGTTTGAAATGGCATAATAGTGTTTAGCTGTGTATGATCTCGGGACATAGCTAACATGAGGTTGTTAGGAAGAGGTAATTTATTAGACCAGCTGGTATGGGGGGAAAAAATGAGCCAAGCTTGCAGGCACACCACCACTTCATCAGGTCTGAAATAGAAGCAGCAGATTTCAAGGTTAAAGAGAAGTTATGAAAAACTGCTCTGTTTAATCAGACATGCATTGAACTGCTGAAGAGGAGCTTGCTGGTATGATGTTCCTTCAGTTGAGGGGGGAGAGTGAGAGGATTGTTATTCTGTAGAAAGAGATAAGGACTTCACAGCCTGTTAAATAGGGAGAGGCTATAAAACCAGTACCTGATGAGTTCATGACTGTCCTCAGTATCTTTGGGATAGGAAACTTTAGTTCTTCGTCCTCTCTTTGTAAGGTTTTGGGTTTGTAGGATATTTGAGAATCATGATTGCCACATCAGTAATTTGTAGACAAATAGTTGGTTTTATCTAAAGGAACTTTATCAGACAAATTTAGTTTCAGGCATTCTTTGTCAATTGGTTGCCATCCTTAGCCTACACTGCTACCTTAAGAAGTTACTTAACACCCAATTCATATTTGTAAAGATAATGGCAGAAAGAAAAAAAAAAACCAACTAAACCTTTATTGTTTATTGGTTTTTTAAAGCAGAATGTATTTACTTCTAAAATCTGATCAAATCTATTTTGAGATTAGCCCTAATTGCTAGTGGGCTTTTTAAAAATCTGTTCTTTTTCTTAAGCAGAAACCAAATTCAGAGTTGAAATTTAAAAAAAAAAAAAAGGTTTCAAGGCTTTGTAGAATAACAGATGCTTTACTTGTGCTGCTGTCAGGGTTGGCAATGTGCTGTTTCTAAGATTTGAATTAGGTTGTGTTATCAATGTGGTTTCAGTTTCATCAGATCTGATGATGCACTCACTGCCAGTATGTATTGGACTGTACACTGTGGAGAGCAGAGTATTTGGTACTCTTTAGAAAAAGCTTTTCTATGTTATTCTGTAGTGCTGTATCCTAAATTGTTAAGTATTATAGTTAAAGCAATGTCAGATTAAATATGTTAAAGTCACAATCTTTTCGCTTGCTCATCTGACTTCTTAATTATGTTTGATGGGCTCTCTGTACAAATGCCCTCTAAATTAACCTCTCTGTGTATTTTAAAGTTACAGTATCTGCCTTTATCATGCAAGACTGACTTTCAGTATCAGTTATAATGGTCAAAACGATTGATGCTGTTGGAGTGGTGTCAGGAGTCCCAGGAACCAGCCTGTTCATTTTTCTGAGTCCCACTGCTGTATGTTAGGGGGGACAGAGCTGTTTACTCAGCTGTGTCCCGTTAGGATGGCAGGGGCTGGATAGGTAACCCTGGAATTTAACCCATGCCCTGGGTAGGTGGAGGAGGTCAGAAAAGCTTAATCTAATTCAGATAAATTACTTGCCAGGAAGGGGTGTAGCTGTGCTAGCATTTGTCTTTCTCTGCCAGAAGACAGCTTCCTCCAACCTGCTGAACCAACAATTTGAAAAATGTTTTCAGGTATTGGGAGCAGTTACACAGCAAGTGGGATGTACTGAGGGAGAGACTGCAGCACCTTCTATGATCCTTGATGCTGTAGGATATGGCATAAAGTATGTGAAAATATCCCTTTCATGGGGTGCTTGTGTCACAGAAGTCTTTGGTCCCATGGAACTAAGGTTTTTGTGGTTTGCTCTCAAATTTGTCAAGAATTTACCTGTAATTAGTTGTGCATGCCCTCCACCACTACCGCTTTAGCAGTATTACCACTGCTTTAGTAACCTGTAATGAGTCTCAGGAAATATCCTGAAAACCTAAGCTGGACACCAGATCACCCTAGGACTGGTCTCGAGGGATCAGTGGTATTGAGTATGGCCTCTCTGTAGCAAGTTCATAGGGAAGGTAATATCAGAAGCTACAACTAATACATTGTTTTAATACTTGACCAAAAAGGAGTAGCAGTATTAGACTGATACTTGGTGTGGAACAAGTTACAGAAGACTGTAATCTAACTGGAGCTTAATGGAATGTGATGGCTCAGTTCTAACAGATACGGGCTTTGTAGATTGGCTGCACGTTGTGGAAGTAACTTTTATTTATGGCAGAGGTAGCCGGCATGCTCTATAAAATTGAAATAAGAGTATTTATAGGACTCCATCCGGATTAATGAGTAATACCAGTGCTTGGAAAGAGAGAGAATTAGCTGGCGTAACACTTGATGGGACTAAAAATGCGAAGGGGAAAAAAGTTAATTGAAGCAATTTCAGTAGATGGAAATGGGTTAACTATACATTCTTCTAATTGTACCCCAAATCTGTTCTGAGATCTTCTTTTCCAACCCCTATCTCTTCATAAGGGTAACTGAAAGGAGGAAAAAAGCCTGCTGCAGTCTCCAAATTTAAGAACTGAAAAATTCTGTATGGAGCCTACACTTGTTTATTTTTCTCACAATAGAGGGTATTAAAGAGGAAAAAGGAGTCAATGAACAGAAGCACTTAAGCCCTGTAGATAAGGAAATAGAAATAAAACGTTAGTTTTATTGTTGTGCAGTGAGGGATAAATTTGTTACAGTATTTAACAATGTTCGCTATTGGATGTTCCTGTTAAGGTATTTTCCACAAAGTAGTAGTCATGGAACACCCTCAGAGGTGCTTCACCCATTTGAAAAAGAAACACAACTAACAGTATGACTTCCACAGAGAAACAACTTTTGAAACAAAACATAAGAACAGTCCACACTAAATGTGGATTTCTAGCATTCCTGGAGCTGATTCACCTTGGCATCCCTCAGTTTACTCCTTTTTCTCCTCCTTGCCTTTCTGTTTTTGGAAGTAATTTTTCAAGATTACTTACCAACTTGCCTGACTTCTGCTTATCTTTGCGTCCTGATTGCAAGACAAAATGTTGGGTAGGTGAGTTGTGTGTTTATTCTGTGTTAATTTGTTATTTCTGTGTTAATTTTCTTATAGTCAATAGATTAAAAAAAATCCAAAAAAATCCCAACCAACCAACTTTTTTCCTGTAAAATTCAGTTTCTATGCAGGTGTGTTTTACACACCCACAGAGCCCTGAAATACTAGAAACTGGATGCGTTCACACTGTTCCTCATAATGACTTGCAAGAAATAATGATAATATTTAGCCAAAAAAAGCTCTCAAAAAAGGAACTAGTTGAGAACTTACATGTGCCAAATTGCTTAATAGGATACTTTCACACATATGCACACCTACCCTTGAGGGAAGAAAGTGAGAATTTGACTATAAAAATGAAATTATGCTTTCCAAGTGAAAGCCCTGTGTAGTGTCCTCACTAGAACAGTCCTCTAGTTTTGTTCAGCCTTCATTAAATAGCATTCTAGTGATCCGGATCTCCTTGGATAGGATTTTGTTCTTTTCCTGAATACTGTGAACTAATGCAAGTCCTGGACTCACTCCAGTCTGTGCTGACTTTACATCTAGACTTTGGATGTAAGCTGCTGATTATGGTTTCAAACTTCTCAGGAAACAAAAATAAAGAGCTCAAGAAAATGTTGCAGCTTTTCACAGTGATCTCATGCATGGCCACATGCTGTCAGGAATTTAAAGTTTCTTGTGCTGGGTTTTAATGCAGGCATACTTTCCATGGCAGTCTGAAATACTGCTGCAGTTTGACTTACAGCCACTGGCAAACAGTATATTTACAAGACAGTCTGAATGTCCTAAAATGTAGCCTTCACTGAGCTTTTTGTTTTGTTTTGTTTTTTTTACTTGACTATTTATGAACTTGATTTTTTTAAGTCAAAGCAATCTATGTGTATGCTCAACTGCAATATAAATCGTTAAATCATGTAGAGAAGCTGCTGGATTACTTAACTCTTCCACTGCTGTATTTTTTTCAGCTTTTCCATTAGCACTTAAAAATCAGGCCAGGTATAGAAAGCCAACGAGGAAAACAAGCATCTTGCTCGGACTTCAAAATCCTTTGTGTGGAATGCAGATATAGAACTTAATAATAAATATGCCAGTAGTGCTGGTGGGCCGAAATGAAGTTCCCAAATGGATCCCAGAGGCTTCCTGCTGGAGGAAGGAGGACTGTCTTCATGCCATAAGAGTACTTTTCTGTAGACTCCGTGGGCAGGACACTGTGCTGACTGTAAACTTGGTGCAAGGATTTCATGTGTGTCTGCCCAGTACATGCTGTCAAGGTGCTGAAGCTCATGAACAGCTGCCTTTCATGCTTGAACCACAAACTGTGGGTCCAGCCTTTATGGTGCCTGAGAGGATGATGGGGCATTTAACAGTGAAGCTTCTTAGGGTCCCCACGCCCCAAAATTCCTCAAAGCTTGCAACATCTCATTTCTCCTGAGAACAGCAAGGTCCTGGGTTTGGAGAAAGTGCGGTGTGGGTGGCAGAGAGAAGTCTTGCTGCAGAACTTACCCCATTTCCCTGCTGGGTTTTGCAGCCCCTCCTGAGCTCTATGCTGCTGTGGCAGCTGAACATCAGCTGAGCATCAGGCTGTCTTCACACGTGACAGGGCCCTAGGGACTGAGCATTCTGTAGCATCACCTGGCACAGGGCTGTGTCCCACTGTGCTGGGAAGCATTGTACTGTGTGTCTGTGATTTTGATGATTACATTGCTCCTCAGCAGTGGTTTTGCCTCACTTTTAGACTAATACCTTGCAAGGCAGAGAAAAAATACCTTGCCTTGCAAGGATCTAGCCCAGCACACTTTCTGTAACTGGTTGTTGGTGTATTACTGTAATAACCAATGGCCATCAAGGCATCGAGGGAGTCCATTCTTTCCAACTCTTAATTTGTTCAAGCTGCCTGTCTTTTCTCTCTTTTAAGGGATGTCTCTTTCCATTACACATGCTTAGTGCCTCTCTTCAAACAGCACAGCATTCCTTTGATGCTATTCATGGGACAAACAAGTTGACTGATGAAGGGAATTTACCTGCAAGAAAAAAATGTTCAAGAGTATCAGCATGCTTACACTATGACCTTCTGGTTGTTGGCCTGCTCTGTAGTGTGCTGCTGAAGTTAAGCTTTGTGACTGCATTTGGTTCAGCTCTCACTAATACAGCCCCTTAGCTTCCCATGATCAGTTCTCTCCTAATAAAGTGTGCTAGGTTGGGTTTAAGATTACTTAAATCTCCTGAAGAAGGAGAACAAAACCCTTCTCAAATAAGTGGCCAGGTTTGTGGAGGGGATGAAATGAAGTGCATTAAGAGAGCCAGTGAGTAGACTGGGTCTCTAATGGGAGAATCTGTAGTGGGAGCTGGAGAAGAGCAGGGGGAGAAGTGGAAATACATTTGGAAACACTGAAGAATAGAAATGCAGTGGGATTACGCATAGGATGGGATACAGGAGGAAGGGGGAAGTATGCAAAAGGCAGCAGAAATAAACTCAGATTGGCCAGGATGAGAGCTGGGAGACTAAAAGGAATGGTGGTTGTAGTCTTGGGAAGATGAACTTTGGGGCAAATGCAGCTGAACTCCTCCCATGTGTGAGTAAAAGCTGTGGTCTGCCTTAACACTTCTCTCCAGCCATCATATGGGCATCAATATTGCACCAGCCTAGGTCCCTGTATGCTCATGAGATGGCTCTGGGAACCTGGACTATAACAAACCTCTTGGCTCTCCAAGCAACTGCCCTGTTCTTTCATTTGTAGGCAGTTTTCTCTTCTCACTTCATTTCATTTCAACAGTCATGATGTTTTACTTTTGAGCTTGGACTGACCATCTGTATAGTGGGGAAGAACACCTCCCCGTTACCTCACTGAAACCCCATCTGTCTTCTCAGTGAATGTGTGCCTGCAGCACATAACTGGTGATTACATGGTAGATGTGTTTCCTCTCGTGTGACCGAGAGCTGGGGTGGCAGCTGATTCTTGTAAGGTCACCGGAGGAGGTGGCCTCTTTGGGGGACTGAATGTGGAAAATATTCTTCAGCCATGATTTAAGCAGAGGTCTTACATGAGCCATTATTCTGTTCTTTCAGCATCACCTTTCATATGCATAGATTTTGCTGAAATTGCTTTTCTAGCCTGTTCTTGAAGAATTCAGTGAGAACTTTAGCTCTGCACCAGTCAGGTTTAACTGAGTACAGTAATTGCTTTGTCCTGAGAAAAAGCAAGGCTTCTTCTGAGGGTGACTTCCCTACCACTTAGGTATCCTTTTGCATTTAAAATATTCAGAATACAGATTTTTAAAAATGTTAATTCTACTTCCTTCCTCCCCCCCGCCCCATCTTTAGCACAGGGGAGGAGATACTGCTGTATTTCCAATTTTCCTTCCTGAAGCCTGTCTTGGAATTCATAATGTCTGTGAGCAAAGATGGAAAATGGCAGTGTTAAAATGGAGAAAAGTCAGCTGTAACATTATCTCCCATTTAAAATTAAAACTGTGAAAGCATAAAAGCATTTGAAAGTCTTTGCTTGTGTGCAGTTACACAAACGGTCCTAAATTAACTGGTATCAAATAAACCTGTGAGGGTGTCAGTGTTCTCTTCTGGATGTGCCTAAGTTTATTGAGATTCTCCTTTTAACCAAGAGGAGCAGTAGTGTTCCCCTGGTACTTTTGATTTGTCAGTGTGTATTCAGAGAGACTTGAAACGAATGGGTGAACCCATTTCCTCTAGCAAGGAGTGCAAGTCCAATAGCTTCTCTCTCATCCCAGCCTGGAAGTCTGTGAAATGTCTGTGAAACGTGACTGACCTTCATAGTTCAGGGCTATCTTGACTTCTTCCTAAAACTCTTAAGAGGTCTAATGCACACACAGCAGTTCTTCTCATTCTTGTGTATTGTTTAGTTTCTTCCAGCATTCATTATTGATGTTCATTAGAGCATACTGTGCTGCTGATCTAAGCAAATTGGACACAAAGTGAGTTGGCTTATTTTAGGACTTACCTTTGTGTAATCATGTCTGACTGGCCCTTTTTTGAATGTGTGTGCCCCATTTCTTTGTATAAGTGAAGCGTATTTTGGGTGAGGATAGACTTTGAGCAGAAAGTCAGCAATTCTGAGCCAAGATCTGTGTGTGCACCTGGGCACAGCTTTAGCCCAAAATTATAATGGCTAAGCTTACAAACTGTCAGCTGTTTTTTAAAAATGCACAATTTTAGGAGTGAATGGGCTATATATTTTATCTCTTTTAATTATAGTAGTGAGAACCCCAGGTTCATAGCAAGAACAGGACATAACTGTGCTAGCTTGGTTACTTCAGTGGGGTGATGATCATAGTTTAGTTTTACTCCGTGTGCGCAAGAGAGTTTTCTAGCTGAATCATGTGATAAATACATCCTTATATCTAGTAGTATTAAGTAGCTATTTAAACCTTACAAGATGTTTTTGATGAAGGATGGAAATGCACTGTCTGTACCGACCTGAAGGGAAAAGCCACTGTGAGTGGCCCTCGCAGGGGTCTCGTGGCAGCTGTGGCAGGAGGTGACCTGTGCCACCCTGTCTGCCAGCTCTAACCGCAGAGAGGGCTCGTGGCTTTCCTCACAGACTGTGCTGAGAAAGAGGATAGGACAGGATCCAAATCTAGCATCCTGAAGTTGCTTTAGGAGAGGTGTAAAGGAGAAAATAGACTGAATCACAAGGGAAGCAGCAGAAGAAGGATTTTTTTTATTTGGCCAGATAGCTATTTTTGTGGAGGGTAAATCATTACTTTTGAAGCCATCTGTCTGAACTGCAGCGAATCTCACTATAACTGATCAAGAGTAATAAATAATTAAGTAGTAGTGCTCAAATGAGTATGTCTACCCTGCTTTCATCTAGTTCCCTTGGTTCTGGTGCTTGACAAGTACCTGTCTGCTGCCTTGGAGCTCTGAAGGTGGCTGTTCCTACCTACGCCGCTGCCCTACTTTTGAGCAATTCATGCAGTGAGAAACCTGATTATTTTTTCAGTCTGGTGCTCCTGCAGTGTGCTGTGGTGGGAGCTGTACCTGAACTCCGTGCAGTTTCCCGCTGCCGGTGGTGAAAGCAGAGCGTGTCCCTCAGCTGTGCGGGGCGGCCGGGCCTAGCCCCGCGATGGGCTCTGCGGGCGCAGGGATGCCGGGGCGGCGGAGGAGGCCTGGCGGCTGCGGCTGCCGCCGGCTCGCAAGGTAAACACTGGCTGACCTATAAGCCAGCCAGTCAACTCGCGCCTGGCCTTATTAGGCGAGCTGCGGAGCCGAGTCTGGGCACGGAACACGCTGCAGGAGACGGCAGCCCCGAACGGATCCAGCGCAGGCCCCGGGGGATACGACCCAGTACTGCGGCACTGACAGCGAGCTGCTGCCGCCGCCTGAGCCCAGCTGTCAGAGGCGCCGCGCTCTGCCTGGCAAATATCAAGAGTTATGCTAGAGGTGGCTTTAAAAAGTGAAGTCCTTTTGTGTAAATGTTAGTAGCTGTAGTTCTCTTGCTGGCGTGTTTTTCATGGGCTCGGTTATAACCTTAGGATGCCGGTTCACGCTGTCAGTCCATGCACTGAAACGCTTTGTGGGGGCCTTTGCTGGGAAGGGTGTTTTCATTCCTTGCACTGCCAGCTTTCAGAGGAATACCTGGACTAAGAGGAACTAATATGACTTTGGGACTTGTTTCTCTTCTCTTATTGTGCAGTTTTATGCCCTTTATTGGAAAACTGATTTTTACTGGCTAAAGCAATTATCTTGCTCCCAGAAGGAGAACACTGGTACCCACTGTCTGTGTACAGACCAGGACTAAGCTAGGTTGCTTCATACCCACCTCATTAAAACTGGCTTTCACATGGAAGAAGCCTTTAAGTATTTATGTTTTCCCTTTAGTATAATCTCCATAGATTTAGACAAGCAGATGCTGTGCAAACTTTCCCAGGCAGCTCTGGGAAGGCCCTTCAAACCTGACGTGTGATTAAGTCCCTGGTACCCCCTGCACACCAAGAATGTTGGTGGTTTTTAAAGGGACCTTGGGAGTGAATGAGTGCAATAAAGAGAAAAACGCCATAGCTGCCATGAATTTAAATCTGCTCTCGAGAGAACAGACTCCAGAACTGCAGCATCACTGGGTTAGATCTTTCCTCATTAATTTTTGCTTAGCCATGCTGGTTGCAAATTAGGCCTGGTACATGTGCCTTTTTCGTAGTGCAGTGACAGTACTTGTAGTCGAGCTGTCCTACCTTGACCATCAGCTCTTGAATAAAGCATACGTTTTTTCTTTCTTTCTTTTAATAAATATTTAATTTTCTGAGTAAGCATTGCAACATGCCATAAACAGGATGGGAGCTGGGGTTGTGGATTTCTTGTCTGCAAGATTGCTGTCTGCCTGAGGCTTGAAAAGTTATATTTCAAGGTAAGTATGCAGGGATAGGATGTGGCCTGTTAAATGTCACATCGCAGTGGTAAACAAAATTGGTGTTTTCCTTAGATGACTATCACGAAGAGCCAAAGAACTTTGTTATAAATTCTTCCTTGGGGTATGCGTGCCTCTCTCTGCTCCCTTATTGGGCTTTTACATGCATGCAGAGGTAGCAGTGCAGAGGTGTTCAAGAGCAGCCAGAAGAAAACTCCATAGTGTGGCAGGGCTTTTTGTGTCACCTAACTGCATGGGGCCACTTGCTGCTCCAGGCAAGGAGACAGCCTCGTGCTGGTTGCAGACACTAGACGTCTCCAAAGATGGGGAACCCATCCTAGAAACCCTGGCTGCTTGTTTGAAGGACAGGAGTTTTACAGCCAGTCTCCCAGCAGCAGTTGAAGCCCGTGGTCACCCCAGCAGGAAAGCTCTCGTTCACTGCAAGAGCAAAGGAGAAGCTGGTGCTTTGTGACTGCAGTGAAGGTTGTCCACAGAGCTGTGACTAACCCTGTGCCTTCACAGGCTGAGCTGCAGCTCCTTCACAGAGTTGTGGTGTGAAACACCCTCCACTGTTGTTTTGGTGGGTGAAACGCCACGTCTCCTCAAAGTCCTTGAGCTGTTGAATGATTTAGATTGTCTGTATTCCTGGGAGATGATATCCTGCCTTATCCTCCTTTCCAGCCTTTGCTCAGGCCAGAAATGGCCGTGTTCACATGTGACATCTCCTGTTCCTGCTTCAGGCCCAGAGACAAATAGGTGTGACTGAATTCAGATAACGTGCCCCACTGATACATCTGATTGCCACATGTGAAAAGGGCATGTGACCTTTGGAATTCCTTGAAGGAGCCCCTCTAGACTGGTCCTAAAGAGGAAAACCTTGGACATCTTTTAATTATGCTACAGTCTTGCCTTGCAATTTTGCAAACAGTGATATGAGAGGTAGGGATATCAGGGGACATTAGATTCATGTTCCTTATTCTGAAAATACGTTGCAAAACTGAAAGGTACCAAAATTTCCCTTTTAGGAGTAATTAATTGCTGAAATTAATGAGTTGAGTGAAATTGGAAATAGTAATCTGGAGATTTGAAGGGGAATTTTAGTGTGTGTACAAAAATACCTGTTGTTCTCCCTTCTCCCAGAGCACATGATTAAATAGCCAGTACAGAAAGACCATCCATATTCTTTCAACACATTTTGTACTATAAACCTCAGTCCCTTTTATAAATCTTATTAATCAGCTTTTTTCATCTCTTTGCATATGACCTGTTTTAAAGGACACTACACAAGCAACACAGTGCTGAAGTTTAACTTCATTGTTCAGAACACAATCACTGGCCAAACATAAATCTTTTTGCCAGGATGATTATTTGGAAAGGATTACATTTGCTTTCTGCTGGAGTGATGACACCATGTCAGGAAACTGTCCTATTTTTAAAGTTCATACAAACGGCCTCCATTTAAGAAATGAGAAACTACCATTTGCCTATGTACATGGGGTTGGGGTGGAGAAGACAGACCTCACTGGCATTGCCAACCCAGAACACGTACTGTGATTGCAAGCTGGGCTGCTGGGACATGACTCAAGCTCTTAAGTGATTGTACTACTGAAGTAATCTTCTGGGAGGTTTTCCACCTGTCTTTCAGTTTTGGGCTGACTTACTTCTTGAACAACTTGGCAGAAATTGCTGGAGAGTGGGAGGAAGGGGAAATAGGAAAAGGGAGTGCCTTGCCACTTTCCTTTGGCAAGATTTGCCCTCATGCCAAAAACTGACTGGGTGGCATGGGGTAGGCAAGAAGCCTGCAGCCTGGGAGGTGAGGTCAGATGGACTGATGGAAAAGAGTGGTCTGCTTTAGCCCAGTCTTCTGACCTTGCTGCAGTCATCCACAGCATCTCAGATCTTGGCATAGCTCATTTTGACTAGCTATTCCAAGGTGCTCACCTTGGCCAGGAGAGCAGTTGAATAAAATTCATGAGCTTCTTCAGATCTCTACCCATGAAGAGTAGATGAAAATATGATTTCATCAATAGATTTATACAGATCATCTCAGTTTTCTGTGCTGCTCAGATTCCTGTTTACCTAACTAGCATATTTGCAGAAAGTTTCATGCAGTCACTGTGGGTTTTCTTTCCTCTGCATTGTTGATTTCTTTAAAATTTTATTTTATTTTTAGGTTTTCTTCAAACAGCTGTCATGGGCTTCTTTGATTTTTGCTTTTATGATAACTGCAAGTCACAACAAAGTATCAAATTCTCTTTATCACTTCTAAACACTTCTAAATATAAATTCATGAGTGATCAACATTCAAGAGGAAAAAAGGCGTGATCTTGCTGGGACCTGGCTCATAATTCCTCAGTGCTTTGGGGCTAGCAGCCCTGTAAGCTGGGAACTGTGTTGCAAGTCATTTAAACTCCAGCTTTGATTAGAGCTATTAGTTTTGCCAGACAAAAGGAAGATATTTTCCTTCTCTTCCTGTGGGAAGCTTCAGAACCAGATTTAACTGCCAGCTGGTCTTTCATGAGCGGTCTCAGATTTGAAATGTATACATGCTTAACCTCGAGCTCTAAGCCCAGATGACTGCAAACTTAGCTTCCCGCTGGGCTGCCCCCCTTTCTGACGGCTGAACTGTTGTTCTCTCTTTGTTTGCTTATGTTGGAGGCTGCTAATGCTCAAGAATTAATGATGGCAGAGGGGGACAAGAACATTACTACTGATTTGTAACACAGCCTTGATAATGTAGTTTGGCTGAGCAGTCTTGTAGGTCCTGGAGACTGGATCATTTTTGAAGGACAGACTGCTCTTCCTCCTTTCCTCATCAAGTATTTGGAGATGATTTTCTTTTCCACTGGGAAAGATTTGCTCTTAAACCTGCTGTTTTCAAACAAGCAGCAAAATGCTAAATCCAAGACTTCTTTTCTTTATACTATTGCTTGACTCTGCTGACTTACTGTTTTTGCACCCTTAATGCTTTTCTCCACTTCCAAATTTGGTTTAGGGCCACCACAGAGACTTCTCTTGTGATAGGCAATCCCTTTTTGATGAAAAGGAGGGATGGAAGTGGTCAGTTACCTACAGTTAAATATTCCCAATGAGCTGTGTGACGTGCATAGCACTGCTGTAATACCCTAAGGCTCCAGCATCTCAGAGCTTGAAGAGTTTTAATACTGGAAGCAGTGTTGGCACATACCTGTTATCTTGAATTGCTGCTGAATGAACTCTGAGATCGCAGATTCTGCACAGTGGCACAATTTTAGTATTAACAGCAGTGACATTAATGTTAAATCATAGGTACTGTGCACAGAGCAATGGCTGGTGATCACCTCCCAACCTAACATGAAGAGATCTTGAAGCCAAACTCTTGGTATTTTTGTGAAGAACTTGATAGAGATGTTGTTTTTATTGAATATTTTACTTTGCCGTATAATAACTCCTTTTGGTCCCATGAGGTAGCCCCTGGATTCTTGACCTGCCAGCTATATATAGAAGGAAAAAGAGTCCTATTTGCACCAAAGCCTATCACAGATATTTCTTCCCAGGTGGTAGCCAGACCAGTTGGAGAAACTGGCTTCTTAATGTGTACTGTAGGTAGAATGTGAATAGCACAAGTAAGAACCCATTTAAAAATTACCCAATTGTGGAAGGCACCCCAGAGCTTTCCTGTTGTTCTGCAGCTCTGTGTGCTTTCCCTTATGCACCTCATCCACCAGGAGGATGCTGAGGACAAAATGTCGGGGATAATGTATAGCAGAGGAATGGGGGTGCCTGGCCCCTTCCTCCACAAATACAAACATACCCCTCCTCTCTGTTGTAGGGGACATTGCCAGACACAGGGGTGACATTTGAGCTGAGCTCACCTCCTTTGTTAGCCAAAAGGGTTGATCCCTCTCCTGATCATAAGATCCTGTGCCTTTTTCTTTTTTCTGGCACCTCCTGAAAAGCATACTGAGCAAAAATAAAAGGGAGTATTTACTGCCAGTTTAGTCATCAGGCTGGGTCACTAGGAGAGCAGGACCTAGCAGAGGTCCTGCAGCAGGAGGAACGATGGGTAGGACTGTCTTTCTTGGCAGCCTTGAGCTATTGCATCAGCTCAGCTGTCAAGTCTAACTTCTCCTTCAACCTTGCTAAAGATTGCAGACACAAAATGTGTCAAATGAGTGGTGTTTACCTGCGCTTTATGAGAAACTTCCCTTACTGTGTACCAGATGAGTTACAGGTGCTTAAAAACGCTCCAAGTAATAACACCTCTATTCACAAGATCAGGTAAACAGTCTTCACACAAGCAGGGTTGAGAAAGAAATAGTGTTTTTTCAGAACAGGGTGTCTCTTCTTGCTATACCAACACATATCCTGGTCCAAAATTTCCCCATTAGCTGTTACCAGCAGCTGCTTTGTTAGTTCTGCCCCATCTTGTTTTTGTGTTTTAAGCACACCTGCACTTATGCCTAGGCCATAAAGCACCAGATTTTCAGGTTAATTGCAGATTTGGACTAGTGTCAACAGATTACATTTTTTGTATATATTAAGCTCAAGTACACGGAGGCCTTCACAGCTGGTCAGGAGTGCACAGCAGAGTTGGTTTGTGTTCTCTTGGTAGTGCTGGGAATGGTTAGAATTAAACACGAGAGGTAGCGAGGTTAGAGGCAAAGAAAAAACCGTGGTAGGTACCATCAAATATTTATGAACAGAGAATATTTCTTGGTGAGTCAGAGACTTCAAGGCCATGTTTCTTGTGTTGGGTGACTCTCGTTCCAGGGAGCTCTGGACTGTTGAAAGATCAGCTAAGAAAAGGTGCTTTGGTTAGGGTAACTCCAACATTATTTATGTTTTTAAAAATAAATAGATTAAAACAATTGGCAGGTGCATTAGACAAGATGGAATGCATGTTCTTCTATCCATTTCAGTAACTTGTTAGCATGAAAAACAGTGTTTTGATGACCTAGAGAGGCTAAATACTTCATGATGAGCCAACAGCAGTTAATAGGTTGTTGATAGAGTATATTTTTCACTTGAGGTTATGCAGTCTTTTTCACAGCATCATTGCTTGTATCTTGTCTGTCCACTGAGGTTCCCAGCATAGATCAGGGTTCTGTTGTACCAGGTATCACAAAACCAGGTAAGAATAGTCAAGAACTTCAGTTTGTGTTTCTAATCTACCTTTTCATGGTTCTGACAACCCCAGTCCTGTGCTGACTTTTCTACTCATAGAATCATAGAGTGGTTTGGAATGGAAGGGACCTTCAAGATCATCTCATTCCAACCTTCCTGCCAGCTACACCTTTCACTAGACCAGGTTGCTCAAAGCCCCATCCAGCCTGGCCTTGAACAGTTCCAGGGATGGGGCATTCACAGCTTCACTGGACAACCTCACCAGGCCTCACCACCCTCAGTAAAGAATTTCTTCCTAATATCTACTCCTACCCCTCTTCAGTTTAAAGACGTTACCCCTTGTCCTATCTATAGGTCCTTGTAAAGTGCCTTTCCTGCTCTCTTTAGCCCCCTTTAGGTGCTGGAAGGTGCTCTAAGGTCACCCTGTAGCCTTCTCTTCTCCAGGCTCAACCACCCCAGCTCTCTCAGCCTGTAATACTGGTAGTAGCTGAAATCTTTTGGAAGGGAAGAAGTCTGTTGGAGGGAGGCTGATAGACTTCCCTATTGGTTTGCATGGGGTTAAGTGCATAGACCTGTTTCAGTCACATATTTAATGCTTCTTTGTGTCTGTGTTCGACCATCAGGTAGTTCAGTGTGGGCGACTGAGCCAGGGTTATTGGACCATTGCAAACAAATATTTCCAGACTTTTAAAATTCACTAAAAGGGTTCCAATTTTTCAATCCAAAATCCATCAAGTCTGTTTAATGAAAAAAAAAAAAAAAGGTAGCTAGACAGTACTTTTGTGCAATTTTTCACCTTCTGTCTCGAATTAAAATATTTGGAGCTGTGGTGTCTGTTCTTAAATCCCTACCCCCACCAGTAATTTTGCTCATATGTTATCCATAAATCTTGTCTGTTTTAAATGTTCCAACTAATAGTTAGGCAAAACATTTAAGCATAATGCTATGATTATCAGAGTCCGTTTTTTGGCAGCCTGGGTGCTGTTTTTCTGAAATAAGCACTGCAGTTTATCCTGATTAGAGATATGAAGGAATTATTCCTCTTCTCGGCATTTTTCTCCTTCTTGTTGTTGGGGGTTTGTTTTGTTTGGTTAGTTTCTTAATATGAGGATTTAGGGGTTCTGCATTCATTTTGCAGGAATATAATGTGTGATTTGACTGGATCTTTGAAGTGGTAATATTATAAATCTCCCAATCACCATTGCCCAATCTGTTTTAGCATTCATGTGCCTAATTTCTGTTTGTAATCTGATTACTGGCTTGAGCTGCTCCGGCTTGCAGCCTATTGCTATGCATTTACTGTACTCCCTGGGACGCGATAGCCTGACAGCTCCAGTCCTGTGCTATGAAAAATCTCTACACGATATTGCTAAGACAGGCCTAAGGGCTGTGGCTGCTTGAGAATTAGCTGCTGTTGTAGTTTCTCTTTGCCGAATCCTTTGTTTGTGGAACCATGTTCAGAAATCCTTGGATCTCCAGCTATTTGGGAAATGTTAAATACTCTGAGGAGCAAGGTAAGAGTTCCAAGTAGATGAAAGAAAATGCAGTTTGTGTGTGTTTAATCTCTCGTATATATGTGTGCATGTGTAAATATTGTTTGACTGGCTCTCCTGCAGCTGCATTAGGTACTTTAGCAATCAGTATGCAGTTAGTCACCTAGGCTATTTTGTTATTTCCTAAAGGACACTTTTGAAAGATCCGATTAGATGGATCTTTTAATTAGCTTAGCATGCCACCGACTTAGGGCCTTTAAATATACTAAGTAACACTGGAAGGTTGCATCTACTTTTTCTTTTTAGAGTCTGCATTTGAAATTTCCTGTATATTAAATTACGGATAGTGGTTTTATCTGGTAGTTTGTACCTAAGAGGGTGGGGAACTCGACTGAACAAATGGTTAAACTTGTGAACAAGTCTGATTTATACTTCAATAAATATACTCTTAATTTTAAATAAAATATTTAAAATTGCTTTAATATGATTATCAACATGTTTAGAATTCTTCAGTAAAAACCAGAGTAAAATGCTGTTGCAAATATTCTCCTTCTCTCTATCAAGTACTGTGAGGGTGGGTTTTTTAATCTTTAAATTAACCATTGAATAAGACTCTGCTAAACTGATGTTTCTTCTGTGGGCACATGTATTGTGTTTTGATGCAGAGTTGTTTTACTTTTCCTCCTGTGTTTGTATTTAAGACTTCCATATTGTGGTAAGTTAGTTTTATTGGACTTCAATCCCCCCCACATGGTGTTTAATTTGAACAGGAGGAAATACATAAAATATCAAAACTGTGTAATGGAATTTAATTGTCTGCTAAGTATTTCTGTGTTTGGGGTGTGGGGGAAGATTGGAACTCACCCTTGTGAAACACAGCAAAGTTTTAAGATGATTTTGAGGCATTATAGATGTGGTATGTATGAGTGTCACTGAATGTGTTTAGGGAGTAGCAGGAGCCAAAGGGGCTGATGTGCCCCTCTGAGCAGCCCTTCTCCCTCCCTGCTCCCAGGGAAGCAGTGCAGGCTCCTTTCTTCCGTTCTCATATTCCCTCCCCACTTTTGGCTGGGGTAGGCAGAATTTCTCTGTGGTCTACTTGTGGTTTTCATGGTGGACAGCTGTTCCAGTGCCAAAAATCCTAGGATGGGTTGTATCCTGTTAGAACAGCTATAAATTTAAGATGTGCCTGGTTCTGATTAGCTAAGCTGATACTGAGCTGGGCTGTGGAAGTTAGTGCATAGTCCTCTCAAAGTAATGTAAATCTGGCCTTTTTAGAGGACCCGTATGGCTCAGAGTATTCTTTTTAATGTTGTAATGTAAAATATAATGATTTATATACCATTCACACTGTTTTTCTTATAATATTCTGTTTTGGTTTAACAAGATGTTTCTGTGTAATCTATGTGCTGTATTCTCCATTTAATG
This sequence comes from Daphoenositta chrysoptera, assembly GCA_013397915.1. Taxonomy (NCBI): domain Eukaryota; kingdom Metazoa; phylum Chordata; class Aves; order Passeriformes; genus Daphoenositta; species Daphoenositta chrysoptera. The sequence continues at coordinate 136,356 of VZRO01002835.1, forward strand.
GAATGAGAAAATGAATGTTAACAAAAACAGGAAAAAGTTGCCTATTAAAGTTGAAGAATGCTCTTAGCAAAGCTCCTTGAAATCTGCACTGACTTGTAGCAGATGCCTACAAAAATGCCTTTTTGCACATTTTAAGCTTCTTTATCAAGTCGTTAAAATCATCTTCCTGTTACTTTTTTTAAACCTTTTTCAATCTTTATACCTGTAGAGGTGGCAGAAGGAAATGGAAGAGGATAAAAAGTTTTGAAAGGCATAGACAAAATGTACATTCTCTAAATTAAGACCCATATTGTCAGCTATAATAAGTTTCATTAAACCCTTTCTGCAAAAATAAGAGACATTCTACCCAGACTTAAAATACTGTACATAAGCAAAAGAATATTTTTTTGCACTTAGATCTTCTTTAAAATAGTTAAATCTTAGCTCTGAGGTAGAGTAAAAGGAGTGTAGCTGCATTTGAATTGTTCTATAGTCTGGGTCTGTCTTTGAAAAATAAAATGATTGCTGTATCAGTGGCCAACTGTTTATTAATTTAGGGTCTTGGGTAGCAGATTTAATACAGATGGGGAGGGAAGGCAATTTTTCTTTGGGAGTAAGTTGTCAGTAGCTCCATGTGTTTTTGCACAGCAGTCCCAGACCATGCTGCTCTAAGGTCTCTTGATTGCATCCTCAGTGAGTGGAGGGAGAGGGTACTTGGAGCACTGGTCCCCCTTGCTACTGGTCACCATTTAGACCCTGTGGTGATGCACCTGATGCAGAAATTAAAAACTTTATTCTGGAAGAGGGTAGGGAGATTGCCCCTTTGCTTGTTATGGTTCACACAATTCTGGGGACCTAGAGGCTTTGTAATACATACTTTTTGAACATAAGGCTGCATCTGACACAATTTTGTTCAGTGTGTGTAAATATGTGTTCCTCTTTGAAATGCATGTTGTAAGGCTATGCAGAAAAAATAAGGGAGCTTCCAAACAGTAGACAATCTTCAGAAATGTTTCTGTCATGGATGGTGTAATACTGTTGCAACAGACCCTCAGCTGGACATCTTTTGGCTTCTGCAGTGAATGTGCAGTTTTTATAGTATTGCCAGGCTGCAGCCAAAAAGGCTCTTGCTGCTTGCAGCATTTCTCATTTGCAGAGTGCTTCATCAACATGTCCACTGCCCATTTTATAATCTGGGAAACATTGAGTTTAAATGATCACCCCAGGCTGCAGTGCTACACCACAAATATTAGGAGTAGAACATGGCAGTTCCATAAAGTGTTGATGCTTTTTGATATGTCTGCTGTCTTTACTCATTTTTGCAAGGCTTTGGTTTATCACCATCTTGGACATGCCAGCTGGTGCTCCTTTGATTAGAGAGAAGGCCTCTGCACAGTCTTTTGCAGGGGAAAAAGGCTATGAAACTATAAACTATAACCTAGTTTACCAAAAGTTCCCCATTTATTACAACATCTTCACAATGATGTGGTTTTTTTCTCTTTCACAGATTTTGCCAAAGGAAACTCAGTCAGATTTAAGCCTTCACGACTGCTCCTAAGGAAGAGAACATTAAGGTAAGGCCCAGTTTTTCTTGCCCAGTGAAGATGACTGGTTGCAGTAACTTTCTGTCATTGCTTGAATCTGCACTTATTCTTTTGTCAGGAAAAGTGATTACTGGCCCTCTCACAGGACCAGGTTTTGCTTAGAGCAGATGCTCTGAACAAGTGTTGAAAACACCAACTGCCTCCTAAATAATGTTAAAAATTTAACATTAAGTCCTGCTCTGCACTGAGCCTCCTGCTGTTGCAATGCCCATTTTTCCTTGCATGGCATGGACAGAGTACAGACATGCAGTGTGAACCAGCCTGGAACCTGTCTGTAAAAGCAGTTGGCTGAAGTGAGTGAATTAATTATGCATCCTTTCGGGGAGCAGTCTGGGGTAGAGAGAAGGGGGACACTACAGATGAACGGACAGGTGGTGTTGCATCCACTCAGGGCTGTGCTGCCTCCTTGTCTGCATTCTTAGGGCACAGTCCCACAAGGCTGAGTAAGGGGATACAATTAAACAGTTAAGCAAGATGGCAGGTCACATTCCCTCTCTCTTCCCATCCTTGCTCCAGCTGCTTTGGGTGTCCACGTTTGTGCTTGCTGGACTCATTCACAATGGCACAGAGAGGAGGTCGGGAGGTGGGAACCTACACTTACCCCAGCAACCAGCTGTGTCATTGGCTCAGCTGCACAGGAATCCACCTGCCATAGGTGCCACAAGTGCACAGGTTCGTGTTTGCAAGCTTCTTTTCAGTCAGTGCACACACCTAGAGCACACCCAGTTCCCTGCCGTGTTGTCTCTTAGGTCCCGCAGAGAGAGGGAGGGAATAGGTGTACAAAACACACTGTGCTATGGAAACGGGTAGGGGAAAGCAGCAATGAGAGTAGTAGAGAAGGACATGACTGTAAAATGGACCTTTTACATAAGAGTCCAGGGAAGGAAGCTCTCCTGGAGGTAGAGAAGGAGAAGAAAAGTGTACACCGAGTGCATAGCTAGCAGTTGTACAAGTGGATTTTGTATTTCAGTCATAAAGTCTCAGTATATGCCATAGCTTTAATTGGGATGGCAGGTCAGTGTTACCAGTGGCATTTGGATCAAACTTCTGGTTGCTTTTGGGCATGTAACTAGGTTAGTGGGACAGCTCTTTAGAAACCATATGCTGCTGCTGTAGCAGCAGATGAAGTTTTCAGCCTGGAATCCCTGATCTACAGCGTGCAGCTCGTAATTTGGAAGTTGCCAGAACCATACAACTACTGAGACAGTCAAGTGCTCTACTACTGCTACATTATACATTGTTTTTAAACAAAAAGCTATTGAGATTGTGAAATATTGTTGACTGTGTTTGAACAGGAATCATCTGAATTCTTGAACACTGGAGAGTATAATGAGTTTGTTGGGAACCTGAGGCCAAGCCACACAAATCCTGTGTGAAACAAACTGGTGGAACCTCATGCTGTTGATTGCATTTCATGAACCATGATCACAGGCTATATTTCAGGCAAGGAAAGGACAAGAAGTTCCTCTTTCAGTAGCCAGATTTAACAGGGACTTTAAGAAAGAATCCTTGCAAACTTTTAATTTTTTTTTTTCAATTTAGAGAAACCCGTGTATTTCCTAATTATTTCAATAATAAATGTGCATAGCCTAGCTCTTAAGTGCAGTAATTCATAGTGCTGCTGTTCAGAATCTGCACCCTAATTTATAGCATGACTAGATGTAGTTGTGGGTTTTGGATGAGTTTCTAGAAGAGGGTTTTGGATGAGTTTGAAGGTATGATATATTTGGCAATCCAGATCTGACTATCTGAGTGTGCTTAAGCAACTGAACTGATGCTGTGACTGCTCCTCCAGCAGAGAAACTATTAAAGCAGGGAGACATCTGGAAAGATCCCTTTGAGAAAAAAGGGCAGTCTTGTTAAGGAATTACTTATGAATTTGTCTTTTAAGCACTTATAAGTGGTGATGAGTAGCCTCCTGTACTTTTTTTTCCCCCCTATTTGGAATTGCCTTAACATCCTTCCAACTCAATTTAGATTCCTAATGAATGTTCTTATTGAACACTGTGACATGTCCTAAATATGCCTACTTTCATTTTTAGAACTAATTTGATTTATGTGTCTATAAATACTCAATTGTTTGGCTTGACTCTGTCATCTTCAGAGCAGTACTGTCTCTGAATCCTCTGTGCATGGAAAAGCAATGTAATTATACATTGGATTAAAACATTTGTTATTTCTCATGTGCAAACGTTTAAAACAAGCAATTCCACCTGCAGCTTAGCAAGAGAGAGCAAAAAAAAAAAGTGTCTAAAGAGATAAAATTCCTAAATTGTGGATAAAATACTGTATGAAAATTGTTAATCTTTAAAGAATAAACAGTAAAGGTTGACAGTCTGTCCAGAGGGAAATGGAAAATGAGGGCATAAGGGAAACTATGAAGGGACTTTCACAAAGCAGATAACCTGTGATGCTGTGTAGTGCAGCGAGGGTTAAGCTTAGGAAGTTTGTGGTTATTTAAGGAATTTTAATGAAATCTGCCAGTGAGCAAAGGTTGCAAGCCACCCTCTGTAGAAAGGAGGAGGGAGCTCACATACAGGAAGAACTGGATGACCTTGAGGAGTAATAGAAAAAGGATGTAATGTAATAATACTAAGTGCACAGTTGTGCATTGGGGGCTGATAAATTTTTCTGTCACTTGCAACTGATGAAAGCATAGCCTTTGCATATTAGTTTCTCATGCAGGATTGAGCAACCCGTATAGTATATATGTAAAAAGGCAAACCTGTTGTAGATCCCAACATTCAGCTAACTAGTCATATAATAATACTTTCTCTATTAAAAAATCGTATTTTCATAAGATACTGCTGAGACCCGAGTCTGCAGTCAGGACTACCTGATTCTGGTCACCATATACAAAAAAAGATTACTTAAGACTGGAAGAAGTAGAGAACGTTTTAACAGATAATCAATGAAACTGAGAGCCTCTCTTGAGGAACCTGAGTACATGTAGATAACCTCTGTTAAGAAAAATAAGTAAAGTAACTGACAACACTGGCAAGAGAACAGAGAGATGGAAACCCAGTGACAGACATTTAAACAGGGTTTAAGGGATCTCTGCCTCCAAAGCCCCTAGAACTCCCTGGAGGGAGGAGCAGGAGTGAATGTAACTAGTTTACAAGCAATCCAATAATACGGTTGTTTTTAGAACCAGCAGGCTAGTGCCACTCCTGATTCCATTATTTTACCCTTGGAAATTCATGTAGGAATTAGGCAGAGTGGTGGGTGTTCATGCACAGTTAATTTAAACAAGTATTTCGCTGTTTGAGTGAATGCTTTTCTGTACGAAGTCCCTTGTTTGGGGAAACTTAAGGTGCTGCACTGTCACAGGCATTATGAAAGCAAGTGGAGATACTGCTAAATAAAGCCCAGGTATTCAAAAGTCATGAGCTGGATCCTTCAGCTTTTGTCTTAAGTAATTAAGTTGATTTGGCAGAATATATTTGGGGTTGGTTTATTGCCTTAAGCCAATATTATTTGCAATTTTCAAATTCATCCCCAGCTAAAAGGAGTAGAAACTGCTTTCAGATGGGAGCTGGGTTTCTCTTCATCCAGGGTTCTCCAGAAGCTGTGTCTGTAAGAAAATAACACTGTGAGACTAGTAAGAATTACAAGTGTTGGCAGTGTGGGGTCAGGCACAGAAAAACATCCAGTTAGCTGTCTGAGTCTCTGCCCAGTCTCAGATGACACATGGATCCATTTGCTTGTGTCTGCTGTATGCTGTTCTCCCATTGTGTTTTGATTTTTGTTTAGTTCAATTACAGTGTGTTTGCCCTGTAAGGATACACAGTTCTCTCCAATGGACAGCTTATTGCAGCTCTTCATCTTCTATTTTCTATTTTCTGTAGTGGCTAACACTGCTTTTTTTTGGCAGTACCTGCAGTAATTTCTCTAAGTGCAGTTGTTGGAGACAATTTGCAGCAGGTGGCAAGGTGCCTGGTTGTGACACAGCCCAGTTTCTTCATTGTCATTTCAAGGGTTTTATTCTCCCCTCAATATCTTAAAAAGGAGTGTTATTCATAAATGATAGACCAGGAAATTCTTAGGAAAAATATTATTAGTTAATATGTGTTAAAAATCTTTTCAATGAGAATTGTTCTTTGGAAATAATGAGTACAGAATTCATACCCTTGAAAAAAGAAAGCCATTTAAAATCAGTCCTAAGGAAGGATTTTCCAACAGTAAGACTGTGCTGTTTTTCTTATCAGAATGACATTAAATCATATAGCACATCACTACTGTGACAAAATGAAGAACGTGGGATCACTGTGAGGATTTATATCTGTTACACCTGTCTACACAGTTTACTAAAGGTTTTAAGATCAATTATAAGTTTTCCTGTGCCCAGCTGGGATAGTCACAATGGCAGAATACAGTAATTTGTTCTCTATTTTTAATGATTAAAGAAAAGAAATCTTGCTTACAAGGAGGAACACTTCCTCCAAAAAAGTCTCTGTAAACAGTTAGTATCTACTTTAGGCCATTATGACACCTACATTTTACAGTTAAAATTTGTATATTTAGTGAAGATATTTAAAGAAATATTTTGTTTCATCTAAATGCACAGTTTTCCTGTTTTGAAAAGACATGGTATAAAATTAAATGATCCAATACTCCTATTAACATATTATAAACCATGTAAGACCCAGAGAACAGTGCAATAACAACAACTAGGAAGTCATGCAGAAGGCTTCTAGGTGGAGGGTACATGCAGTACTGTGTTTGATGACATGTTCTAGTATTTATGAAGAACGATTCCATATAGATTATTTTAAATGTAATTGCTTAGTAGAGCATTTTGAAGGCAGTCTCCAGTCAGTAATTTAATGCAAAAATATGTCACAGTCAATTCCAAACAAGTTTCAAATTATGTTAGGTTTGGCTTTCTGAGTTTCTTTGGGTTATTTCTTAGCTCATTCTTATGGAAAATATTTTCTTTGGTATCTCTGTCAGATTATCTTGCAGTAAATTGGTTATGTCTTGGGTTTATTTGATTTGTAGCAGAGACACCCACAGTTCTGTAAACCAGATGTTGCTTTCAGTTTTCAGAAGGAGTTCTCATTTGAAGATAAAGAAGAACTTGCGAACAGCACAAAGGATATTGATGCTAATCTCTTAGCAGTACTTCCGAAAGGTAGGTAAGGGAGACATATTGTCATCACAAGTGGTAATTTAACAGCATGTGAAGTTTAGTCTATGCAAGTACAAGGCACAATTAAAATCACTTAGGCACAGATGTTTGGTAAATGAGTTTTCCCTGTGAAGTATGCATGAAGGATGAAACGGGATGAACCACAATGCTCTTTCACAAGACCTTGCTACGTCCCTGCTTCATAAAGTTCAGCTTTGTTTACCTGGTTTCAATAGGTTAGTAGTTGAAATTGAAAACTTCAGAGAGTTTCTCTGTACAGTTAGATTAATCCTGAGTTCAGAAGTATTAACTTAACTTGTTAAGAGTCATAGCTCTTTCCGGGGCCCTTTGGTGGCTGGTAGTCACTGTGTTTGCATGACCAACTGACAGCACTTGAGTTTTTTCTTGTGTGCTACAGGGCCTGCAGTACACATGGAGTTTAGTTTGGGGTTTTTTTAGGGTTTTTTTTTTGTTCCAAACTTAGTCTGAATGACTCCTGAAGAAAACAGCAGTTCCATCTTTATTGTTTGACATAGTTGAGGTAGAGGCAAGAATTAATTCTCTTGAATTATTTAGGCAGAAATTTAGAAAAAAATCACAGTGTGCTTGACCTGTAAAGGATGACATTTGACTGAAGAACTATGTGCAACTGGTATAAAGATGTTCCCTTCATTCAAGGATGCTGTGGACCCCAGAACTTTGATTAAAATTGTGTATGTTCTGGGGATATTTACTCTTTTCAGACAAGCTACAAGGCCAAATGCACTAATCCCAATGTAAAGGAACTGGCTTCCTCTTTTAATGTCATTTGTTGCAGAGTTCCTCTAGAAAGGAGCACTTCTTCCAGCATAACGTTTAAGTGCTATTTAAGGTACATGCTTGCTTTTAAATATAATCATTGCAGGTGTTCAGAAAGAAACGTTGGCAAAATGATGGAATAGAGTGATATGCATTTATGCAAGACAGACTTCTGAGAGCACCAGACAGTAATAATCTACAGTTCCTCATTATTCCTTACACTTATCCTTACAATCATGTGGCTAGCAAGTTAATTGAGCCTTCACTTGAGAAACCTTATCTGTAAGTTGCTTCTCAGTGAACTAATATGTCTATTCCAGGGTATTTCTATTTTTCAAAAAAGTATTCTCATAATAAAGGCATCATATTTGGTGTGTACCAGAATTAAGATAGTAGGAGCATTTGGTTGCATTTTGAGGGGACTACTTGAAGTCCAGGGCTTTTTGAAAACCCAGGTTTATTTGTCCTTTCTGGGGTCTAATTTTGATCCAGATTTGCACATGTTGAGAAATTAAAGGAATGTTTACTTTTCAACTGGCACAGACTGAACTGAGGCCTGCAGTTGGGCACTGAACATGTCAATACACCTTTGCTGGCACAAACAGAAGATAAATGTTTCTCCAGCTGACTTTGTTGTGGAGAGGATGAAGTAGGAATGAGGCTGCTAGAATTTGCTATTGTGTTAAATTTTCCTCAAAATGAAAATGTATGTACCTGTGTTGGAATGGTTATTTACCATCTCTGAGGGATTAGTCCTCTGGCAGGCCTCACAAATGTACGTGCTGCCCTTCTATTATGAATTTTTGGAAGGCTTAATTGAGTTTTTACAGCTCCTGTATTCTAAAAAGAAAGCTGCTGTCACATGGCTGCAACTTTATTCACATTCTCCCTGTGAAGCTGTCAAAGAGGGCTTTCAGCATAAACCTGTTTATATTTGGTAGCCTGTTTCTGAAAGATTTTTGTAAATATGTATTTCCGTAAGAAATATTTCACCTTAATTTAAGGAATTTTAAAAATACAAGGTGCACTTCAAATGTACTTTTTGGTGTTCATTCTGGGAGAAAACAAGGAACAATACTGTTTTTCCTAAATAATGGTATTTTAAAGTAAATTTTGTTGCAAAGGTCTACAGTTACCAAAATTAAGATGCCTCTTGACAGTTTACCTCAGAGGGTATCCTACCATAGCATCCTGCTCAACATCCTGAAATAAAGCCTCAAGTTCAGAGCTGGTTCTGAACTGTGGCTGTTCTTCCTCTTGCCCTTGACTGACCAATGGTGCTTACAAAGTGTGTTGCCGTGAAGTAATCTAGATAAGGAGCTTTTACTGTGAAATTAATTATTTTAAGCTTCTTAGCCTTTTCTTGTGTGCTGAATCAGATTTTTGTGCTACCTTTTAGGTAGAAGTGTTGCTATTCTTTAGCGTTCCCATGGTGTGGTTTGTGATGGTCACATGGGAAAACATCCCATGAACAGATGGGAATTGGCACGAACATATTCCAATTGCAAACGGAAATGAGAAACCTGGTCACCTAAGTTTGCAAGGGCCAACCAGTGTCCTTGGGAATTAAGTGTCTCCAATTGGTTTTCATGTTTTGAAGTAAAATATTTTATTTGTCAGAAAGAAACTACTAGACTAGAAGACTTGCTGCATTTTATCTTCTTTTGGTTTTGCTTTTTTTGTGCTTCTTTTGCCCACCTAACCAAAAGAAGAATATTGCTGGAACTGCTTTCACAAAAAATCTCTGCAGATGTTGGCCAACCTAGCTGAAATTACTTCTGTAATCTCAAGCTTGGAAAAAGTTTAAGGCAGCGTAGAGTAGTCCCATGCTATTTTTGTCCCACGTTGTTTGGGAAGGTGTTGGGAGACATTTTTCATGAGACCAGTGCTCTTTTTAGGACTGCAAAGTGGTAGTAGAATCTCTGGAACTTCAGCTAGCATGTAGCAAGAGAGTGTTGAGCTAATGCTTTTGGAGTTCTTTGGATGTTCCACATTTCTTTTATGTGGACAACTTATAGTCAAGTTTCCTTTTCTGGGGATGGGGAGAAAGAAGACTTGCTAATAAACGAAGCTATGCTTTAGAGCTTTACTGAAGCTGTGTAAAAGAACTGTTCTCTGATGATGGTTTTGGTGACTGCATAAATTGGTGACTAGGGGAAAAAAAGGATCAGGATTTGGATGGAATGTGGTTTTACTAACTCTGAGCTCTGGAGGCCTTTGACTTGTCTGAAGACAGACAATTATGGGTTTTGTTTTGACCATGTTATGTATATATAGCCAACAGATGGGACAGAAAAACTCTTAATAGCTAGTGGAACATAATTAAACAGAAGTAGATTTGGGACGGTGAGAGCAAAGTATTTATGAGAAATCATTTCCTTTGGTGTGGATCTGAAATGAAGGCTGGTTTCAAATGGGTAAGTTCTCTGTTTATTACAGTTCCACTGCTAGCACAGCTTGAGTAGACAGGGCAACCGTGGAAACTGCTCATGCATTAAGAGAAAAGTCTGTGAAAACACAAAATAAGGGCTCATCTTTGCTTTGGTGTTGGTTCAGGATCAGGATGTGTTCATTCTTGCTGATCCCACACACTTTATCCGTAGTCCTGCTTTCAGGCTTTTCACAGCAGATAAGGTTGATATGACAGTCCATGTCAATAGTGTCTATAGTATCTGTGAGGTATGAGCACTGGTAATGAGTACAGCAAAACTTCCTGGAGGAGTCAGCTGAGCTGGAACCCTGCCCAAGCCATGCATGTGAAGTTCTTGCAGTAGACGGAAGGGAGAAAAGGTGCATCTGACCTTTAAAAGGGTGGTGTTTCAATATTGTTTATCTTCTAAGTATCTAGAGCAATGAAGTCTGGTGGCAAGAAAAAAAAAGCTGATAGGTTTGTTTAGCTCTAGACACTCCTGACTCATCGGGTGTTTCTGATGGCAATCTCTGGCAAATTTAGCAGGCGTGGACTTTATCTTGCTTTAACTTTTGATCCCTGGGTCATCAGGGTTAGAGCCCCAGATGTGCACTGGCTCAGAACAGTGCGAACAGCTTTCAGCACCCCATGTTTGCCAAGGCAGCAATACAGGGGGTGTGTGAATGTGCATGTCTGTGTGTTAGGCACACATTGCCCCAGTCCACTGCTTCCCTTGACAGCCTGGATGGTTTCTCTTCGTGGTGGTAAGGAGTCACCGCACTTGTTTGTGTAGCACTCACTGCTCCAGCGTGGTTTGCACGTGCACATACGTGTGTATATATAGGGATTACTTCATCTGTTGTGCCTCCTTCTGGTTCACTACTATTTTGTGCACTGTGGCAGCTGTCTGCTAGCACTTAACACCAGCAAAGAGTTCAGGGGAAGAGAAGGAAAGTATCTCCAATTAAAACTAAAAGGGAAAGTTAGCAAAGTAGAAAATGATTAACCATGCGGGAATATCATGATGGTACATGGTAATTTTCACTTCAGCAGTGAGTCACTGGAATTCTTGGGACTTGATCAATATAAGGGTGTGGAGGAAAGTAAGGAATAGGGGACACTGCTTCTCTTCAACCATAGTCCCTGACCTTTGAGTAGACAGAGTAAGCGGAATTTCCATACTACCTGGTTTTGAAATGGGTTACTAGAGTATATAAGCTTGACCTCAGCTAATCAAAATACAACTTGACCAGTATATACTAGATCTTGAAAACTGTTAGGATGGCATAGCAGATTCGGGATTAGCCTGGAAGTACGTAGAGGGGAGGTCTACTTGGTGGTCATACCTATGTGCCTAATGCACTTTTGACAGCCCAACCTTAATAAACTAGGAAAACAAGAGGAAAATGGTCATTTCCTGACAAAAGCTATTTCAAACCTCTGAACTTTATATGACTGTTACTTCTTATTCTAAAGCATCCTAGCAAGTTTCTGAAACTTACTGTCTTATAAACTACATAATCTTTTTGTTGTCTCAGTTTCAGAATTAAGAAAACTCTTTGAACCAAACAACCGAGATTTTTTGGAAATGAAAAGGTAAAAGAAAAAGGTCTTTGGCCTGTAAAACAAAACACACAGCTTGTTTTGTTACCTCCTCGTAGAAACTCTCCCCTGGAATCTTCAAGATGCCTGTTTTCATATTTTTCACGTATTTTTCAGAAAAGAAAGAATAGCTAGGCGCTTAGAGGGAATTGAAAATGATACACAACCTATGCTTCTCCAAAACTGCCCAGGATCAGTCACACACCGTTTACTAGAGGAAGATACACCAAGGTATATGCGTGCAACTGACCCATACAGCCCCCACTTAGGTAAGTAGCACATGCCAGTCCTGCACTGCTGAATTACTTCGTGTTTGCTACACTATCAGTCATGCAGTACCCAAAGAAGAGTTCTACAGAAGGGCTGTGTCAGGTTGTTAATTCTTTTTTAATTTGCCTTTTAAGTCTCCAGTTGTCTTATTTGAAAAAGTTGATTATTCTTACTGCTTTAAAATAGCTATTTGATTTGAGAACTATTACTTACTTAAAAATTATTACTAATACATATTTCTTAATTGTTTGTATGTGCTTTTGGAGACAAAATGCAAAAATATAATGTGTTTATGCAGTCGCTTTGATTTGTAAGAAAATGGGAAGCTTTTAGTTTGCTCAGTTTGAGTGGTGGGTGGGGTACTTGGAGTTTTGGGAAGGCTTTGCTCATATATGTTGTACTTTTGACAGGAAGATCAAATGAAGAGGAGGAAACTTCAGATTCTTCTGTAGAGAAACAACCCAGATCATCCAGATACCGAGCAGAAATCCCAGGAGGTAATACAGAGCCCTTGTACAGTACAGCAAACATGGATGTCCAGGAACTGGAGTCAAAAGCAGAGAGAATAGCTAGGTACAAGGCAGAGAGGCGGCGCCAGCTGGCAGAAAAATATGGATTGTCTCTTGATTCTGATTTGGATTCTGACTACTCATCCAGATATACGCGGGCAAGGAAAGATCCTGACAGCGTGGAAAGGAAGGGAGTGAAAGGTGAAAGGCAAGATGATGAAAGCAAGGACTATGGCACCCTCTATTTGTCCAGGACTGAGACGAAGGCATCAAAGAGTGTGATTTCTGGTTCCAAAGACTACTCCAGCCACGAAGATAAAGATGACCTCTCAAATGAAAAGAGTGTTAGAAAAGCAGATGATGACAGTGCCATTAGACAGGTTTCTGACCCTTCAGCAACCCTGGATAGTTCTGTCTCCCTTTCACTTTCTGGACGAGAATCTTCCTGCTATAACGAAGTGCCAATATCACCAAAGCAAACCCCTAGGGAGTCCCTCTCTTCACCAAAGCGGGCAGCCTCACCGACCCACTTGCAGAATGACCAGCCCTTGCACAGTAACAGCAGACAAAGGTAAGCATGATTTTTAATTCTTGTTTTGCTGTAGATTCCTTTATCTTAATCAGCTTCTGCATCAGTGTCTACAGTATTAATGAGGATGTATTTATTACCCTTGAAGAATGTATTTAGTTGCTTTGGATGTCTCAAACTGGATTAGTTGGGTTTATTGTATCACAATGGTTTCTGATACAAGGAAGTGGATATATATTTCTTTAATTAGCTGTGTCCTTGGTTTCACTTTATATTTATAGAATTTTTGCTAAAATTAGGCCCTTTGTGGGGAGGACACATACTAGAAATTAAAGGAGTATTGGTTCTAAATCTCCTTGGGTTTTTTGTTTTTTGGTTTTTTAATAACCTGTTCGGGCAAGTCTTTAACGTTTTTTCTTCTATATCTTGTAATTGTTTGCTTGGAGCTTCCAAGTAGAGGCAAGCTCTTCCTCAGTGAAGATTTGAGTATCTTTATGATTGCTTCTGCCAAAATAAAAGAGTTTTCAGACTTAAAAGCTGAAGAGTGCCTTGGGTCAGTTGAAATAATACTTGATTTGTTTTCCTGATGTGAAAGTATAAAAACCCTTTTGAACTGTGCTAGTTGATCTTTCAAATAATATCAGGCATATATGTGCATGAAGGAGCAGAGGAGAGAGTTAAAATGCCATGCTGAATTGCATCAGATTTGACAAATTTACTGCAGTAATAGGGTAAACAGATTCTTCCAAAAGGGAAAAAAATTATTTTTCACTAATTTTGCATTATAATTTCAGTGTGATATAAATACACTGTCAAATTCTTATAGTGACTGAAAACAATGCATAACTAAGAATTTTTTAAAAGTATGATTTTCTCTGAGTGTGAGTCTTTAATTTCTTGGTAGGTGGATAGATAGAAAATAATAACTGTAAAAACGTGAGTTAAAATGTTGCAACTAAAAATTATGTAAATGGGGACTTAATTTTAAACATATCTGCATAATGCTGAACAGTGTTGACTGTTTTTAAGAAACTGAGGTAACTGGTATAAACTCAACCATTTATGCTTTCAATAGAGCACAAGAGCTCTCAATTCCCAGATGTGAGAAATCAGGAAAAGAAGGAGAGACACCAACATGGATTATTAAAGAAGCAAATGCACAGTCAGTGAGCAGAGACAGCTGTTTTGGGAAGAACATAGAGACACTGCCTAGTTGTGTAGAGATGTGTAGGAAGGCCAAGGTGAAGCTGGAGCTGAACTTGGCAAGGGATGCAAAGCATAGCAAGGACTTCTGCAGGTCTGTTAGCTGGAAAGGGAAGGTCAGAGCAAAACTGGTAACAATGGACAAAGAGAAGGCTCAGCTACCTTTTTGCCTCAGTCTTCAGTGGCAGCCTCTTTCCACACCTCATGAGTGAGGAGATGGCAGGATGGTGACTGCGGAAGGAAAGTCCCTCCCACTATAAGAAAATATCATGTTAGTGACTATCTGAGGAAGCTGAACAAAAGTAAATCTGTTGGACCCAATTAGATGTATCCCAGAGTCCTGAGGGAATTGGCTGATATATCTCCATGATATCTGAGCAGTCAGGTGAAGCCCCAAGTGACTGGAAAAAGGGAAACATTGCACCTATCTTTAAAAAAGGTAGAAAGGAAGATACTGGAAACTGCTGCCCTGTCAGCCTCACCCCTGTGCCTGGGAAGATCATGGAAGAGATCCTCTCAGAAGCTGTGCTAGTGTACGTGGAGGACAGGGAGGTGATTTGAGACAGCCAGCACGGCTTCACCAAGGCAAGTCCTGCCTGACCTGCCTAGTGGCCTTCTGTGGTTGAGTGACTACATCACTGGACAAGGGAAAGGCTACAGATGTCTCTGTCCATGCTCCTGCAAGGCCTTCTACATAGTCCCCCACAACATCCTTCTCTCTAAATTGAAGAGATATGGATGGACTGTTTGGTAGATGAGGAATTGGTTGGACAGTTGCATCCAGGGAGCAGTGGTCAGCAGCTCAGAGTCCTGATGGACATCAGTGACAAGTGGTGTCCCTTAAAGGGTCTGTATGGGGACCAGGGTTATTTAATGTTTTCCTCAATGACACAAGGGGTTTGAGTGCACTCTTAGCAACTTTGCAGATGACACCAAGCTGAGTGGTGCAGTAGACACTCCTGAAGGATGGGATATCATCCAGAGGGATGGGGACAGGCTCGAGAAGTGGGCTGATGGGACTCTCATGAAGGGTTTGATAAGGCCAAGTGCAAAGTCCTGCACCTGGGCTGGGGCAGGCCCCAGTACCAGTACAGGCTGGGGGTTGAAGGGATTGAGAGCAGCTCTGCTGACAAGAACTTTGGGGAACTGCTGGATGAGAGGCTGGACATGAGCTGGCAGTGTGCTGGCAGTGTGCAGCCCTGAAAGCCAAATGTGTCTTGGGCCACATCAATTGGATCATGTCAGCAGGTTGAGAGGTGATTCTGCTCTCTCTGCTACTCTGCTCTCATGAGATCCCATCTGGAATACTGCATCTGTCGCTCTGTAATCCTCAGCACGGGAAAGACATGGACTGTTGGAGCAAGTCCAGAGGAGAGCCACAAAAATCAAAAGCATGGAGCCACCTCTCCTGTGAGGAAAGGCTGAGAGAGTTGAGGTTGTTGAGCTTGGAAAAGAGAAGGCTCCAGGGAGAACTGATTTCAGCCTTTCAGTGCTGCAGAAGGTGATTTTAAGATTGGGACAGACTTTTTAATAGGGACATTCCTCCTTTCCAATAGGACAAGGAGGAATGAATTTAAACTAAGAGAGCGTAGATTGATACTAGATACAAGGAAGAAATATTTTACAAGAAGGATGGTAAAACACTGGCATAGGTTGTCCAGAGAGGAGGTAGACGCCCCATCCCTGGAAGCATTCTGGGTGATGTTGGATGGGACTCTGAGCAACCTGATGTAGGTGAAGATGTCCCTGCTCTTTGCAGGGGGATTGGACTAAATGACCTTTAAAGGTCCCATCCAACTCAAACTATTCTGTGATTCTATGAATAAGTAATAATATAATACAAATTGCTGACTGTGTTATCTCTAATTTCATATTCTTTCTGGATGAGGCTTGGGTCAATATTTGCATAAAACAAATTTCCCATAATTGCTGTCTCTCTATCTTTTGAAGGAAACCATCTGCACCCACCAAGTACTTAAAGCAGCTAAGAGCTTAATTTTAGGATTTGGTCTCTTGTTTGGATACATATGTAAGGCAGTAGGTGGTATTTTAAAGGCCAAGTTGCCAAGAGCCCCTTCTTTAATAGCCCTGACACCTTCAGTGACAGTGTGTGCTCACTGGTATGATATTCAGAGATGTAAGAATAACCTCTCTGAAACTCTTGTCCCTGATCTTGAGTGGTAAAAGTTACTGTGTCCATGCAATCCATTTAAAGTTACTTTGTGGTGGTCTCCTGTAAGGCTATTTGCACGAGAGAAATAAAGGCTAACTCCACTTTTTCAGGTGACTGCTGCTCTGAAGTCAGTTCCACATTATATACAGGCTACAAAATTGGTTTTGTTAAAGTTAAATTTCCTGAGTTTCAATTGGAAAATGAATGCAGCTTGCTTTGGAATATATGTGAAAACTTTTGGGCCTTCAGTATTAAGAAGATTTAATAATTAATCCAGTTACCCATCACTGAGAAGGTATCATTTGACATTGCCTTCATTTGGCTCCTGGAATGGCTGATTAAATTCAACATGTGGCTTGCGTTCTTCTGATTGCACTCTTCAGAGGATGAATGATCAAGTACAAATAACTGCTGCTTGGGCCATGCCCACTATAAAAATGTGCCAAAGTACACATTAACAGAGAAGGAAGTTCCCATGCTTCAAAGCAATTCCAGCTAGCAGCTTCTAGTCAGCTTCTGTGAAAGGGCTTTACCTCGTATTTCGTCAGTTCCATTAGGGATTCAAAAACTTTTGGAAAAACAGAAGGCGTTCCAACCGTTGGTGTTTGTTGTTGTTCTAAAATAGATTTGGATTCAATGACAATGGTCGGTGAGTTCTCAAATTCAAACTTATTTGCATCAAATACACTTTTATCTTCAGAACAGTTGTTGATTTGACATTTTTCAACTATTTTTCCTAAAAGACTAGCTAAGAAAAATTGAAGTGTATGACCTGGAGCCTAATTTGGGATTTTTATCCCAAATTGCTCTTCTGCAATGGAAAGAGTTCTTTCAGATGTAGCTCTAAGTTATGGAAAGCATCCTGGATGCTTGTCACCTCCAGGCAGTGAGTTTGTAAATGTTAATGTGGCAGGACAGCCTGTGCTTGCAAGGTTAAAAGTATTTGATGTGTTCTGCCATTGCGGGGGGATTGTAGGTGAAGGTGAACATTAGGAAAGTATTTGAGAAACTGGATGTAGGAAGTCTGCCAACACCCTTTCCTGCAATGCTGCAGGGCTTTTAAAAGCTCTTCTTTCTTTTTATGCTTTCAACTCCAAAATGTAAACAGAGTAAAGTCAAGGCAAGATTAAATTAGGGGTCACTTTGCTTTTTAGGTTTTTCCTTTGCCAAGTCACCCAGTGTCACAGAGTATTTGACTTGTGCTAACCAGGTGGGCATTTCTGAAGCTTTGTGATACAGGGTTGCAAGAGAAGAGAGGGGTTCCAAATGCTCCTGAGAATTTCTGAGGAAGTATGATGTAGCCAAGTGAATTTTTCACTTCATTAAATTCCTATTAGTGCTTTGTTTTGGTCACAGCAGTCTTTACCACTTCAAATCACAAATTAAAGGAATGGTTTTAACAACTTTTTCAGATATCCTTACACAAACTGACCTGCAATGGCAAATGCAAAAATAAGGTTGTGTAGTTGCTTTCACCTCTCAATTTTTGGACAATGTGCACTTGGTAAAGTTACCTCTGCAGAATCTTTAACATTTAGAATACTTTGTATATGTTTGTGGGATTACATAATAGTTTCTGTCACAGTTTATCACCTTTGAATTGATTAGTGTGCATTGCTTTTTTTTCTAGAACAGTCCTCTGCAATTGAGTAATCAGAAATAAAAAGCAGTGGGGAGGGGAGATTGGGAGAAATAATGAGAGCATGTGTTGAGATCTCAGAAATTACCTGAAGTTCTGTTTTCTGTAGTAGTGCAGGGAAAGCAAAACCTGAATGGTTTCTTCAGAAAGATTCGGAAGGGGACACACCTTCACTTATCAGCTGGCCCTCCAGGTATCATAGAACATAGCTGTGTGGCTAACAGACTACAAACCTCCCTTTTCTTCCCCTTTACTGTCTTCATTTAACACTTGCCCTTAATGTTCCTTTAACAGCAGCAAGTAAGAAAGTGGGGTTTTTTGTGGATAAACAGCTCTTGAAACTTTTCTGAAGCATCTGCCTTTATTCTAACCAACAACCAATTGGTATTTTGATGAAGAAGTACAAATGCCCCAATCTTCTTCCACAACTACTGTCATTCTGGCTTCCATGAGATTTTATAACTTCTTATTTTATCTCATTTTGTGCTCTGCAAACCAGCATGTTTTCAGGCTGTACACCATTCCATCTTAGCATTCCCTACAATTAACTCCTTGAATTCCAACGGAGATGGTACAAGAGAAGTAAAAAAATAATTACATGGAAAAGTAAAACAAAATCTTGTTCAGAGCTACAGGCAGCTGCTTTCTCCTGGTTTGGTAACACATACAGTGAGCCCACCATGAAAAGCTTTGCAGGAAGACTCTTTTTCATGTTCCTGATTAAAGTAATTCTTATAACACAGTACTAACATCAGTATGGATGTTCTGGAGAGTGCTTGGTACATATAGCTCAAATGCTTCTTCAGACTTAACATACTTAATGTGCTTAAGCATCTTTGAGAAGTTTCCCTGATAAGTGCATAAATCTTCCGATGTAAGAAGCACCAAAATATTAGAAAGATTGGTGTTTCAAATAACTTTGGATATCCTGAATTTTTGTCTCAGATAATTTACCTCTTTTTTCCTAATCCTTCCTTTTTTTTTTTTTTTTCCCCTAATTATGTAAACTCCAAAATGTCCGTTGGTAGCAAGCCTGGAATTGCACATACTTTGAGCTGGATTACTTGCTTTCAAACAGAGAGCTAGTTCCCTAGCTTGAGTCTCTCTCTTTCCTCGGAATTAAAACGATTTTTTTTATACCCATTTGGGAGGGGAGGAAGTACAGAGCTTTCATTTTTAATACTGTGTGCGTTATCTACAGACACTCGCCCTGTAAACTGTCTGAGCTTCAGCGAGGCTGTGAAAGTGCTGGAGAGCTTTACCTGCAGTGATAGCCCGAGAGCAAAGGCTGCCCCTGGCTGCACATGCTTGCTCCCACTGTGCTGCCGTGTATTCAGCTTAGGAAGGTTAAATAAGAACCTTTTTTTGCATGGATGTTGCACAAGTCCAGAGGTGTTTCTAGAAAACACACTGAAGTAAGGTAACTTTTGGGAACGTTCCTGCAAGTTTTGTGTGCTGGAATGCAATGAAACATTTTAAAACAGAACGCCTGTTTCAGTTTTTAAATGCTTTTTTCCCTGCAAGCTCTCTGAAGAGCAAAAGCCATGCCATAGTTTCACTTTCGGGTTTAGCACTTGCCCTTTCAACAATTTTTTCTCACTTACTGAAACAGGTTACACCACATGTGACGTTTCAGATGTCTTAAACGATACACAAAAACACAAGTAAACCAGTCTCTGGCAAAATATCTGACAGCCTAGGTGGAGATAACATGTTTTTTCATTCCTTTCCCCAGTGCAACAAGATCTTGATATGACATAAGCTTCCCAGTGTTTAGACATCTTCAGATACCTGACTGCATACACAACTGCCAGTACAATTTGCAATTTCAGGCTGAACCCAACACTCTGATAATATAAAAAGCAGTTTTGATCATCGTGTTTGTTTGAGACTATGGGTATGTGCTGTTTGGCAAACGCAGTTGCGATCTCATGAGAACGTGCTGTATGTTCTCAGAGCTTGCACAGTTACCTTCTCAGGAGTCATGCATGTCCATGGGCCTGTGAATCACTTGACTGTTTTTGAGCAGTGTTACTGCTATGACTCAGGGGGAGGAGGGGTTGCATCATAGGATTGCTTTCTTTTATGTATTGATTTATTTTACTATAGTGTTGCTGTCTGTACCCACAGTAGGTGTCTGTGTTCCTTTCCAGATTGGGTATTGCTGTTCACAGCTTTAATCCTTTTTCTTTCTTAAAGAGTAAAAGTTAGAGAGAAATTGGTGAAAGAGGAAAGTGCTCGTGGAAGCCCTGAACTTGTCACAGACACAGTATCTCAGAGAAAATCCCATCCAGTGCCAGCCCACTACATGCCTCTTCAGACAGAAACGTCTGCCTTTGATAGGGTTATAAATCAGCCCGTCAGTTCTGTCCGCCAACCAATCCATGGCTATATCCAGCCTGCTGGCATTGCTCACACAGCTCAGCTGATGGCAGCAGAAGAACCAGCAAATGCCCCTGCTGGCAGCCTCCTCCTGCCAGACAATGTTAGCCTCGGAACAAAATCCTCAGCAGCCACTGCATCAGAGAGTGAAAAGAAAGAAGCACCTGGTTATGGGGCGAAACCTGGCGAAGGAGATTCCTTGGAAGGTGAACAGGCTTCCAAAGGCAGAAGACCAATTCTCCCATCTGAGATTCGCAAGCAAGGGAAGAACCATGAAGGCCTCTTTGGAGGAGGAGAATTGGAGACCCCTGTGGGGAGTTCCTCCTTTGCAAGCAAGCCGAAAGTTAACTCAGAAGTTCAGAGGGAGTTGGAATGCAATAAGAGGCAGGCCCCCGAGCAGCAGCTTAAGAGCCCTGAGAACATAGAAAGGAGTGAAGCTGTTATGTACATACAGAGTGGATCTGTATTGCAGCCTGACAAGGCAAAGGCTCCTGTTTGGAAAGTGTCAACAACAAAGCATAAGGTCCTGACTCGCTCCATGTCTGACTATACTGTGACTTCTAAGCTAGAAGCTTTTAAAAGTAAGGAGAGCATGGAAGCAAATCCACCAAACGGTGAGATTGGCATGGTTGACACAAAAGTCTCTGTTGCCCAGCTCCGTAATGTCTTTCTGGAGACTGCTAATGCCAACAAGAAAACGGAACTGTAGGTGACATTTCACTCATCTTTTCGTGTGAAACTTGCACGTCCTTGGCAAATTACACCCACTCAACAGCGGTTGTTGTTCGGCACCTAAAGCACACAGCTTAGCTCTCACCAGCGTGTACTGGAGGCTGAGATGGTTTGAATCCCGCTTTGTGCTTCTGCTTGCTGGTGCAAGTTGTGATGTGGGGTAGCTGGAATGCGTTCGTCTGCGCATGGTACCGGAGGAGCATGCAGAGTGGTCTCTGGGGCGTTGTTGAGATGCTCACATCTGTGCTTTTCTTCTCTCTCCTGTTTTCTTCCCTGTGCGCTCTCTGTCGTGCGATCTGAAAGGGACTCTCGGTGTGAGATGTCAGCAGCAGGTAGCACTGTGTCTGCCAATGGGGACCGTGAGAGGGGGCCGCGAAAGGCCAGGCGCTATTTTACTCCTGGTGAAAATAGAAAGACTTCTGAGAGATTTAAAACCCAACCTATAACATCAGCAGAACGAAAGGAGACAGATAGGTAGGCACGTTCGTAGCTCTGTGTAGCATTCTGGTGCAGGTAGATATTAACAAGCTTGTGAAAAGATTTGTTGTTGTATTAGAATAAACATTTTGCAAGGTTATTGTTTCTCTTTAAAAACAAAAAAGTATTGATTCTAGCTTCTTATAAAATGAAAACCAGAACACCCCCCAACAAAACAAATTTGTTGCAAATTCCTCCCATTTGAAATAGTGAACAGTGAATCATCATAAAGTACTATAGCTGTCTGGTTCTAATGTTAAATGCTTTTGGTTTTATATAAAGGGTTTCCTTTCCATCTACTCTGCTTTATCATTTACTCTCTTTGTAAACCACCAAAGCTACTTATTTTATGTTAAAAGAGCTGGCAGCAAATCTTAGACTTTTATTTTCTGCAAGATGAACTAGAAATAATTTTCCTTTACTGTATTTAAGTTTGGCTGCAATTGCTTGCCTTTATGCTTTATTAAAGGATGTTCCCAAGTGAACACTGCTGAAACTTGAAAAACAGATAAATTCTCCCACTCTTAAGACTTTGAGGTCCTGCTACTTCAGATTGAATTTGAATTTCATTTTTGATGTCTTGTTTCCAGCTAACTTTTTTCTGTTTGATAATTTTTCACTAGGTCAATTTTGTATGCAGATATACCAACTGCTGACGGTATGTGACTGTACTGTTTTCTAAGGAAGAAATGGGATCTAATATGTTTTATTTTGTTTTAACTGAAGAACTGTTTGATAATGCAAACAAAATCCACTTGAAAATGTCTTTACCTATGATACAGTTGAACTACCCCTTTTCCTTGAACCATGTCTACTACAGACTTGATTTCAAACTCGTCTAAGTCCAAAAGTCTGTCTGTGGATACCAAACTTCAAATGGGAGTTGAGCAGAGAATGGTTTGAAACTTTTCAATATAGTTGGGGTTGGGTTTTTTCTAATTTAGACAATAAATAAACAAACTAGTTGTTGGGGGAAAAAAATCAATAATTGATCAGTTTTAATCTCTGGTCTAGGACTTATAATTTAAAAAAAAGCCTTTAGTATAATGTGAAACTGATGTTGCTAACTTGTTTTTGGCTAAGGAAGTTGCAAAATGCACGTTAATAAATTACAGAATTCAGTCTGCCATCTTGCTTCTCTTTCCCTCTTGTCACCCTTGGCAAGTCTGGCACAAATTAAGTAGGTAATCTCATGAGTAGCTATATTTAGATTTAATGCCATATGCTATTTGAAAGCTGATATTCCTTGCAGCTCTGAGATGTTGGCTCTTGGATCTGGAGGATGCTGATTTCAGCTCCTGAGGATACCAATTTAGCCTCTGAGAAATGGGGACACAGGGTCGTAATCAGAATGGTCAGCTAGTAGAAGATAGATGTTCAATACTGTTCATTGACCCTTAAGGCAGTCTTTATTTTCTTAGTCCATGTGTTTTCATAGACTGATGCAGTAAGTTTGATGATTCATAAAATGTTGTTTAGATAGCTTGAAAGGACTTGAACTGTCCTGAAGACAAGTCTTTTGTTTGCAATTCGTTTCAAGAATTTTCATTTGACACAATACATGTAAAAACAGGTAAAGTTTACACAGCTGGGTTCACAGTAAGTTTTTTGTTAAATGTGAGAAACAGACAGCTTATTTGCTGATTTGTAATAATCCATTTAAAAAAATAATTACTGTTAATATGAGCTTGATTCATTATGTTCAGCCTCCTTTTTTTTTCCCCCATTTGTGTAGATGAAGAAAAATTGGATGACCGAGCCAAACTAAGCGTAGCTGCAAAGAGACTGCTTTTTAGAGTGAGTATTGCATTTTCTAAATAGAAAGCTGAATTAAACATTTCATATACAAGATGCTGAAGGAACCCAGAGTGCATTAGAATGAAGTATAATGCAGTTAACCAAGTCCAAGCTACATAAATTTTGTTTTTTACTTCATTCCCTACCTACATAGTAGACCTGTTGCTCTAAAGCCTTCTTTAAGAATGTCATTTAGAGAGAATTGTTGTGTAGTTAGTTTTAACTCCATGGTGCATAGTGTGAAAATGCATCCTGCTTCTAATTCAGAGATGGGCATTTGGGAACTTCACTGCTCTGTATGCAGGAAAGCTGAGAAGAAAATATTGTTTCAGAACTTTTCTTCCGTGGTTTTAATTATGACATGTCCTCTTAGGAAATGGAAAAATCATTTGAAATGAAGAATATTCCCAAGCCACCTACGAGGAGCTCGGCAGTGGAGAGGAGGCTGCGGCGCTTGCAGGACAGGTCTCACACACAGCCCATTACCAGTGAGGAGGTGGTCATCGCAGCCACGTAAGTCCTGTGCATGCCTTGGCTCTAAATCCACCTCCTGCTCTCAAACCTGGGAATAAGCTCCCCATCTGCGGTGCTTATAACGTTGTAGCAAGGAAAACATTTATTGCTGAGGGCCTTGAGAGCCACAGGGGAAACTATATTGAAATTCCTTTTTAAATGTAGAGGGACTAGTAAAGCGTAACTTGTATGAATTGTAATTTGGCAGAAAGTTTAGGAACCTGTGGATTAGGTAAATGAGATTAATCATATCGTTGTTTCGTAACTCAAATGAAAAAGATAGTTTGTGCTGAGGGAAATCTGCACAATTTCTTATGGAATGTATATGTACTGGGGAAAACCTTTTACACTCTGAAATCTCAAAGGTACTTTTTGGAAATGCTTTTCTTGCACTCTGCTCATATATCATGACATTTTCCTGAAAAAGGAAAAATCATTTTGGGGGGAAATTAAATAAAGGTGAATGGATATTTACCTGATGGTCAGCTGAAAGGTAGCTTATTTTATGGGTTATGAATAACTTCAAGAGACAGCCTGTTTGGTCCTCTAGGATTTTAGTTCTTTCAAAGTATTTGGAATTATTTTACAAATGCCTCAGCAGATAACTCAGTTAATTAAAAGTCATTGCTGTTTGGTTTTTTTTCTGTTTTGTTTTGGTTTGGTCTTTTCTGTAGTTAACACTTAATGTATTGCTTTTCTTAATGCTTTTTTCTTCTCTCTCCCTGTGAATTTTCCCTCCTTGGCAATTCTTTAAAGTGAAACTACCCCTGCTTCACGTTCTGTGAATACCCACACAGTAGTGACAAGAGTACCTAGTCCCACTGTAGTTAAGAGCACTGTACAACCTACCAGGTACTGGGGGGGTAAACATGCATGTTACATGGAGCACAAGATTCCTCAATAGCAGATGCATCTTTAAAGTCTTGAATGCCTTTTCAATGTGTCAAGTCAATATTTGTTTCAAGAATATTTAAAACATTCGTCAACTTCATTTATGTTTGCATGATAAAGCAATGCAGCTTTTTTTTTTTTTTTGTCAAGCATCCATTTTCAGGACCCTTCTAACCACACTTACCTGTTGTAGAAGCATATTCTTCTTGTGAAAGAAATTAATTTGCATGTGAGCAAACCTAGAAGAACCCTCTTTGCTCTTGTAATTTTTTTTTGTATGGTAATGTCATCCTGAGATGAAAACAGCACAGCTGAGTGCTTGATTTCACAAGGAGTACATGTCCTTTGTCTGTCTCTACATATATTTTTTTAGCTTGCAAAATTAAAGGAAATACAAGAAATTGCACCACCTGTAGGTAAAGTTGTAGAATACTGTTTGTCTGTTCTAAATGAAAGAATATTAGCAGAGACCATGACAGAAAAAAGAATCATTAGAGAATACTACTAATTCCATAAATGTGAAAGAAGTTGAACAGTAAAATCTTTTATTGTAAAGGTGAATAAAATACCATTATTGTAGAGACAAATGCAGTTACAGCTTTTATGAATGAATATGTCTGCCTTCAGCATTGGTCAAACAATCTTCAAAATCAATGGACTAAGTTTCAAAACTATTTTTTGTTGTTGATTTATCCCAGATAATTCAAAACAAAAGACAGTCTGAATTCTGTTCCACTTCAGATTGTAAGAGGCATTGCAATTTATTCTAACTTAAAAGCAGCACTAACTTGGAGTTTAAGTCTGTACTTTAAATGTCTTTATCATATATGGTCCACAAATTGCTTTCAATAAAATTGAACTTTATATAAATTGCACTGTAGGACCTGTGTATGTTCTACAGCAGGCATTCTAAATGTCTCTCCATAGCTCTGTACTCTGTATAAAGAGATTGTCTGTAATGCCACTCTTCAGTCTTGAGTTCCCTTTTAAAAAAACGTTGTATACTAATCAAATGAATTCATGAATGAAAACGTAACTTTTTTTTAAATCTTCAGCTGTGGAATCAGCATTCATCATGCCAATGTTGAAGCACTGCATACCCACTTAGGCTGCTGTATTACATTGGCTATTGTGCTTCACGTGCAGATCTTCTGCTTCTATCAGGTTGAGATTTTAAAACTGTGCAACTGCACAATTTTTAAAACTTCAAAACTAATTTCCAGTTCTGCTTCTTCAGCTTGCAGGCATCAGCACACCAAAAAATTTTAGCTAAAGAGGAGATAAGAGCAGCCAAAGAGGCGATGGGGCAAGATCAGTCTGAGGAACCAGATTCTTCCACCTTAAGTTTGGCAGAAAAGATGGCTTTGTTTAACAAACTGTCTCAGCCAGTATCCAGGGCCATCTCCACAAGGAATCGGGGAGATATGAGGCACAGGAGAATGAATGCTCGATACCAGACCCAGCCAGTGACTCTTGGAGAAGTTGAGCAGGTAAGTGCCATTTACAACTCTTATGCATTTATTTTTATTGGAGAAAACAGCTTCAGAGTAAGATACCATAAAGGCTAGCCTCTCCATTGCTCTGAGCGACACACAGAGGAGAAAGTTTGTGAGGAAGCAGCTTTCTGACATCGAGGAACAACATTGCCTAAAGTGTTCAAATTTTTTGGTATGGTTTTCTTCTTTTTTTAAGTAATTTGAGAGTATATCAACTTCCTGCCTAGTGCAAGTTGTAGCTTTCACAGAGTGTGTAGTTTCCACTAGAGTATTATGTGTCTTCTAAAAGTAAATTCCTGATCAAAGGGGTAAAAACTGTGACACGCATCATTTTGCTTTAGGTTTATTTTCAGGGAATTTTCAACTTTGTCATATGCAATTTTCAGGCTCTTTCCTGAAAGCACAATATATTTCCATTATTAGTAAGGACATATTCTGTCATTTTCCTCTGGGAGGAGGCACTGATTTTTATCTGTATTTTTTCCCTAAAAGCAGAATACTTTTGAAATTCAGGAAGTCAAAGAGAAATTATTTAATGTGTGCAGTGAAATTTGGCTTCCTGTTCTGGAATACTTCATCTAATTGGAACTGCAAAGGAATGCCCTTTGAGTGAAGCCTGAGCATAAGCTGGCCCAGAAGTGGTCTTTTAGAGCTGTTCACAATAGCAGAAACAGCAGTTCCTTTGCGTTACAGCTTTAAAAGAAATCACTTTAACAGTGAAGCACAACTCCTATGCATGTCATATTTCTAGGGATTTGGATAAATCTGAGTGTTAGAAAGTTCCTACCCTTTTCTTTCTATATACTTCATTCATGATTATACATTTTCCATATTTTATAATAACAGAATAGTGAGAAAGCAGGGTTTCTCTAAACATACTGGTGCAAAGCTCTACACATTATAATTATACTTTATGCCTACTTCGCTTACACATGAAGTAGTAACAAATGCTTGACAGATTTATTTAAGCAAGATTTCCAGACCTTATATAGTCCTTTTTCCATTCACTTTCCATGTGCCAATCAACTGTCACAGCCTGGCCTCTTTAATGATTGTGTCACTAACTTGTTTGGGGGCCAGGAAGGTGATGAACAGAAAAGATCTGAGGCAGATGGGGAAGAAGTGACAATCACATTACTTTGTGAGACTTACAGAGCAAACACGCTTTTCAAGCAACAAAAATCAGAGGAAGCATGTTGTGTCATCTGTTTCTGAACCTTGCAAATGAAATCAGAGTTGACTCTGAAACAAGCTCAATGGGAGTGTATTTTCAAAAAGACTTTCTATAGTCAACTGTTCATTTGGAGTGTTGGGGGGCTTTGAGATACAGGTATGGTTTTTCTAGGAAGAAGCAAAAGTGAGCTGTCAAAATAGATAACTAGAGGTTATATTCCCAAAATGCACATTTAAAAATGTAAATATCTTGTAATTAAAACTGAATTCACTTTTCTGATCTCCTCTAAATTTCTAATTCTGATAGATGCAATGGAAAAAAAATAAACTGGTAACTATTTTCTTGATCTTGCTTTGGAATCTTTGAGCTAACGTAGTAGTCTTGGCTCTGCTTTCCAGTTTGCTTAATGAATGACTGTGTTGTCCGTGTTTTATGGAATCTGCATGCTCATTTTAAGTTTGGAGCTGATTTCCTCCTACTGGTGTGATTTTGTCTTTCGTTTTGCACGCTGTTCACTAGCTCTACAGTTTAAGAAAACGACAAAAAAAACCCTCTCCAGATGTGTATGGGGCATGTTTGTCACTCTCTTTCATACATGTTTGTCACTCTCTTTCATAGCCTTTGTCTCCTTTGGAGAAGATAAAGGAAAGCTCTGCATTTCAGAAAAAAAAAAGCATCTTAACTGTATCTAGGAAAACTTCACAAAATTATTATGTTAGAAGAGTAGAAAAGATAATTGGGGACTGGCAAAACAAATTTGGAAGTATTTTAATATGCTTCTTTGGCTCAAATACTTTGCTCATGCCAGCCAATGTTTATATTTGGAAAAGTCCTGTGTGCAGGTGATTTATGTGGCAGGAGCATCAGGAATGTCTGCTCTGGGTTAGGACAGCACGGAACAGTCTCTCCCTGGCGCTGAGCGGGCACCAGGGCTGGGAGCTGCAGAGCTGTGTAAAAGCAGAGCTGTGCCAGAGCTAATGAGTCCTGCTGAGATGCAGTTAATTAGCCTGGGCACATGGCGTGGCATCCGGCATCTGGAACCTGCACTAACGCCTTCCCCCGGTGCTGCAGCTCCTGAGCCCTGCCACGAGGTCGTGTTGCATGTTCCACACACCCACCCCTTGTTACTAAAGACGTTGCTGTCCACATGCAGTTGTTTTTACCTTGGGTGGAATAACCCATCTGCACACAAATTACAGGGGCATTGTTGCTTTCCTTACCTGTCTCTAGTCTATACTGATAGAGTACAATATTTACATGAAAACACACCTTTGAAGGACTGATGTGATTAGGCTGGTTTTTGGAATTGATATTTTCAGAGCTTGTAAGTCCTATTTGGGTTTTTTGGGTTTGTTTTTTTTTGTTTTATTTCTTCATAGGTGCAGAATGAAAGTGGAAAGATCGCTCCCCTGTCAACTGCAGTTGCAACATCGATTTCAGCGATGGCCTCTGCCCTTGCTCCGTTGTTCGGGGACCTGCCCGGGAAGCCAGGGGCTGATGGAGCTGTGAGTGCTGCCACGAGGTCCCACCCTGCAGCAGAAAGCTCGGACTCATCAGGGAAACGCACACACAAGTCAGAACAGTGGCAGCCCTCAGTGGAAGCACTAGAAAGCAGAAGAGCATCAAAGAAACATGAAGAAGAAAGAAAGAGGTTTCTAACACATGAAGCTAATGAAATTAAAAAGTACGGCTCCTTTGAGGAAGAAACCACACATCCTGTTCCTGAAAAAACAGGAGACCACCATAAAGAGACAGCATACAGCTTCCTGAGGAAGGGCAGCTTGGAACTGTTTAGTTCACAAGCACTTTTTCAGCCTCTTGAACAGAAGGAAATCGATACTGGCACGCAAGGTAAATGGGAACTCAAAAAAGGCCAGTCCTTTGAAGAAAAGATGGATTCGAAAAGTGTTATGAAAAGCAAGACTTGGCAAAGAGGTGTGGTAATTACTTGCTGTTGGTGTGGTCTCATTCAGCAAATGGTGTTTCAAGCTTTATCAAGGCTGGTTATGTTTCCTTTTTCTAACACTGCTTAGAAGTAGAGAAATACCTGTGAAGTATTAAGTTTTACAAATACAGTTTTTTATTTTTTATTCATTCAATTTTTCAGTCTTTAAAGATGGCTCAGTTTTATTCAGATTTATTTACTTTGAAAGAAGTGGTATTATATGCTGAAGCTAAGATTTATTCTTTCTTTTTTTTGCCCTTGCCCCTGCCCTCCAAAATTCTGAACAAACTAAACTTGCTGCTCAGGGTCAATTATCTGCCCTTAATTTTTGACTTAATGTGCATTTATAGTTTGGAATTACCTACATATGTGCATACATAACTAGTAGTGGATAATTTTCAGATAATTAATTTTGCAAAACTAATATTATTTTCTCTTTAATGTGGTGATGAAGTACAAACCAGGAAATTCTCAGAGTAATTACATTTTTATATGCACAGCATAATTTAAACTTAATAAATGAACTTGCCCATCTTTAAAGAAAGTACTTTGGAAATAAGCCATGAATTTGGTCATTGCATAAGTCCTTCTATTCTGTTGAATTTAGAAGGATGTTGTATTACTTTTCTGTTTTATTATGGTGGGTGACAGGATCACAGTACCCTGTAGCACTAAAAGCATTTTTGTGTTCATCCTGTGAAGTTAATTTATTTTGAATTTAATGGTCTTCACACAGGCATAGAGAGGAAGGTACAGTCCTGCCTGTATTCCTCTAAAGCAGTGTCCATTCTATCCAATTAGCCTTTGATGACTGCAGGGGAGATGGAGACTGCGATGTAATAGGAGCAGTCATGTATCAGAGGGGTGTTGTGCTTATAAAATTCCAATAAGAAAAATGAAGATCACTTATATTTCTTTAAGGATATCTGTAATTCTGCATTTATCTTTCATCAAGGCAGTTTTTCCTGTGGTTTAATTGCTGCTTGAAAAAACAAACCTGAAAAAGCCCCCAACAGGCCCCTAGAAAATAATACCTCTATTAAGCTGTTAAATGTCTCCCTAGTATGTTACTCAAGCATTAACCTGCTTTACCAAATAGTTAATTTCTTGTTTAAGTTTTGTCTGCTTCTCTTCCCCTGCTCTTTGTTCCCTGTCACTTTCATCTGTCCGTTTTCCTGTTGCTGTGATGATGGGAGCAGCAGTTTGTGCCTCATCCATATGAAGCTCAGAATTGTGTATTGAACATGATATTCTGTGGCTGCATGTGAACATCAGTCACAAATGGCTAGTCCCTGCAGCAAGTAATACTGCACAATTAATCTTTGTACTCTAGCTCAGCCAGAAGTTTTTCCCTGTTAGAAGAGTATGTGATGTGAATGTTTAAAACACAGATTTGCTTCTTCAGTGTTAGCAATGTAAAGTGTCTTTGAGAACAGAACTAATTCAGCACTTCTCTTTTGAATGGGCAGACCATGCTGAGCCTTCTTCTGAACTGACCAGCACATCAGCCATGAGGACAGTTTCACAAACTGCAGCTGCAGCATCCTGTAGACTGCAGGAGCTCTCTGAACAGTTGGAAGGCAAATTTTATAAGAATTCCTGTGAGATGTTTTCCATGGGAGAGAGCAAAGCACAAACAGCTGAGGATGTCCTTGATAATTCTGGCAAAACGATGTCAATTAAGGAAAGGTACTTAAATTTCTCTTTTTTATTTTAATGATCTCTATAAATACAGTTATTATATTGATGATGGCATAAAAAGAAGCTTTAAAACTGTTTCTGAAAAAGCTAAGTAGTGATTATTAGGCTTTATTATTACTAACAGCAGAAACATGCAGCTAATCTGCCTGACATGCGTATAAAGCAGATGATGGTGAATGAGAATTACCATTCAAGAGAACATAATAACCTGATTTTGAAAGAGCCACCTGAATAATCAGTGAGTATTTCAGAAAATTAAAGTTGTAAAAAATACATGTTCTAATTACATTTATACTCATATACTCAATATACTTCTCCAGGTTCTGCTTTCAGTTACAACAGGTATCATGTGATTCTGGTTTATTTTAATAACAATTTTTTGTTGGTCTGTAGGAGTCCCTTAAATAAGCTGAGCAGAGGAAGTCACAGATAGGGACGATATTGCCCCCTCTACTTCAGAAATACATGATTGTCACTTTGACTTTTCAGAACTTACTGTAGGGATTTTAAAAGGATAGTAAGTTGGACAGGTTTATAGGAGTACTAGAAATACTTTTTCCAACCCAAGATCATTCTGATCTGAAACAAAATGTGAAGTCCTGCACTTGTGCAGAGAGTAGGAGTTCAGGGTTGAAGTGCCAATAGCTGCTGTAGTACTTGTAAAAATTTTTCTAATTTAGTTACAGCCTTGAGAGTATAAACTCAGTCCCAAACTGGTAGCAGTCCAGTGAGTAGAATTACGATTATCTGGCCTATTTTTACTTCAGTTTTTCTGCAGTGAAAGCAGAACCAATAAATGAAAATAGCTGCCTGATTAAACTTTCACTGTGTAAAAGTATTCCCTCACGTGCTGAGAGGAGCGTGATATTAGGCATTCTGAACCTTTTTTTTTTCTTTTAAACATGATTCCAAAGTTTGCTTCTTAAATTCGTGTGTTTCTAGGAGGTATGTGAATCATTCTCATTTACAGAGCATCCCCACTCCCTGTCAACCCCTTTACACAAGGGGGTGCAGGGGCAGCTACAGCAGCTGTGCAGTCTTAGTGCCCTTCTGAAGGATGTACTTACCTTTTTCAGTTTACTGTTGTTTTGTTTAAAGCAACTTTCATGCCCTCCCCATCCCCCTCCTGTAATGTGTCAATTGTCTTGGCAGATAAGGTTTAAGACCAGTAACTTCTGGTTTATAGGTGATAAATGATCTGCCATCCCTGATCCTGGTTGGGAGAAAGAGGTTGGAGGGAAGGGAAGTTCCAAGTTTTAGCAGCTGTTTCAGTCCTAACTTTAATACCTCAGCTGAGTTGGTCTCCTGAGGAACTGAAGCCTGTCAGTCACACAATCAGGAATCCCTTTCGTTAGGACTCCAGGACTGTCTACTCAGTCGCAGAGCTGACAAAAGAAAATAACTGCTGTCTTGTCAGGAATTTGTATATCCTGATTCCACAAACATCTGTAAATGACTGAGCTGGTATCAAAATGTTTTGGCCTTCCAAAATGCCACAGTAGTCTACTTCTTGTTCCAGAATTAAAAGACTACAACCATTAAGTTTCTTTTGCTTGGCTGTAGTCAATGCCAAGTATTCATAAACATCAAAGAACATTTCTGCTAAAGATTAACTATTACACTTTGATTTTTTTTTTCCTTTTACATTCACTAACTTCATCTTCCCATCCAGTGGATTTTTCTGGCTGTGTCAGACATTCTTTCACCTTATGGAAGAGCAACTTTTCCACATATGCAATAGTATTTGGGCAGGATGCATGAATGCTGGTCTGGATGAAAGTGATTTTCCACAAAGACTTGCTTTACTGAACTAATATTATCCTTGTAGAGTGAGTGTATGGCTGGCATTTTCAGAATTACCTATATTATATGGAAGAATGAAAATCGTGATTTTTTAAGGAGGAAAGACACCTATACTCTCTTTTCCTGTCTTTGTGAATTTATGGAGAACAAAGGCCATCCTGTCAGCTCTGCTGTAGAAGTCAGCTGCATGCCATGATCACCATTTTAAAAAGCTACAGATGATTAATTTCTGGTGAATGTCTTACCATCATTCTCACCTTCTCAGGAAAAATCTAGCCTAAACTTAGTTTTCAACCTTTTCTGATGTATGGATGCCTGAGCAATACTTTCTTATGCAGTCTGGTCCCCACTACATTGAATTTATGCACTCTTTTAACAGTCAGCTTCCATTCCTGTAGTTCTATATCCCATATTGCCCTCCAGGATTTTTGATTTATCCAAAAGGAACTGGTCAAGTGCAGCCAATGGAGTACATGTGGAAACCAAGCCTATGTCCAGTTTATTCTATCTCAAGGAGAAGACTAGCAACTAAGGTACTAAAATCCTGCCTCAGAAGAAAGATGTGTCATTTTGGATATTTTTTGCCAGGATTTTTGCCAAGACCTTTCATGCAACTTTCTTTCTTTATGCAAAACCATTGTTAAGATGTTCTTTCTGTTTCACTTCAGTATTCACTACCCAGCATTTAGCCTTCAGCTCTGAAAGCTTTTGCCTTGAGGCCACCCTGACACCTCTGGGATGAGGCTCATTCTATCTTGATGTCGCATGGTCCATCTCAGTAGCAGGTGAAAGAAGGATGCAGAGCAAGCTGTCAAAGATGGGCAAACATACTGAAAGCTTTTTTCTTTCAAGAAAAGAGTAAAACTTATTTTCTTCAGATTGGAAAAGGAACTTTTGGAGGCAAAAGCAGTGTGACTAAACTGTGAAAGTGACTAATGAATGATTATTCATTATTTATAAAAAGCAAAAAACTAGAGGTATGCAATGAAACTAGTAAGCAGGAGACCTTAAGCAAATCTAAGGGTTAGACCTAATATTTGCCTTATTTTCTAAGACTTTCCAATGAATCAACTGCTGTCTACTGCTGAGCTGGTGGGCTTGCTTTTAGGAACCAATTCAGTAGTTCTTGCATCTTTATTCGTACAAAAAGGTGCCCTCCATACAGTTGTTGCTGAGTCAGGGCAGTCTGACTTTATTGCCACTTCCATTGTTTGAAATAAATGCTTGGCTTTAGGTTTTACACAGCAGTGAATTTCTATTGGCATACAGAGCATACAGGTTTCTTTTAAGTGGTGATTTCATTGCTCAAAACAGACAAATGTGTGTTCTCACTTGTAGGAGTGAGTTGTTTCATTACACATACCAGTGAAGATTGGAGGGCTGGTATGAATCCATCCTTATGGCAGATAAGAAAACCAAGTCTCCAAAGACACAGAAGTATTCTCAGAATTACAGATTTTTCTCTCCCTGATCAAGCAGGCTGTTTGGGTCAAAGGTGTAGGGCAAATACCCTGCAGCAATGTTAGCTTAAAAAAAACCCAACAAACAAAAATCCCCACTTTTTTCCCCTGCTTGCTATGCTGAGCAGCTGTAGACAATTTTAAAAACAAACCCAACTCAGACCAAAGCTGACCAATATGCCTTCCAGCTTCAATTACCACAGATCATTTCTAAGCAAAACTGACTTGAGAGAACATAGCTACTGAAGATAATTCATTGCATGGTG
This sequence comes from Daphoenositta chrysoptera, assembly GCA_013397915.1. Taxonomy (NCBI): domain Eukaryota; kingdom Metazoa; phylum Chordata; class Aves; order Passeriformes; genus Daphoenositta; species Daphoenositta chrysoptera. The sequence goes on from VZRO01002835.1 coordinate 170,840, forward strand.
GCAATTCAGTCCCATCTTGGTCTCCTCCACAGTTTCACACATGCATGGATGCACTCCAGAAGATTAGTTCTGGGCAGTGAAATCTTGTGTCCTTTCTGGAAACAATGGCCATGACCTCAGCTCCTTATTGTGAGTCCTTCTCACCCCTACTCATCCCGTGCTGTGAGGTATGAAGCAACCAGGCAATATGAAGCCTGCCAGCACTGCCTGCCTGGGCAGGAAGAGAGGAAATAACTGCTTTCTTGAATACTAACATTCTTACTGCCATTGTATTCTGTAGATTTACTGTTTTCTGCATTCTCAGTTTTTCTCAAATGACTGCCTTAGGCCCAATTGATCATCCCCAAATAGGTCAGTAGCATGGTTGTACCCCCTGGATTTTTGCAGGAAGCAGCTGCCTGAAACTTGGCTTCTGGCTAGACCTCTTTGGTTCTACCCTTTCCTTCTCCTCACAGTTTCCAGACAAGATCTGCTGTGAGGGTAACAGTAATCACATCTCTGAAAAAGAATTTCCCTGTTTTCTGGTCAGAGTAGGTTTAACTACTGAACCTGTTCAAACATTAATAGGGTTAAGGGATTTGTATAATTCTTAATGAAATGCCATAGATTTGAGAAAGGTATGTAGTAAGACTTAATTCAACTAAAATAAAAATTATTTAGTAGATCATTGCAACTGGTTGCACAAGTGCTGCAGATACACATATTATGGATTACTAAGAGTGATTTCTGAAGGGTAGAAAACTCATACACATGTTCATTTCTGAAGCAGGTAAATTGAAGATCATCATGCCTGTATAGACCTCGTATTCCTGACTGACTTCCCCTATCCCCAAAACTAGTCATCTCAGGGTTTGTATGGACAAATACAATTTTAGCAAAGTGAATCTACATGTTGTCCCCACTGAAGCCAGTCAGTGTCCCTTTGTACTATAGTCAGAATTTTGCTCAAGATTAGCTCAAGATTTGCTCTTTGAAAAGATCCCGCTGAGAATAATGGTAATCCACATTTTAAATATAAGACCTCCTTTAAACAAGTTGGATCTTGCTGTTAGATTTCACAGCTGTGGGGTAGTTAGCACCAAGTTATTAGTGCGGTGGTACTGCTGATTTGTGTCACAGCAATGCCTGGGCTAAGCAAGGAGATACTAAGTGATCCCGGGGAGTCTGATAAGTAACCTCAGCCCCTGGAGTTGTAGTGAAAGCAGTAACTGCAGAGTTGTCCTTTGACGTGCCTGATGAGACGTAATTGGTGTGTGCCTGCTGAACAGACCTCTTTCTTCTTGGGCTTTAAAGAAAATAATTTTTAAAGTGTTTTTTTAATGAGTACAGTGAAGACTAAAGGTAGGATGCATATTTTTAACTTTGGACATCTACAGCATAAATATCCATAGCCAAGCTAGTCACTTGCTGTGCCTTAGCGACAGAATGGAGGGGAAAAAGCAGTTATTAATCTAACCTTTTTATACATCCACTTCAGGACGATCTGTGTTGTACTTTAGTCTCCCTTGACTGTATTGGCAATTTCCACTGATTATACAAATTAACTGGAGTGTCTGTTTCAGGTCTAGATGTCTGTGTTTTGACAGATGATTCCCATTCAACGTGTACAGCTAAGGCTTGGTGTTTGTTTGTGAGCCTTGTATATGTGTATGAAAAGTAAATAACTGTAGTTAATGCTAGAAAATCTAATTTCAAATTCTCTTGGATGCAGCATTAGTGAAACAATAAGGTTAATTTTTGAGGATAATGGGAAGTACAGTGTTTAAAGCTGCCTGTTGGCATGCTTTTCCTTGTAGGTTGGCATTGCTGAAGAAGAGTGGTGAAGAAGATTGGAAGAGCAGGCTCAGCAAAAAGCAGGAGTATGCAAAAGTGCCTGTTACTGATCGTACTGCGCAGATGCAGGAAGTTGAGCAGCTGTTGAAGAAGGTAACTCTGTCCCTGTTTGGAAAAAACATCTTGCTTGGAATACTTTTGCCTTTTGAAGATGCGTCCAACTAGACAGGCATGTCTAATATTAGCTGCTAGCTCCTGCTACTCCTCTTTTTGTCAGGCTTGTTTAAAAAACAATTCTCTACGTGAGAGATTATTTAACAAGAATGTCTTCACTGTCTGGGGACATGTAATACTGGATACAGTGTCTTGACATCAGGAGATAATGAACTAGTAAGGGGTCTGTAAGGCTTCTGCAGCATTTACAGGTCTTAATTAAGCCCAGCCCTCTTCCCTGTCCCCCTCCCATGCCCCCGCACTGAGATTGCCTTAAGACTTAGTCCAGATGTTTTCTTATGTATGGGTGAGTTTGTAAAAATGCTACATTCCTAACACTGTGTTATCTCGGTGCATATACTGGGTTTTGACCAGTAATTTTGGATCCTAGAGCCACTGAGGTAATGCAGGTATTAGAACATTTATGAGCCATTTGGCTTTTGGTTATCTTGCATGATCTTTGCTGTTTGTGCATAGCCAAAACTGTCAGGACTAAGATTTTATCAGTGGTATAACAGATAGTGAATAGAGAGGGAGATGAGTAGAAAGGTGTAGAGGAAAGAGAGATCCACATTGTTAGCACACTCTGTACTCCTGTCTATACATGAGTAAGTTACGTTGCCCAGCAGGAGTGGATCTGTAAATCAGAATAATTAACTGCTGAGGACCTGCTGTCTGTGCCATACTTGCTTGTTTTGGTTCAGTGAAATTTTGTTTCAGGCTAAATTTAGCTTGGTCCTGTGGCCTGACTGCCTTTAGCAGCAGTGGTGTTACATGGAAATCTTGAAGTGCACTTCAGGGCTTCTGTTTCATCCAAAAGTCTGTGCATTCTGCCTTGTGAACCAAAGTGCAGAAAGTGAGGATGACTGGGAGATTTGCTTCAAAATGGACTGACTGCTGGCTCAAAGTGCAGATCCAATGTAGACTTGTTTCCCTTCTCAGTCAGATAAAATAGGGTGTCTCAAAAACCTTTAATTTCTAAAGGAGTACTTCCCAGAGGACAAGTGAAAATAAAATATTTTACAAAATTTACTAGTGGGGATGGTAATCTTTGGATCCAGTTTTTTAGTTGTGAAAATGCTGCTTCCATGAAGTAGTGCAGACAAACAGTATCAAAAAGTCTCCTTTTCCATTAGTATATAACAAGTAAGGACACAGTCTGTCATTATTGAGGATAAATCTGTGCCTGAAAAAGTGAGTCATCAATCGTTGTGTTAACTGGACAGAAAAGAATAAAGCTGGTTTTTGCAGTTTGGTTTATGGGGTTTGTTTTGGTTTTGCCCTGTGGACTTGTTCAAAAATCCAGCTGCTAGTTTGAAAGATGTCCTAAAGCAAAAATAGTTTCAGGGAGGAAAACAAAATTGTGGTCACATTTTTAACAGGCTGGTCTCCAAATGACAACTGTTGAGATCAGATAACAAATGTACTTCAGCTAAAGACAATGGGGTTGAGAAAAAGCTTTAAACAGCTGCCAAGAGTTAGGCAGAGACAAACCCTTTGTTCTCTCTTCTCACCCCTCAGCACCCATATCCTCCCTGCTGCCTTACCACGTGCAGCAACTTCTCTCAGGATAGCACGAGTCAGGCTTCTGAGGGATACAGGCTTTGAAGTGACAGCGCTAGCAGTGGGAGTTTCTGTGGCACTGGGTCACTCACTTGATAGCTCATATTAGCTCTTGGCTATTTAGAGCCTAAATCAAAGGATTTCTATGTTTGCCCATGGATGAAAACTTGGGTGTGTAAAACACACAATTCCATGAACTATATTGATGTTTGGGATGCTGATTCATTATGTGATACATGAGAAATAATGTAAACCTTTACTAAGGTGACCACAACACTTACAAGCCACCACGTCAGCAGCCCTTAAATCTAGAAATACTGGTTTTGATGATTAATCAGTGTGATGGCTGTTATCCTTTGAGGACCATGAAGCATTGTGCTACTGAAGTCTGTAGAACTTTGAGGCTATGGTGTACTTTAGAATCTTAAGTTTGGCTGGATTGCAGTAAAAATGCAGGGATTGTATTGATTACTGAATTTTCAGCTAGTTAGACAATTTTCAGACATGCATCACCAGCAAGGGTGTGTAAACTACTGTCATGCCCTGCTGGTTCAAAATAATGCCTGATGTTTTTAGTTGGAGTATGATGCTCCTACTAATGTAGTCAGACACCTTTTTAGGGTTTTTGTTCGTGTGTCTCTCTCTCTTAGAAGGTTATCTAACTTGTTCTGGAGATTTGATTATTGAAGCATAGCTGTATAAATTAAAAGTTATTGGAGTACATTGAGATTGCATATGAACAACAAAGGTGGAAAGATTCATTCTCTTAACAATATAGTTACATTAAATAGTTTTTGATCACTTCTAGTCAAAATTCTTCTGCGTGGTGTCTGCATGGAGAGATATTTATCCAAATGTTTTATAGTCATTTTTATGTAGACTAAACTGTAGAAAAACACCATAAAATTCATGGAAAACTGACAGAGCAACCTCAAACAGGAAAAAAAAAAAGAGGCCAAGGAATTAACTCAAGGAGATACAGATGAGGGGGAAGTTGAGATTTACTTGGAGGTCGAACATCTGTTTTGATGATTGCTGCACACAGGAGGAAAATTTTTTGGAAGCTGTGAGACTTCTTGAATTATTTATATATATGGTAAAACATACTTGGTCAATTCAAAGAATAGCTCTAGCATCAGGGGAACAACTATACACTGATGAATGTCTTACTGGAAAAAAAAACCCTTTTATTTGGGAAAAATATTTTGGATTTAGTATCTTTTTTTTCATCATTTTAGGCTGGATGGAACACTTTCAGTTTGTTGGATTTCTTCATGAGTAGAATGATTAATTAACTTCAAGATCTTTCCATAATATCAAAATAGGAAGATTTACTGGAATAAAAATTTCTATTTTATAGTGAACCATTTTTAACAGAGTCCCTGATTAATGTGATTACCAGCTGCATTGCAGTTGCATGAAAGCAGTGACTGACATTTGAAACACTTAATTCTTACATTAAGTTTAAATTGTAGCTCAGCACTGGTGTTAAAGGCTAGGGCTGAACAGTCATTTCAGAATTACTCAGAGATGAAGTGTGTAAAAATCTGAGAGAAGCTAAGCCCTTGAAAAGTGACTTTTAGGCAAAATATTAGTCTTTTGCTGTGGAAATAGTTTTATCTATTTCATATATGTCATCCACCAAGTGCTTGTATCACATTCTCATCAAAGCTGAAACTAATTATTAGGCTTCATTTTGAGCCACTCTAATAAGCTGCATTTATCCATCCTCTGTGCCACGTTCCACATTTGCTTTAACCTACAGAAAGGGAGAAGAATTAAAGATGATAAAGCCATGTCTAATCAGCTTTGGGTAAGCCCAGCTCTGGGGCAGGGTTTATTTGTAGGCTGTGTTTAGAATGGTAAACTCACCTTCACCGAGTACTCTGGACTTAACAAATCCCTCCAGATGGCTTTTGAATATCCCACTTTCAGCAAGCATTCTTTCCTTTCATCCAGAAAGTAGATGATTTGCTGTTTAGCAAAAATTAAACTTGCAGCAGAATTATTCACATTGTGGTTGACATGGTTCATCAGTTTATTGGTGCATGTAAACAGAGACATACAAAAATTATCAGCATATGAAAAGTGTATCTTCCAGCTGTGCCGTTTTGTTCTGTGTTGGGTTGTAGTGATATTGTTACTAACTTGGATAATTCCTGCATGGAATGGCTTTGGTTAACGTGCTGTTGTATTATGACAACATTTTTGATCTCTGCTTTCCAATAAGGAAAACGTGTCTAGAAGATCAAAAGATTTAGTAAGAAATAAGGCAAAGAGGAGTTATTTCTCCCCCATTTCCATTTCTGGAAGTCCAGTTCTTTTCTAATTCCTTTGCTTTGCTTCTGTCCTTGTCATAGGAACCTGTATATGCTTCTACTTACTCTCCTGTTATACCTGCTCTCCATAAATTTCATCCTTTTCTACCTATTAATCAGGTGAGCAAAAGTCTGCACAGTTTAAATGCTCAACAATTTCAAGTAAGCACATTTCAACGGTGTTTTTTAATTTAGGAAATTAATGATCCTCTTAACTGATTAACCAGCTTAGTAAACGTAGCTTTAAAGAAATACAATGTTATGCCACTATGCTGTGTACTCCTCTTCAATATGCATTCTGCTACTGTTTCTCTTATGGTTGCTTTTCTAAAAATCTATATCTGTTAGAGTGTATAAGTGAGAAAGTAAATGAAGAAAACATTATTGCATTCATTATAATACTGAAAACTTGTAAGTTGCTGAAAGGGGTGTATAAAAGGAGTAGTATGTAACTACACAGCATTTATTTTACAATAAAATGCTGTGTACCCTGACTTTCCTGTTAGTAATGCGCATATACAATGCAAGACATAACATCATCTAATTTACTGACTGTAAAAAAACTGCTTTTGTTCAGAGATGACTTTCCTATAGCACTTTTCCCTAGTCCCTGTGTAAAGCATTTTTGCCTTGGCGTATCCTGCTTCTATTCTCTGACTGTCCCATCTTCCTGCTTCTCTCTCTTTCTTCCTTTAAGGTCTGTAGTACTAGTTTGAAAGAATCAAGCTCTCTGATTTCTGATGACCGTCATCCTTGGAGATGGAAGGTGAAATGCTGTGTAAACTTCCTATTTAATTTTTGGAGGGAGGAGTGAGACAGAAAATTACACTCAGATCAATGATGCACATTCCCAAAGCAACTTGTGGCAGTAGAATTAACTTTGTGTTTGCTTGGAAATAGAGTTCTGCTGCTGTTCCAGTAAATGTTAGAGAAGCTTCATGTGAAGTGTTCCTCAGCATCATGTCTGTAGCTCTGCAATTCCATCATAGACAATTCGAAGAACTTACTTATGAAGAACTAACAGATAATGAGAAATACAAATTTTCTACAGCCAGAGCAACATAACAAAGTTGTCTTTGAGCAGTAGAATAATAGACCTTGATCTGAGCAAACTGTACCTGGTTCACATGATCAGAGGTAAAAAATGCAGAGGCAGAAGTGGGCAAAGAAACAAGCTGCAGAAAACCACGAGGAAATAAGGAGAGCTCACTGGAAGGCTTCAATAGATCTATGCAAATCAGTTTCTGCTATATTACACCTCTTTGTCTCTTGCCTTCCAGCTCACACCTGTGGTTGTAGTGCTACAAGGAGTCCATTGGGTTCTTCATTCCCAGTCTGTGTTGCATGCAGGGAGCTTTCTGACCAGTATGGGTAATGGCAGTGAATTCAGGGAGCAGATACTCGCTGCTGGGTTGAGGATGATGAGTGTGGAAGAGGCTGCTGGACATATTATAAACATTTAGGCAACTGATATTTACCATTTCCACATTCGCTTTCGTAACTGGTTTTGAAGATGATCTTTTACTATGAGTTTTTTTAATTAAACATTGTATGTTGGACTAATAACTGAAATGTGTTAGTGTTAGCTCTTCTCTATAAGCTCTGGATTTAATAAAGCTCATGTACTTCAGATCACCTATTAATTTTGTTGTGACAGAGTTCACCAGCTTTATGTATCTAGAAGATAAACATATAGTCTATCTTAATAATAACCCTCCAGTGATGACAGGAGGTCCTTTAATGAGCTATTCATTTCATCTGTCTTAAAAGGAAAACAGCAAAAAATGTGGTCATCTTTCCATTGACTGTGGTGAGCTACATCCTGCTCTTTTAGCAAGCTGCTTCCTTCTAGCACAGTGTCAAGGTACATGCAGACTTGCTTGGGGGTTTTTTTGTGGCACAATTAATCACTTTGTTATTGCACCAAACATCAGTTGAGTGTGTTCTGTTTTGCTCAAACCACTTTTGAACAGAAAGGCATACATTTACATTGGAGTTTTCTCTCCATGTTCTCTTATAACAAGGCTCATATAAAGTTGCAGAGGAAAACAATGCAGAGACTTTTTACCATACTCGAACAACTGTTGGATTCTCCTTATGCTTTTTTTTTTTTGCCTTAGGAGCTTAGACTAGAGAAATTTCTTGTTTTTAAAGAACAAATAGATACTTTTTGAATCCTTCTTTTATGTCATCTATAGCATTGGTTTTAAATAGAACCCTCTTTTGAGAAATAGATTTTTTTTTTTGGTGTTCATTCTTGGTTCACACTCCCCCAGGTAGGGGCAGTCTTGATCTTCTGGATAGAAAACCATGAATTATCTTGTTTCTTCTATTAAAAAAAAAAACCCAAAAACCAACAAAAACAAACAGCACACCAGCATGCTAACAGACCCCTCTTCCTCAGTTCTTGTGACCTAAAGGGGACACTGCTTGGACTGGAAAATTGTAGGGTACAAGATGGAGCATTGCCTATATGTGGCCCCTTCCTTAGCTTGAACAGGGGAGTGCCTGGCAAACCTCAAGAAATGTGTTGCAGTACGAGAAAAGACCAATATCATCATCCAGCCTAGTCAAGCAGTGGAGAAAAGTAATCCCTGTTTCTAACTGTTCTTGTACTGAGTCTATAAATCCTTCTCAGACTAAAAATGGCTTCTTTTAGAAAAATACACAGTCTTAATTCTGAACGGTCAGCATACAGAAATTTCTCAGCAATATTAAGTAATTTTTCACATGTAATTATTCTTGCTGTGTAAAATGTAGCTCTTAACCCTTTCTTCAGTGAAAATACATACTTACCTGATCTAATCTGAGGTAGATTTTTTTAAAAAAAATATTTCAGCCCTTTCCTGAAACCTTTCAAAATTGTCAGCACCTTGGGTAAAAGCATGGAGTCTGAAAATGGGTGAGCTATTCCAGGACAGATTATCTGTTCAGAACAACTTTCCATGGGAGTTTTTGTCTCTCTTCTTTTTCTGTATTCCTAATTGGCTGGAGTTTTTTGTTTCCCTTTTCAAATAACACTTCTCTTAAAAGCCTGGTTTACAAGACTTTTCTGATATCCCTTTTTTCCCCAACCATCTATGTGATTATCTCTTTATCTTCATCATTCTTCTGTATGTTGGTGTCATCATGGGGGTCTTCTCAGGGGATGAGACTACATCCTTTGTTTTCATGTTCATGAAAACATTTTGATCCAAGTTGGTATGAATCATATCACTGCATGGTTCTTTTCTGTTCAGAAATAATTCTTCAGTCAGTTAACCAGTTTACAGCCTGTAAGGTGCTCTGATATTTTCATATTGCTCAAAAAAACCTGCCTCAGAATGTCATCGGTGATTACTCAAATATATTAAAGAAATCAGAGGTAACTGTGTTAATATATTTAATCATACTTGAGCTCATCAAACTTACCATTTTGATTAAACCTGTTTTCCATAATGCCATGTGGAATGGCATTAATTACGTATGATTTGATTCTTCATTGATTGTCTTTGCAGCAGTCTTTCTATGGGTGTCTGGAACAACCCACAGCTTGTGTGACCTGTTCCTACTTGCTTTAGCTTTACTTCTAAATATTTTCCACATCTGAGCTTTTATCCTATACATTTTCCCATTTTCAAAGGCTTTTATTTAAATTCACGCATGTGTTTTGGGGCATCTTTTCCAGCTATTTTGTCTGTATCAATGAATACATTCATGTATTGTACACAACAAATTAGAATATTTCATTGAAAGTAACCACCTTTTTAATGGAAAAAAAAATGGCATTGGAGCTGTTTCATTCCTAAGTTTTTATATATTGTTTTTATTTATACTTGGTCTACTAGTTCTTTGTTTGACTATTTTGCAGTTGCAAATTTGAGATTCTTCTTTCATATCATAATTTGGTTTTTTTTAACTTAGAAATAAAATTTGCACTTAGAAGCTTCTTGAGTTTTAACTTTCTTGACATATTTTTTCCCAACTAGAATGTGCTTTGACCAGTTAATTCCTCCACAAATGCTCTATGTGCCAATTCTAAAAGCTTTCTGAACAGTTCCCAACTAGCAGGTGGATTTTTTCTGAGATTTCTTTTGACAGTTGCATTGGCTCATGTTAGCTTTCTAGCTATAGAAAATTCTTCTTTAGTTAATCATGGCATATACTTCTGTTTTTCAGCACGACTGTTAAGGGAAATTTAATTGGTTGGGAATTGCTTGGTGTCTATTTAGTTTATAATTTTTTAGCTTGTTTGTTCATTAATAGATAAAGGTAGGAGTCTTCATGCATTAGGAAGATATTTACTATGGAATTACTCCAAATTGTGTCACATATGCATCCAGTCTGATTTATTTTTTTTTGGTTAGGAACTCCAAAGATATTTTGCCCAGTGGAACAGCTTGAAATCTTCCTTTCAAAAAAAAAAAAATTTGTTTCTCCTGTCAGACAGCTGTTTTCTTTTATCCTTTGACACAGCTCCAGAATTATTGACAGTCTTTCTTGCAATTAATGTGTGGTCTCCATCTTCACAGTTTTCAGTAGCTCTGTAGACTCTGAAGCTTCATGTATTCACTGGAGACAAAATCCAAAATTAAGATCCCTGTAAGTTCAAAAACGCAAAACCAAATCCATATGATTTTACTTCTTTCTGCCTCTCCCTCACCTCCCTCATATTGTAATGGAAGTCAGCGTCCTTACTAAGTTAAAAGTATTTGTTTTGTGTATGAAATTTTACTTGTGGCTTCATTAGCTATTTATTGATTTCCTGCCCAGGTCTCCTTTAATACATTGTTGTGGTTTTTTCTGCCAGCTTTTCATCCCAGAGGTGGCTGTGCTGACACTGGAATGGGTAGAGACTGGAAGAAATGAAAGAGACTTCAGTGTTTTTCTTTAAAGCATTCAGAGGCTTTGACTGATGAGGAAATGATACTGAATACACTTGCATGTTGTTATTTCTACTGAACATTTTGGAGTTCTAGGGAAAAATCAGAGTTTTTAATCTTGACTATCATGGCTTGCAGTCATATTGTCTGGCTGCCCAGCTCTCTTTCCTGATAAATGGAGAGGAAGTGTTACTGCAGAGGACTGCAGAAATACATGGAACTAGAGGGAAGGAGTGGAGGGCTCTCATAGTCCTAGTCCTTGTACAAACTATTTCTTGGCTTGTCTTTACTTTTCTAGCTGATGTCTACTGATCCTGGTAAATGCTGAAAGCTACAAAGTGTATGTATTAGTGTGTCCCATGCAGTCACAATAGTTTTTATATAAAATGACTTATTTATTTAGTCTGATTGATTTTTAAGAAAATAAAAAATAAGAATATCTTCCTTGTCTCTTGAAAGGAGAAGAATGTTTATGTTCACAAGCTTTTGCATACTTTTGCATTTCCCATCTGGTTCTATGAGCTAGGGCTATATTAAAGCTTGAGATTTTAATTTGTTTTTTTCAATTCTAGCAGCTAGGTTATGAAGAAAAATGATGAATAGCATGCAACTTGGAAGTAATTCTAGAGTTGACGGTCCCATGCACTAAAAACTCTTCTATGTTTTATTTCTATGCAGCACAATCCCTGAAATGTTGATACTTTTTAAAGATAAGTATATTAAAGTAATAGTCCTTTGGCCCGACCTAGCTACAGCGGAGTATGTAAATTCAGTTTCTTTCCTACTTAATGTACCATCATCAATCCTTCTGTGTGAGAAGGGCACTAAGATAGTGCACCTTCTGCTTCTAATCACTCCAGCTGTTGGCTGCCAACCTCTAAAGCAAGAAAGGAAAGCTAAGGGTGACCTAGGGGAAAAAAAAAAAGAGGAGGTGGTAGAGATGATCACAGTCATTGGAAAAATATTTAGTAGAGCAAGCTGACTTAAGAACAAAAGTGAGCAGCCTCTGGAGAGGCTGCTAATCGTGCCTGGAGAGCTGTGTTACTCTAAGATACTGATTAGGAATCATCCACTGAAGTTACACCACTTCATTGTTATTTGCTGTGCCACCTGCAGATTTGCACACTTGAAAACATCTGCTCGTAGTCAGTAGTGATCTCACTTGTGTAGCAAGTCATGCTTCAAAAGAACAAGGTCTGGAAAGTGATTTCATCCACAGAGTGAATGGTTTGCTTAGCATAGAGGAGTGCCATCTGCCCTGGCTGGTAGTCTCAAGGAAAGGTCAAAGAGCAGAGACAAAACCTTGTACTCACAGTGTAATGGGGCAGCAAGACAACGAAGCAGCTCAGGGTCACTAAGCTGAGTCTGTGACTTCAGTAGCTTGTTCTGCTCCCTTCCCTCTGCATCTGGCCATTGAAATGTTCAGGCAGTCTTCAGCAATGTCCTTTTTTTAAGCAGATTTTTTTTTAAACATCTCTTTCTCTATTTTCCCCACAAAGCAAAGAATGGCAGATAACCAGGAGAGTCAAATGACCATTGAAGAGAGGAAACACCTGATTACAGCTCGAGAAGAAGCCTGGAAGTCCAAGGGGAAAGGAGCAGCCAATGACTCCACACAGTTCACTGTAGCTGGCCGAATGGTAAAAAAAGGTCAGTGATGAAATTATCCCAATATAAATAAGACACCTCTTATCTGTCTAGTCAAAATAAAGTCAAACTATAGCTATGCAGAAACAGCATCTGTATTTAGCAAGAGGAGGACTGTTTATCTTCAACTGAATATCATGTCCTGAGGCTCTTCACTTCCGTTTCTTGTGGGCGTGGTATTGATCCATTTTGTTCAGCACTGTTGCACGGCCATCCACTTATTACTGGGCTCTGTCTAACTGGTGGAAATCTATCACTTAAACAGGGATATATGTTTTGGTTTTCCCTCTAATACAACCCACAGGGCATAATTGGATTATTCTTTCTTATTTATCCTTTCTTTGAAAACCCAGCTGCACTGTCTAGAGAATAGTTGTGAAATGTAGTTGTTTCTGTTGCTGGCATTTCCCCCATTCTGAGGATCGTTGGGAATATTTAGCAAACAAGTATTGTTTTCATGGATGCTGTCTTGGACAACAGCTTGAAGTGTTATGTTTGGCTGAAGATTGCCTGGTTCTGCATAAAACCACAGAGTAGAAATGACAAGGGAGCAATGCTGACTTTTTTAGGATCTCTTGAATGCAGTCACTATTTCCAGATCTGATCATTCTTCTAAAGTGGACAGGAGTCTCTGAAGGCTGTACATGGTAGAAATGCAGCTGTTCACGCAGTATGCCTGAGAAGATGATACCTAAACTGGTCTTTTATGCTTAATGATTACTAGATTTTGGGTTATTACAAGAACTTGGTTATTAAACACAACAACAATGAACCTGGAGTCAAATGACAACCATTAAAAAAAATCCTTGTAAGGAGAGGGCAATATAGCAACAGAAGTAACTGCTTGCAATCCAAGCCACAATCTGTTAGCAAACAGATGAACGGCATTAAGAATTACATCTATAGTAACATATTTTAGCTGCTGCTTACATTTTACATTTTTTTGCTGTTAGAAATGCCAGTGGTCACTATTTAAAGAGTAACCTATTTTGGAGGACCACCAAGAAAAACTCTTTAGTTATCCACTGACTTGCTTGTTTTTTGTTTTTTTTTTTGGCAAATAGATGGTTCTTTGGAAAGGAAAGGAAGGTGGTAGCATTTGCTCTTCTTAATGAGAAAAAAAATTATCTTGAAAGGATCTCTTTAGGTGCTATGATCATGCTTTTGAAGAAGCAAGGTAATGCAATGACAGTGAAATCAATAAAAGTAGCCCAAGTGGGATTTTAGTTAGATGTGTACTGATTTTATATCCTGAAAGAATAAATTATCATTATGAGTTTTTAATTTAAGAGATTATGAGAAAGCAATGCAAAATAACATCTTTGTTATATGCATGTGCACAGATGCTGTATTTTAATTGCTTCTTACGGCTGAAAATTACTCAGTCTTAATTGGAAGGTGATCCTTTTCTAAGCAGTTCTCAGTGTGGTCTTGTGGATTATGTCCTGGTAGAGTTGCTTAAGAGCTGTGTCCTCTTCAGTGTGTCTTGAGGAAGGATTTACCTATTGACTTAAAACCTGCTGGAATTTTGAGTCTCTTAGCTAACAGGGGAAAAAAAATGGTTGTCAAAAAGATACCTAGTTATATTCCAAATCTGTCTTGGTGTTTGGCAATTATGACAATTATGTTGCTAGGACTTGCAGTAAAGATAGTGGAAGCATGGTTAGTATATGTTCTCCCAGCACAATACTGGTTTAACCTGATCAAAATAACTAAAGGCTTAAACTTACATGCCTCAGTAACTAGTAAACTATGGCTAAGTGAAAATAGATAATAGAGAAAATACATCTGTTTCCCCCTTTACTGAAAGTCTTGGCTACGAAAGTTAACAGGTGCTATTCTTTGCCTCAGTATGCTTTTTTCCCTAATAAAACCCATGACTCCTATAGAGTGCATTTCTCTTACCAGAGGAGTGTAGATTTACATGAAAAAAACTGAACAAAAATCATCGTTATTTTATCCACTGGGTCCAGAATGAATTCCTTTATGATAGTTACTGAAAGGGATGGAGGAGAGTACAACAAAAGGCAAGAGCAGTGCTTGATGCGGTGGGTACTCTTAACTTCCATTTCTATTTCAATTTTTGTGTGTTCTTAAAAACCCAACAGGGCCCAAAAATTACTGTGAAACCCAGGGACAGCATTCACAAGTCAGATGCATCCTGCTATGTGTATTAATAGAGATGTGCTTAAACTTTAAAAACGGGGTAAGAGGATGGAGGAGGTGAAGGTGCCTAGCAAGATCTTGGTGGCTTCCCTGCAAACCATATCTTTTTGTTCAGAACACTTCCATGTTTTTAAAATGTAGCTTGTGGTACAGCTGGAGGCCAAAATGTAGACCAAGTGAACTGCTGCTACCTTGAAAAGGAGCAAAATTACTTTATTCTAGAGAAAGCCAGTATCTTGTGTTAGCTTGCTTAGAGAGACTTGGAAATGAAGCTTTGTTCTTACGAATGGGGCGGTTTCTGAGGCTGCTGTTGATTAAAGGAGCAGGCAGGGCCCTCTGCCCTCACTGACACAACAGCTGGGGAGGCTGGGGAAGTGTGCTGGCCTCTAGGAAGTAGCCAGGCTCATCTGCTTTCCCCAGAGAGCTTCCCTGACATCCCTGTTGGAAGCACAGGCCGACTGATGAGTGCATTTCCTGTGTTCTGTGTCCCTGTGCAGGCCTGGCTGCTCCAAGTGCACTAACACCAGCAGCATCCCCTTTCCGGCAGAAGTCCACCACTCCAGTTACAAAGCCCTTGGAAGGTAAGGAGTAAAAATGGCTGAAATATGTTCAGGCTTATTTACTTCCTGTCAATTAACAGGTTTTACTCTCTGGTTTGCTTAGAAATTGAAGCCAGGCCTGATATGCAGTTGGAATCAGATATGAAGCTTGACAAGTTGGAGTCGTTCTTGGGAAGGCTGAATAACAAAGGTTGGTAGTTACCAAGGGTGGCAGTGTATCCACTCTCTGACTTCAGTAAATCAATTAAAGTGCCCCTTAGTTAAAACATCTGGTAGCAGAAACGAATATTTCTTTGCTCAGACTTCACTTACTGATAATTTTATTTTTGTGATACAGTCTTTGCTAATTTTTAAGAAGAAAAGCCTTTTGCTATTGTATTACAAATGTGCAATAGAATAAATCACAGATGCCAAAATAATTTCTCTAAAAACAATGTACACATCCTTCTGTAGGACAGAATTTCCTAAAAGCACACAGCCAGTCTGAACCATATTGCCATATACAGTGAAACAGCTTTAAATATAGTTTAGTCCTATTAAAATCAAAATAAGATACTAAGCTGCTCCCGAGAACAATTCATTCACTTTCCTGCTTTTTTGAAAACTGACTGTTTGTAGCAGCTCATCAGCTTCCTTGTACAGTCTGTTGGCTATTTAGGAAGCTCTCTAGAGTTCTCTGATGCTTCCATCTCATATGTCTGCCCTCCATTTGTAAGACAAAAATCTTTGTCATTTGTAGTGTAACAGATACCATAAACCAATGTATTCACATTTCAGCATAGGAGGCACTAGCATAGGATAATGACTGTGCCACACTCACTAGTCTGAAACAGTGACTTTTCCCCTTGTGATCCTAGATCTTTTCAAAGGAAGGAATTGCATAGTTGGAGGCAAGATGGAATATACAAGACCCTAAAATACTTACATCATCATACTTGAGCAACTCATTTGTAGTGTCTAAGTTTTCATTTAGCCGTATTTCCCTACCATTTTGCATAATGGTTATCGCATATGAGTAGCAGTTACACTGTTTTAAATATTCTTTATCAACACAGTTGTCTACCATCAGTTAAGAAAATCAACACAAAAAAGCCCCAACAAAAACCTAAACACCACCACCCCCCAAAAAAAAAAATTACCCAGACAACTACCAAACAAGCCATGTTTACCTTTTCTAGAGTTAGAAACTCCAGTATGATTATTTACTGGGAGAGTTTTTTTTTCCTGCAGTTGCTGGGATGCAAGAGACAGTGCTCACAGTTACAGGAAGATCTGTGAAAGAGGTGATGAAGCTGGATGATGATGAAACATTTTCCAAATTTTATCGCCATGTGGATTTCCCTTCCTCCTCAGTGCCTTTGGACCTTGATGAGGACTTTGATGCCATCTTTGATCCTTATGCACCAAAGTAAGAACTACTTTTTCCCCATTGTTTTTAATGCAGAAACAAGGGCAGTGTTCAAAATGTTCAGCTCTAAGTCATCTTGTCGGAATCTTAGTACTGGGCACATCTATTTCTTCTGAAATCGTGCTCCTGCCTGAATTGAGGAACTGATCCTGATTTCTTGTCATTAGATGATTCTGACTAGAAAAATTACCTGATGATTATAAACACTGCTTGTTTTTCAGGTTGACATCTTCTGTAGCAGAGCACAAGCGTGCAGTTAGGCCTACACGCAGGGTCCAGTCCTCAAGAAACCCCTTGAAAATGCTGGCAGCAAGACAAGATATTCTTCATGAATATACTGAACAGAGACTGAATGTTGCCTTCATGGAGTCAAAGCGAATGAAAGTAGAAAAAAGTAAGCTAGCAGGATGATTTGTACAAGACACCATTACGCCTTTTTAATTAAAAACAAAACAAAAAAATACCAATGCAAAAACCAGAACTGAAGGAATGGAACATATTCTCTGAGAGGCAATAAATTGATTGAGATATAAGGTGGAATGTAGACTGTCTAGGAGGCCTGGAGAGAAGGGCATGTTTGACTTCCTCAGGGAAAGTACCTGTAGCCACCTCCTGTACATAGGTTTAATTATTTATTTTTAGAACAGTCACCTTGTGGAGAGAGAGAGAGAGAGCCACGATGCCTGCAGGGTGTGCAGGGTGAGGACAGGAGATCAAGGAAAGCAGATCCAACTTTGTCATGCTGGGGTGAGAGCTGGCAAGAATAGATGCACTTTTGTTCAGGTACACTGGCCTCAATTTTGGAAAATTGTACCTAATTTTCTCTCAGAAAATAAGATTAGCCTTCTTGACTCCTAACAATTAATTTCCATAAAGTATCAGTCCTTTGTGGCAGGGCTTATATAAGGTGTTTTACTTGTGAAGTTGCTTTCTCCTGACAATCAGACGGACAGCAAAAACATCATTGTAAAATTTATTTAAAGATGTGTCAAGCTACTCTTACATTTTGGGGTACAAGTTTTCCTTATTGCATTTGAGTAAAGAAAGATCATCTTTAACTATTGACTGTCTTGATGGAAACACTAATTATATATGTAATACTTCATTGCCATCTCATGAGAAGGATTTCCCTGAGTTATAAATTCATGAAGTGTGTTGGTTTTGGTTGAGCAATAAACAAAAGTAGCCAAGAATTTGGGCTATAGGTTTACAGTAAAACATGACTAAGACTCTGACGTGTAAATGGGTGTTGCATCACACTGTCTCAGCCAAATTTTAAGGGAATTACAGTTAATTAGCCTTGTCTCTGTGCTGTCTATTATTATTAATGACTTATAAGGCATTGAAGAGCTACACAGTACTTCACAAAACATTGGGCAGGATGTTTCCTAGCAAAGTTGGTATTTCTGTCAATTCTGACACTGACAGTTTACTTTTGGATGATATTTAGAAATTTAGGTAATCCTAAACCCACAAATCTTTTGGGCTAGTGGTTGATCTGAGTTCAACCTGGCTTTGCTGTTGCTATGGAGAAGAATAAAAACTGGAAATAATGGGCAGAAATTATTTTCTTAATGGAACAACCAATTTTTTAATATAATTTTGTGATTTTTTTTTTGTCTGACTGTCTTTCCTCCAACTTCTTTTTATGTACAAGTGTCTACAAATTCAAATTTCTCAGAAGTAGCACTTGCTGGCCTGGCAAGCAAAGAGAACTTCAGCAACATTAGCCTGCGGAGTGTTAATCTAACAGAGCAAAACTCTAACAACAGTGCTGTGCCATACAAGAAGTTAATGCTCCTGCAAATTAAAGGTATGCTGGAACTGCTTTTACTTTCCATAAATAATAGGATGAATGTAACATACAGGAGATGCTACCACATTTAGATGCTTGGCTTGTTCTAGATCTTCAGGTCAAGATTTATGTCCAAAACCTGAAAAAATAAGAGATAATTGTGTAACAAGTTTTGTGTAACAAATAGGCTTGCATTGAGCTACTGGTGTGTGTTTCCCAAGGAGAAAACAGAATATTTCAGAAATTCTGGCTATCTCCTGTGGAAATTTTTTAACTGTCCCATTCTTGCAGTGCTCACATAACTTGGAAGTGATGTGACAGTGTTTTTGCTCCACTTCCCCTTACAATGCATGATAACATATCTGATTCTGCAAATAGCTAGGTCTTGGAATTCTTAAAACTTTTTACTGCCTACAGAAATTGTGCCATAACTTGACTTAAATAAATATAAATAGTTGTGGAATTTTGCTGCTGTCTGCCATTTACTTAATTAATTTCTTTCCAGAAGGACACAGAGTTGTTAAAGCAAGAACAGGAAATAATAGAAATATTAGTTGATAGGAGACAACATTTATTTAGTTTCCTGTGAGTAAACTCTTTTTCCACAGTAGTAGTCTTTAATTATTCTTAAATAGTCTGTTTCCACATATTTTGCTAAATGTGCTGGGATTGTTTGTATTTCATTCAAAACAAATCAGATGGTGGCATTTGATAGTGGTAGTTGAAGGAATATAATTAGCTTTCTTTTCTCTTTAGGAAGAAGACATGTTCAAACAAGATTAGTTGAGCCAAGAGCCTCGTCACTGAACAGTGGAGACTGTTTCCTGTTGTTAACTCCACATTTATGTTTCTTGTGGGTAGGAGAGTTTGCAAATGTCATAGAAAAAGCAAAGGTCAGTACTATTTTATTATTTACTTTTAGAATCATTGCAGTATATGTCTCCGATAAAATTGAGCCTTGGTGCCAGTTCTCTCAAAAAGTGGCATGTAACGTATAGTCCGTGACAGGGAGATATGCAGGATTCCTGAAAATCTGGTTTAGGTCATGCACTGAATGAAAGCTGACGTAGGAGTGTGTAGTTTGTGAAGCTGCAAGAGAAAAAAGGATATCCTCAGGATACAGATTGGACTAAAAAAAAAATAGTCTGAATTGCAGGATGTCCTTTTTATTTCCATGTCCACTGAGATCAGTCTTGCTTTCAGGCAAATGAAAGAATGAATGCATTTCTGTAACATTTTTTTTAGTTTCTGTTTATTTAGTGCAATAAATAATAATAATTTCTTCTGCTATTTGCTGTATTATATCTCATTTGCCTTCTCCCTGAGCACGAATATTGCACAAGTATTCCAAAGACTTAAGCAATCCTGTTCAGATAACTGTTAATCTCTTAGGCTTCAGAACTTGCAACTTTAATTCAGACAAAGAGGGAACTTGGCTGTAGAGCTTCTTATATACAGACTATAGAAGAAGGAATAAATACCCATACCCACGCAGCCAAAGACTTCTGGAAACTCCTTGGTGGACAGACAAATTACCAGTGTAAGCATTGTTATAGTTACAATATCTGATGCTCTATCACAATAAGATAGTAGAGTCAGTTCTCCTTAGTAAAGATAGTTGGATGTTAAATTTTTTTGTTATTTTTGGCAATCTTTTCCTTAAGCTGCTGGAAGTCCTGAAGAAGATGAAATGTATGAAGCCGCAATAATAGAAACAAATTGCATTTATCGCCTTGTGGAAGATAAACTCATTCCTGAGGATGACTACTGGGGAAAGGTGCCAAAATGTACCCTGCTGCAACCAAAAGAGGTATTGTGCCACTTACTGCTCCTGTGGTAAGTGCAGGAACATGCAACTGATAATGACTTTCAGTAACTGCAAATGCTTGTGGAGAGAGAGGGTCACTGAAAACTGGGTCCTCCGTGTTTCTGAAAGGCTTCTGAACACTTTGCTCTCTAGAGTGTGCTGCAGGTCTCAAGAAATTAGTTTGCATTATCCTTAAAGTAAAATACAATTTTAGGAAGTGTAGATCTGTTTGTCAACAGTGGCTTACTCCAGAATCATGAAGTGCAAGACCAGTAGCACTTCGGAAAAACAAAACAAAATAAACCCTGCTTTTATTTCTATCTCTAGTATACTTTTCCTCTTCAAACACTCATTTCACCCATCTAAGTCAGAATGGGAGCAGGTTTCTAAAATGAAGACATGATGCACTTTCTTGAAAGCATTAAAGTCACTCCCTTTTTCCTATGTTGTGTGTTCTGTCAGCCTTCCCTGGCTGCAGGACAAGGCACAGGTCTAACTGGTGGTGGTCAGAGAAAGCTGCTGAAACTGGACAGGAATCAGTCATGCAACAGAACCAGCTTTTTAGCAGTAAGAGCTCTCTGGTCTGCTAGTGACTTTAGCCACCTAAAGATACACCTCACAGCATTCCCTCTGCTTGCTTCCAGTCATCCTCCAAAATTGGACATCACAATGCAGACCACTGCCCTGTCCTTATTTGCATTGCAGTGCTGCTTTTTAGTGTCACTGAAGAAACTCATATTTGGAGGAGTTTCTGTTCAGCACAAGGAAACTGGAGGATCAGGGTATTACCTAACCTAATGGTAGGTTGATTTTTTTGTTGTTTGGTTTTGATTTTAGGTGCTAGTGTTTGATTTTGGCAGTGAAGTATATGTGTGGCATGGAAAGGAAGTTACTTTAGCACAAAGAAAAGTGGCATTCCAGCTGGCAAAACACTTGTGGAATGGCACCTTTGACTACTCCAATTGTGATATAAATCCTCTGGACCCAGGAGAATGCAATCCCCTCATACCCAGGTATTGTAACTCGAATTCAGTCTCATTGCAGATACTTAGTTTTCTTGCCCTCTTTTCAGAGTGTTTAATTTGATTCTGTATCTTTTGTTCCCTTGCACAGAAAGGGACAAGGACGCCCAGACTGGGCTGTATTTGGCAGACTCACAGAACATAATGAGACAATACTGTTCAAAGAAAAATTTCTTGATTGGACAGAACTGAAGAAACTCAATGAGAAGAATTCTAGTGAATCCCTTCACCAGAAGGTGCATATAATAAGCATGCTAGGTATTTCAAACTAGATGACCTAGTTGGGATGGCAGCCAGGGAAGTTTGTGTTCAAGCATCCAGAGCACTTTCTTTATTTTGTAGGCTCTGACCTAGGGGTCAGAGCATCACTTCCTACAGCAAACCCACAGAGTTGTTTTATATTATTATTATTATTATTATTATTATTATTATTATTATTATTTTTATTATT
>VZRO01002835.1:192600-210016 GCA_013397915.1 Daphoenositta chrysoptera
ATTATAAATACATTTGTGTGTATTAGTTTTACATATTATATATAAATATATTAATATATTCTATATTATGTACTATTGTTATTTATATGAGCCAGGTAGCTCAATTAATACTGCCAAGGTGGCTTTGACAAGGCATCGAACGATGACGAGATATTAAAGTACAGAAGTATGCAGAAGTCAAAATGTTTGACTGGAACTGTGGGGCAAGAAGAAATAAAAGCTGTGCTCAAAGAAATCTCTTCTCTGTGTTTTCTGACAGGAAGAATCCAGATCTGACTCTAAACCATATGATGTCATGCTAATGGTAGCTGTGCCTCAAACAACTGTGGGCACGGTCTTGGATGGAATGAATATTGGCCGGGGCTATGGACTTGTAGAAGGAGAAGATGGGAGGCAGTTTGAAATTATCACTGCCTCTGTGGATGTCTGGCACATCCTGGAATTCGATTACAGTAGACTGCCTAAGCAAAGCATAGGGCAGTTCCATGAGGGAGACACTTACGTGGTGAAGTGGAAGTACATGGTGAGCACTACAGGTTAGTGAACAATTCCATTTCATCCTCCTGAAACATGCAGAAGTGCAGCTACGGCTCCTGCTATTAGTGGTGAGATCCAGACCTAAATTTCCATGGATATGAGACAGCTTGAAAGGTTAGGGATGCTAGTTTAGCTTTCCTAGGTCGTTAAAAAGTAAAGCTTTTAATTTTTTTAAAAAGAAAGCAGTAGAAAATAAAAAAGTTACAGTTATTTTTTGATACACCAAATGTAATGCTGTCCATCTCTGCATTTATCCAACATTGGTGGTGTACATGTTCACAGGACAGCTCATTAAGCCAAATTATGCCCACAACTTAACACCAAAATAACTACTAGGCAGTTGGACTAATGGATGTGGTCTGAATGTCTTGCAAGAGAGGTAGGCTTATCAAAAGAAAAACCTTTGCTGGGTAATGGAGATCAGTAACAATGACAGGAAAAGCCCTTGCCAGCTCACTGCCCTTGCTGTCCCTTGTGCTGTTGCTGGAAACCCTTTGATCTGGATTCCAGGCTCAGCAGTGTTCCAATAAAGAGCCTGAGAGCAGCAGGTAAAGGCTGAGAACCAGTCCGCTCTGTAAACCCTTTGGAACTCTCCCTTCTGGCACTAAACTAAGAATAGGTGGCTTTTGTGGTAAGTTAAAGACAAATAGTCTAAAACTGATTGTTCCAAATAACAGTACATTAAAATCAGTTGAAAGCAGCATAACAGTTATAGAGCTTCAGGCTTTTAGCCAAAAAAATGTAAGTAGGTCTTAGTCAGGATCGTTGAGATCAGATACTGGCAAATCCAAGAAAAATACAAAAGCTTGTAGGTCTTGGGAGAAGTGGGTAACACTAGTACTGAACTGTAAATAGACTTCTAATCCAAATGGATGAAAACATATTCCATCACTCCAGAAGAGAATAAATTTTTATGTAGGAGGCAGTACTTTTATGGACTGAATGTACAGATAAGAATGAAACCCATAAATTTTAGAAGTGAGTAGTGGTTTGAGTATTCTCAGCTTGAAAAAAACAGGATGCTTTCTGCTAAGTGGTTCAGCTGGATGCTGCTCAGCACTGCTGGAATCAAGGCAGATGTTTTAATTTTTTTTTTTTAAATCTGTTTCGAAACTCTTGGGTTTTTTAAAATCTTTGATTCAATTATACCTGTTTATTCCCTATTCACTGGAAAGAGTGAAATATTCTGTAAGTGGTAGTGTTGTTGAATTTCACTTGCTGTAAACATTATTTGCTTATCATAACAACTAAATACTGATTGTTAAGAAAAAAAAAATCAGCTGCTCTCCTGCTGCCAAAGAACAGTGTGTAATGTGGAAAATGAGCCATAATGCACTCTTCTGGTAACATAACTGGACATGCTATTTCACATGCGAATTGGCTCAAGTGCTGACAGTTATTTTTCTCCAGATAGTACCAGGTCTTTTTACATCTCTTTCTCCAGCCAACACAGGCATCTTTGCCTGTGGGCTTACATCCACCTGAGGAGACAATGCCAGCTCTGCACAGGGACACGCTGGCTTGGAGACCTAATGTTCCTCCAATTGCACATTTTTTCTTTCCTGTTCTGGATGGGATAGTGCTGAGCTGGCAGATGAGATTAAACCATGTGCTGTTTAAACCTATAGCCAGAGTACTTTCTTCAGCATGTGCTCTCTGTTTCACAGTTGGAAGCAGACAAAAAGGAGAGCAACAAGTACGGGCTGTTGGAAAAGAGAAATGTGTGTATTTCTTTTGGCAAGGAAGGCACTCCACAGTGAGTGAGAAAGGAACATCAGCACTCATGACAGTGGAACTTGATGAAGAGAGAGGAGCACAGGTGAGCTGCCTAGGTGGCAGACCTGGTAAGATTTGCCTGTCTGGGTAGCCACTAATGATAAACAGGAATTATCTTTTTTGCCTCCTCCCTTTCTGTACATGTGTTCTTGCCATTAAAAATAGTCAGACATCAAAATTACTTTTGACGTTATTCGAACTGCCAGAGACACATAAGCTCCTTTATGGATTGTCATTCCCAAATCCTGCTTCTAAGCATATTTCTGAAGGCTGAAGGAGAAGGTGGTCTTCTCCCTTCCCTGCTGGAATAGATGAAGCACAGTTACAGAGATTCATGCCTTCCTTTCAAGTACATGTTCAGATAGCAGGACTGTCTTCCTAGTCCTGAGGAGATGCACATTCTGCAGGTCAAGGCAAAAAAAACATTTGAAATTTTCAATTTGCTTACTCTGTAATTACATATTAATTGCATTGTTTGCAGAGATTCTAGCCAGTGCAGATGGAGCTTGTTTGAAGCTGAGAGGACAGGCTAATTTACTTTGTCTTTAGGCAGACTTGGGCTTTGCTGTGGCTTCAGTGTTACCAGCATACAAGGTGGGAGGTTTAAAGTTAGGTTCTAAACCTTGATCGTGTTTTTAGTTTTTTAACAGAGCATAGAAATGACAAGCAAGACAGGAGTTCATAGAGGAGAAATATAAGGGCCCTTGATCAAGAGTGTGAGAGTCTCTGCAACATAGCTGATAATGGAATTGGCCATATCAGTTTCATACTCCAAATGCCATGTTTAGTGAGCAAAGAACATGCATGTTACCATAGAAACCAACTTTACATCAAATTTTGAACCCATGTTAGTTCTTATGTTGTCTCTGTAATGGTTTCAGTGAACATCCATCAAGGTGGACAGGTTCTGTGAAAATTCGTAAAATTCAAAAAATGCTTAGTTTAAACCAGTTTAAATTAAAGTTCATTTGGTATTCCATTATCCTCTGAAACTCAATTGTTGGATTCCAGCTAGAGATTTCTTTTAATATCCAGGTCACATATGGAACCCATTGCATACTGATATATGGTAATTTAAATAATAGTCAGCAGTTGTAAAGTAGAAGGAAAGCCATCTTCGTGGGTGGCCATAACTATGTAATTTTTAATAATCCTTAGAGACCGGTTTTCCTGAGTCTGTATGCTTGCCTTATTTTTTTTAAAGAAGAGTGGTGCTTTCAATTTCCAGGTACAAGTGCTTCAAGGGAAAGAACCACCGTGCTTCTTGCAGTGTTTCCAAGGAGGGATGATTGTGCATGCTGGAAGAAGGGAAGAGGAAGAAGAAAATGCACAAAGTAAATTATTGTTAGTTAAGAGTTTCTGCCCCAAAATCCTTTTTCAGCTGTTGTGGAGAGCTTTGTATTCAGTCTCAAGTACCATACTCTGTAGAAAGGAAAAATGAATGCCATGAAACTCCTGAGATAGCTTTGCAATGCTTTGTTTCAAGGTAGTCTTCTTCTTCTTTGAGCATAGAATAGATTCACCCTAGAGCATGCTGACTCGATTGTATCGATGCACATATAAATTGTTTTAGTTTGGTTTTACTTAAGCCAAGTGCCCATTTGCTTTACAGTATGTTCTTTTCTACACAGTCTGGGGAAGAAAAGTGTTTTTATGAGTAGTTCTTCTGCTCCAAAGAAAGCTCTAAGCTTTTGTTACCCAGTCACTGCTTTCTGTAACATACTCCTTGAATGCAGTAGTTGAGGTAGGAGAATTTCAGTGGAAGTGTAGCTTGGAGATGTTCCAGTTTTCACCTGACTGTGACCTTATGTTCCTAAGATGCAGAGGGGAAGAGGAGCTGAACAGGAGGAATACTGTGTTTGTTTCCCTTCTTCACAATATGGAAGAGCAGAACTTGACCCTTCTGCTCTGTTAAGCTCCTCAGCTCTCAGTACTTGTACTCCTGTAGCAAGGTTTCAGAAGGCATCTTTTCTGCACAGGGTTTCTCAAGTAATGTTAGCCAAACCTGGTGCTTAGCTAGTCTATTCTGTGACAACGTAGGTGTGCAGTAGGTGAAATTCATCCAGTATGAGAACAGCTGTTCCAGGGCAGAGGTTTTGAATTTTCAGTCCCATGTGATTTTATAACAGTGCTGCACTGTTCCTGTCTGCCCCAGGTGATTGGAGGCTTTATTGCGTGCGAGGAGAAGTTCCCAGTGAAGGAAACTTACTTGAAGTAGCGTGTCACTGCAGCAGCCTGCGTTCCAGGACATCCATGATTGTCCTCAATATCAACAAAGCTCTTATCTACCTGTGGCATGGCTGCAAAGCACAGTCCCACACCAAGGATGTAGGAAGAACAGCAGCCAATAAAATAAAAGAACAGTGAGTGTCTGACCTATATTTTGGAGATGTTTATATAGACTACCAATTTACTTAAAGTAGTCTGACTCAAAGAAAATTTGAAATAAACAAAGCTGTCCTCTGAGTAGAAATGCAGCATGTGCCTGCTTGGTCAGGAGGAGGAGTGAAGGTTGGTTGGTTTGGGAGAGTGGAAAAAACTTGTGTTCTCTCATTGTTTTCGCTGGAGGTCAAATGCATTTATTAATAGACTTAGAGAATGGTTTGAATTAGAAGGGACCTTAAAGATCATCTAATTCCAACCCCCACTGCCATGGGCAGAAATACGTTCCAGTAGACCAGGTTGCTCAAAAGCCCCATCCAACCTGGCCTTGAACACTTCCAGGGAGGGGGCATCCACATTCTTCCTACTGTGCCAATTAGTTTAAAGAAAAGCCATTTTCCATTTGGAGTGAGATGCTAAACATCTGAATAGCAAATTAAATTGCATTTGATAGGAGAATTAGAATGCAGTCTTGTGAATAAGGAAGAGGAAATTAATTTGGGAAAGCATGCAAGGAGGACAGCAGCAGTTACAAAAGCAGGCAGTGAGAATCCCTACTGAAAACTAATGCGAGCATCTCCTTCACTCTGGGAGTGGGATCCAAATGCTATGAGAATAGCTGTTGAAATTCCCTGTCTTGTTTTTTGATAGTTTTTCAAAGTGCCTGTGTTGACACGAGGTGTGCAACAACCCTGTAGGGTACTTTTGGGTTTCCCTAATGCAAGTGGCCAGCAGGGTTGTGTTGGCTGTGTTTGGGGCAGGAGCGCTGAGTTCCCACTCTCTCTCGGTGTTTTGCAGGTGTCCGCTGGAGGCAGGGCTGCACAGCAGCAGCAAGGTGACGATTCATGAATGTGATGAAGGGTCAGAGCCTCTGGGATTCTGGGACGCATTAGGGAGGAGAGATCGGAAGGCCTATGACTGCATGTTGCAAGGTAGACCTGCCTTCCTGGATTTGACACTCACATTTTACTGGTCTACGGTGTTGTCAGATTTAATACAAAGTTTTTGAAGAACTTTTGGTAGTTGAGTTGATCCCTTCAGAGAAATACTTCCAAAAATCCTACTGAGTTAAGTAATACTGTTCTAGAAGGAAAGTGCTGGAAAACCAAGTGTTTCATTTTGTTCTCCTCTGCTTCTGCTGCCCCTCTGTATTCAGGCAGCACAGAGCAATAGTTAACACTGTTACCAATATATTTTGCCTCTCTTCTGAAGGGATTTAGGAGGCAGTTCTGCACACATTCCTGTCCAGCCTTTGCTTTGAAACTGCCAACAAAGGTAGCAGGGGAATCGATTTACCAAGTGGAAAATTTGTCAGCTAACTCTGAGATGGGCTTGCTTCGCTTAAGCTGCGAAACAGCCGGTTATGAAATGGCTGATAGTGACTAACCAGGATCAGATTCACACTGATGGCAGCCAGCCACTCAGCTCAACTTCTTCACAGCTGTTGCTAGTCCCTCAAGACATTTGGTTGTCTCTCCTGATTTTTCAAAACTCAGAAAATTTACAGCCACTTAAAAAGTTTATTTGTTAGTTTTTACAATTAACTCTGACATTTGCTGTTGTGACTCTTCTTAATTTTTGTTCTTTAAAGATCCTGGAAAGTTTAATTTCACGCCCCGCCTGTTCAGCCTCAGTAGTTCATCAGGAGAATTCTCAGCCACTGAGTATGTTTACCCTTCTAGAGACCCTGCTGTCATCAATTCCATGCCATTCCTGCAAGAGGATCTTTACACTGCCCCACAGCCAGGTATGTGGTTTAAAATACTTAAGTAACAAGAAAACAGATTACTCTATCCTGCATCGGACAGTGTTTCAGTAATTGTAAGCACTTTTAACTTCATTTATTAGAGGAAAATATGTGCGTGTGATGCTTATACAGTATTAAGCAATAACAGTAATTTTTCCATAATAAAGATGCTGAGAAATAATCAAGTGTATACGTATCCAAGAAGCTTGCTGTACAAATACATTGTTTATATCAGAGAATCAAAGTCCAGCTGAAGTTTAGCTGGATGATTAACAAATGGGATTGGTAAACTGTGAAATGATCCTGGTGTGATGCTGACAAGTAAGACTGGGGTTGTTTAGGGGATTACAAGAACTAGTAAGTGGCTGATGACGGATTTGTTATTTTTTGACTGTGTAGCACTCTTTCTTGTTGACAATCACCATGAAGTGTACCTGTGGCAAGGCTGGTGGCCTGTGGAGAACAAAATCACTGGATCAGCTCGAATCAGGTGGGCTGCAGACAGGAAATGCGCCATGGAGACGGTGCTCCGGTACTGCAAAGGTAACAGAGCGCTGTGCCCGACTGCTCCCAGTGGGCCATACCTGTCCGTGCCTCTCTCCTGACCTGAAAGGTGCTCCCCCAGTGGTGTCAACAAACATCAGCTTATTTGAAGATACATTCTCCACTCTTTCTTAGCAAACC
This sequence comes from Daphoenositta chrysoptera, assembly GCA_013397915.1. NCBI lineage: Eukaryota > Metazoa > Chordata > Aves > Passeriformes > Daphoenositta > Daphoenositta chrysoptera. The sequence continues at coordinate 199,727 of VZRO01002835.1, forward strand.
ATTTATCTAGTAACACCGTTGTTCCCAAGTTGCCAAGATACTCTGCTGACTCAACTCAGTGGAAAGGCTTTATTTACTGTGTTACCCGTCAGAATAACAACTTAACAGTTTAAACATTCTCACTTAAGCCTCCAAGCTTAAGCTTAGTTGGTTGCTGGCAAGACACTTCTGCTGAGCATACCAAAAGGTTTCATTTACCTGAATTTGGCTCCTTTCAGATCATCACACTCTGCTTCCTCTGTTCTAAGTCTGTTTTTGTAAGATAAAAAAGGCATTGGGTTAGAAGTAGCTGTTGAGGATTTTCAGCATATATGTGTTAATCTTTGCAGTCAGATACAGTAAAAGGCAGGTGTAAGAATACTGAAAAATATGTTAAAAGGTCCCATACTAATTTTAAAAAATCCTGGAAAATTTATTCTTTCTGCCTTAAACTGCTTCAGCTTTTCAGGAAAAAATTAAATACTCTTAGGAGGTAGCTTTGGGTAGTGGGTGAGATTGCAAAATATTGTACTGTTTGTAATTTCTCTCTCTTTCTTTTTGTATTTTGACTGTTTTTAGGAAAAAATGTAAAGAAGCCCCCAAAATCCTATCTAATTCATGCTGGCCTAGAGCCTCTGACGTTCACTAATATGTTCCCAAGCTGGGAGCACAGGGAAGACATTGCAGAGATCACAGAAATGGTAAATCTTTTCATTGCATAGACTGTTTCCTATTGCTAGTAACTGTGTCTTGTGTAGTCAGTGTCACTGGTTATTTGTGCTGTCAGGCCCTAAGATGCAGAGGATAAACTTAGAAAGTGCAGTTTAGGAGTCTACACGGGAAAAAAAAAACCACCACCACAGCTAAATTCTGACTGGGAATGGTTATATCAGAGGCATTCCTGTTCCTTTTTATCATGTAACTTCTCATACTTTTTTTTGTTGTTAAAAACAGGAGGAAAGTGTTATCTGAATCATATCTTAGAAAGAGATGTGCTAGAGTTTGAGCTTAACAGAATAGCAGTTTCACTCATGCTGCAATGTGCAGTTCTGGTCTGTTCTCCAGATTTGAAGTGCAGGGGAGCAAAACACCTCTCAAAGGATCAGCTTTGTTACAGAGAGAAGGGGGCTTTGTTACAGACTTCCTCACCTGGGATGCAGAGTCACAGCCAAATTATATGTGGCTGCTTTAAAAGCTTTCAGTCAAGGGGCATCTCAACGCAAATGACATCTTCTGTTTTGTAAGTCTTCTGCAGCCGTCCTTAGTAGAAAATGCTGGCTTCATGACTAAACACAGAATTAGCCTTACACTGAGATTCTGGGAGTACAGGATGTCCTTCTGCTAAGTGCAGACCTGTTTTTAGCTGTGAAATTGTTGTGGGGCAGGGCTGTTGGCCTGCATGCACACGTGGATGTAAAGCTTTGTGCTCAGGCAGGCCAGGTTATCCCATGCAGATATCCAGGTTATCCCATGCATCTGCAGATGGCCATGGGCACAGTTGATGGTTTCAGCATTGTGATCCTATTCCTTGTTTTCCTTTTCTTCTTCCAGGATGCTGACGTTTCTAATCAGATAATACTTGTAGAGGATGTGCTGGCCAAGCTGTGTAAAACAGTGTATCCATTAGCAGATCTCTTAGCTAGGCCTCTGCCTGAGGGAGTTGATCCACTGAAGCTTGAAATTTACCTTTCAGATGAGGACTTTGAGGTAAGGAGAGAAGAGGTGCACTGTTACTGTGTGCATCTGTGTCTAACCATGCAGGAAAGTCATTTCCTGGTTGTGCTGCTTATCAGTTGTTTTTGCTAATAGCACATCCTCTCATTTTAAATGCAGGTTGCATTAGAGATGACAAGAGAGGAGTACAATGCACTGCCATCTTGGAAGCAGGTTAACCTGAAGAAGGCAAAAGGACTTTTCTAAGCTGTGTTTATGAGAGTGAGCACTAAAAAAATGTCCGCTCTCACTTTCTGTGTCATTTAGAAGAATTGTACCCTACATTTAAAGAACAAATAAAAATAATTTGAACTTATTAGTGACTACCTATCTGGAGGTGTGTAATATTATAAAAGGCCAAGAGAACTCTTTGAAAATGGAATTCAATTTTGACTCTTAAAGGTAATGTCTTTAAGCTCCGTTCTCCTATGCACTTAAACAGTAGTTTCTTGAGCTACTGCTGCAGGTGTCCTTTGGCTATATACAATACTTGCCATTTTTGTTTTTAAAGACATTCTCTTTGTAAAGTGTTATTTTGTTAGTTTGTGGATTACAAAGAATTTATATTTATATAAACACATAGAACAAGTATGTATTTAACAATGCAATATATATTCACTTTCAAGACTTTCATGTGAAAACTACAGGAAAGTAGCTGGATGGCAGTTGCTTGTACCAAATTAGCTATACCACCAATATGTATCTCCTTCGTATTCTGAAAAGTTTCTCTTTGCAATAGTTCATGAATTGTTCTCAGTGCTGCTTCAGGTGCTAAACCGAACAAAGCGTTTGTATTTATAGCATGGATTTCTTGAGAAACTATGCGAATCAACCTTTATACTTTATTATCCAAAAATGTATAGTGCCTTGTTTTTTGTGTACAGTTTATATACAAAAAAAAAAAGATTGGTCTGCATTTTGAAGATGGCTTAGAACGGTCTCCTATGTTACTTTTATAATAGTAGAAGTAAAAACATCTCAGTTTCTAATACTTGTTGTAAACATTAAACATGTCTTTTGTGATATAAGAACCAAAAGTAAAAGCTTCTGAATAAACTCGTAGCAATGCTCTGACTTGTCAATAATTTGTACTGTAATCTGTACTAGGTCATTGGAACCTTCCATAAGATGGTATTTCCTCAAAATATTTTAACCTTAGATGTCTGTGGGTATTGTACAGAGTTATAATTTGAGAAGCAGATAATGTAGAAAATAATCAATGTATGAGATAAAATTAAGTTGGGCAACACTTTAATGCTGAATGTTGGAACTGTCACACAACTCTTGTATCCTTTGGGTTTCCCTGTTTTATATATGAAACCAAAATTATTATGCTGGTTTTCAAAATTTGAAAAAATCTTTTCAACCTTTGTGCAATTGGGAGTAAAATTTGAACTGAAAATAAGCGTTGTGTCCATTCTTTCAATAAGCACTGAAGTCAAAATTGTTTTTACTCAGTTAATTAGGACATTGAGTAGAATCATCGAGTAAGTATTTGCTATTGTTTGAAATGTTTTTCGGGCATTTGGCATTTGTGTATTAAGTTGTGTGGTTCTCCACTGGTAGCTTAGTGGGTTTCACATTTTCATTCCTGGCTGCATAGCTTTCCTTCTGCCCTGGAGCCATTCAGAGCTGCTCCTGGCTTGGGGTGGTGCTCTTGTCATTCTCCTAGGCCAAGGGACTTGAAGTGGGATTTTTGAATGTGCGAGTTGTGGATTTCTGCAAGATCTGCAGTAAGTATTGCTCCATAGTTAAAGTGAATCTTGTTTTAACAGATGAGTTGGTAAGTTGTAATCAAGCCTTTAAGTAAATGAATTAAAAGTTTAGAAATACTCAAGGTGAATTTTGAGCACAGGAGTATTTCCTTTCATGTACTGGTTTCTGTTAAGAACTGAAATTAAAAAACCCCAAGAAATGTTAGGAACACTATTCAGAGCCAGAGTGCTTCTTACATAGACTTCAGAAAAAAGCTGTTTAGAAGCCAGTTCCTCAGAGGTCCTCAGCTGCCTTCTGCATGGGATACCCTGTTAGTTTGAAAATGCAGGGCTTTATAGTGACAAGTTTATTTTTCAAGCACTGAGAGGTTTCCAAAGTCACTGCTGTATTCATCTAAGTATTTTTGCACCCATATATTTTCCTCTTTCACCCTCTCTGGTGATAAAATCAAGCAGGAATTAGGTTTTGATTATTCATGTTCAGTCTATACCATGGGGGTAGCAGGTTCTGTTTTGATTTTTCTCTCCAACAGAGAGCTGATTTGCATAGCATGATTGACCTTGTTTTTCCCTCTGGCAGGGTAGTATCATTTGCTTTTGTTTCTTGAAAACATTGTCAGTCCTTCAAGTGCTGCTGAAGGGCAACATTCACCCACCTCTAAAGCCTTTAGAATCTCAGCTGAAAGACAAGAAGAGCCGGCAAGGGGGCCGCAGGCTGTTGTCAGATCTCAGAGTTCCTGTAAATTTGACACAATTTTGTATCTAATGGCCCAGTTCCGTGAACCAGGACACAGAACCCAACTTTCTACTTGGGTGCTTTGCTCATAACATTGCCTAGGAAAGCTTTAAGGTTTTGCAGAAAATATTTTATTATCCATTATATACTTGTTACTTATCAAAATGCTTTCATGAAATAGGAAGCTGACAACAGAAAGCAAGTCAGTGTAATGCCTTAGATAGACCTGTAGATTATGCTTTTATTTTCTGCTACTTTCCCTCTCCACTATAGGGATGCCATTTATGGTTGGAAATTACAAAGGACCATTAAAATATTCTTGAACTGGTTTTAGAGCCCTGCACAGGAAATAGAGCTGAAACATGTCTTGTCTGGATAGGGGGAGAGGGTCTGTTTGGTTGTTTGCCTGGGTTACCTGGTGTTCTCTGCTTGTTTCAAGTAAGACACCCAAGAACTCCATGTCTAGGCAAAGTTTCTGCTGTAGGGAGTCTGTACATGAAAAAAAGCAGTGCCTTGAACATGGCATTCTGTGTTTTCTGTCAATCCCATAGCTTTCAGGCATTGAGCCATGATTATTATTTCCTATGGTTTTTAAACTGCCTCATCCTGACTCTTAAAAGTATTGTTCTTTGATTACACAATTATTCCTGCACACATAAGGATTTCTTAGCAGTGAAATGGGGTGGAAACTTAAATACAGTAGTATGCCAAAACAGCAAATAAAACATTATGTCTGAAAAATCTGCTATCTGTATGTTTCAGCCAGAAGAGGAGAGAAAAATAGGTGGTAGGTAAAAGGAGAAAAAACCGTAACTATTCTTTGATCATTTGGGAGAACTTTCTTCTGTCCACCACTGTCCCACCGGTCTCTCAAACAGGTACTTAGCTGAGGTGGAGTTGTAGACCCACGTGCAGAACTGGTGAAAGCTGATTCTGAGCTTCTCTAAAAGCCTGTGGTGCTTTCGTGGAAAGGGGCAGTGGCAGGTTGCTGTGGTGAGTCCCAGAGTTTGCACAGCCGTGCTGGGATAGAGGTTTTGGCTGGTGGGACAGGCTCCCCACAGGAATCAACCCTGCTTGGCTGCACTGTGGGGAAGATCAGTTTGACCAGTCTCTGCTTCTAACTCCCAGTCAATGTTTCCCTTTTGGATCAAGTAGTAGATGAGGAGAAATAGCTCAATAATACTCTCCAAAGTGCCTGCTTTCCACTGAGGCCCCAGTTCACCTGATGCATTCCCAGTATGATGCTGACAGCTGATGCTGCAGGAAATTCCCTGTTGGGCACAGGGTAAGGATTGTGCTCAGCCAGTCAGTACTGGCTCTGGGGACACTCCTTCTCACGGGGCAGCAGCATGGGGTTGACTGTACAAGCCTGAGATGCTGCCCCAGGTAGATGAACACTTAACTTCCTGAGATTGGATTCCTGAATTGATGGGGATGAAAGGATTTGGGGTGCAGGGCTTGAAATGCCAGGTTTGTTTTCCCTCCTCTGCTCTCATATGTATATACCCTGTAAGATTATTGCTGGTTTGTGTTGTTTTCATGCAATTTAATTGGTGGAGTAAGAGAAGCACCTGGAAGATCAGCTAATCCGAGAGTAACAGCTAATGTTAACTCCTGCTGCTGTCGAGGTGAGGTAGTAGCTAAAACAGCCTACAGAGTCAGTGCAGTTTCCTCATTCATACTGGCTCTGTGGATAAGTTTTCTTGAAACCTGTGACAGAGGGTTGGTGCTGTCAAAGTGTTAGTTTTCCTTTATCTTAATTCAACTATCCTGGTCTTAATAATAATAATAAAATATTTTAATAGTATTTTTACCTTCATATTAAGCCCCGTGTGTGTTGTACTGGCTTCTTGCTAGCAGGATTTTTCAGGGCACGGACTTCTGAACTTGGAGGTGAACAAGTGCAACACCTGTCCATGGACAAAAACACAGCCCAAATAACCAAGTGGTAAGCACAACCAATCCCAGAAGAAAAGGGATGAAGCCACTTGTTCTGTAACTCACAGGTGGTCTTAAACTCCGTTTGGCAGCCCCAAGATCTGCTCTGTATTAAGAATGTTTCATGTGGGATTTCCCGGTTTGTGAGACTCGGGGGTAGATGTGGGGAATGCACAGCCATATGGCAGTGTTTCACCAGCCATCCAGCAGCCCTTTCTCATGGGTAGAATAGTCCTCTTCCACGTGTCTCTGTGCTCTGGGGTCACTGAGAGCCCACTGAGTGTGGGCTGGGAGCCAGTCATGTGGGGACTATTCCAAGAGCTGGAAAGCCACTGAAGAAGCAAGCAATCCCAACCATTCCATAATGCTGCATGCTCTAAAGCTGAAGTTTAGTAAATCATCATCTCTGTGCTTCTCCTAAAGCGCAGCATGTTTCAGAGGAATGGTGAAAAAGAGGGAGCACCATACACTGTGCACACCATCATCTTTTCTGCAGCTGGGATACTTTTTCTTTGCTCCCTGCCCTTTATTCCTTAGAGAATTGGTGCGGTGTGCCCAAGTGCCAAGGCAGTAGGCAGGTGAGATCAGCAGCAGGCACTGCATCTTCACATTTTCATGTCAAATTTTGTGCTCTTTACAAGGATGTACAACCCAAGGGGGGAAAATGTCCCCATCCTCTTTCTACAGCCACAGTCATAAGGGCAGCCCCATGACAGATCCACATAAAGTCCTGATCCACTGACAGTTGCCCCCTTGGCAACAGAGTGCCACTTCTATAAAGCTTTGTAAATCACTCCTGCTCAGTGTAGCCTCTTGGACTTGCACAGAATATATTTTCACAGAAAGGACCAGACTCTGGGCAAATTTCTTATATTCTGTTGCTAAAATATATTATATTTATGTAAAAGAAACAGATGCATTTCTGCTCCCTTATTGCAGTAAGAAACTGGAGTATGTGAAGAAAACTCTCCTTTATTCAAACAGGAGATTGAGTCAGTTGTAGAGATTCATGGTAAGAGGTACTGATGGTGCACCTGAGGTCCTTGGCTCTGCTACACGTGTCTGCACACTCACAGTCCAGGCCCCGTGCTGCCAAACCCTTGCAGCTGTGCATTTCTACCCCTCTGGCTCTACCAAGCCAGCCAGACTGGAAGGGGTCTTGAGAGGCTGCCTGCACCACAGCTGCCAATGTTACCTAAACCACCCCAAACTTCTGCTCTCTCCTCTGCAGGGACCTGCCCGTGGAATTACCAAGTCACTGAACCAGAGAAAAGTCCTAGAGTGCATGCAAGGGAAGTCAGGAGAAAGCGATCTGTAGTGACCCCATTTGCTATTTTACTAACTGATACCTGTTCAGTTTCAGTTTTACACTCCCCTATCTCCTTCTGCAGCCTGTGTATTCCAACACATTCATTTTCCAGTGCTGATTGCTGAGCCACTTGTGCTTGGTAGCAGAACACTGATATTTAATTCCTTTAATTTAGAAATGTGCTGTATAAACTTTTAACTGTTTGCACGTGTGACTATTAATTGTCTTTATGCAGCCAGTAAACATATCATAACCTCAATACAATCACTACTCTTGGTCATGGCAACTGCCTGTGAGGAAAGGCACCTGCTTCCTACTCCCAAAATTGGATGCTGTATATAATAATGTAGAAGTGGTAACACTTTGTTATTAGTGCCTCTGTTTACTCACTCTATAAAGTGGTCATTACTTACAGAGAGAAAAGTAATTGATTTGGCTTCGTTTATCTACAGGGGACCAGGCAATATTTTATCATTTCACTTCTAAAGCTGTTTTTGAACTTAAGTCATTTAGGCAAGTCATTTCCAAGTAAAATCTCTGCTAGTTCTAATGCTTTTTCTTTTTCCAACTTTGACTGCTACCCTAATTTCATTGAAGTTTTACAATTTAAATATGTGGATTTTTTTAAAACAATTCTAACTTATATATTTGAGGAATATTATTGCTGGTTCCTTGCTGCACAGTTGTAGGGAGTGTATTTCCCCCTACACCCCATCCCACCACCACCACCCCAGTTCTTTCCAAGTGGTTTATTAGTAATCTGGGAAATATGATTCCCTATTTCAGAAAAGATTTTCAAAATATGGCTGCAAACCAGAAGCAGAACCACACTGCACCGCACAGTGCAATAAATACTAAGGAAGGTTGAACATTTCACAAAAGGAAATCTACCAGAAATAATTTGAGGTTTTGACTTTATCCAGAAGCCTCTGGTTTACTTTACTGCTAAAATTTCCAGCAAAACAGACTTAATTTTTGCAATGCTTTTTGTTTTAGATAGAGCCATGCATTCTGCCAAAACATGGTTGCTGGATGAGCAGAGACTTCCAAGACAGTCTCTACAGTAACAGATGCAGGACTGAAGGCTGGAAGTGACATGAAGCATAGAAGGTCCAACCAAAATTACACAGAGCAGCAACAGAAATGAATTTTGAAAATCTTGAGTCTGAGCAATGGAGGGACAAGTTGGAGCCCTTCATGAATGACCTGTGAAGATGAGATCCTCTGGAACCACCACTGGTCTTGGTACCAGTTTGGACAGATGCCACTGTAGAAGATCTACAGTTTGTCTTTAAAATATATGCAAAGACTCAACAAGGTGAGGTTTATGAAGAGCCCATATTGGTTGGACAAATAAGACACCACCTGCCCCAACACACCTCACTTGTTGATGTTCATTCAGCGTAAGACCAAGTGCTAGAAGAACCTGTGGTTTTGTATTTTGAGGATCTTACCACGTCTGCCTCATTTCTGATGACACAGAAGAGGCAGTGGTCTGTGAGAGTCTGGTAGCAGCAGATTTGCTTCCATGTTCTATCTCTAGAATGAGGTGATTCTTATCAAACACAACCAAGTGTGGAAGTGGAGCTTCTGGGAGCACAGGTGCATGTGGCCTCCCCGTTCTGTCACGGGAGGGGATCTCTTATGGGTTGGTTCTTTCTGAAGCCCTCCCCTTTTTTAGCCAAACTCTTCCAGAAGAGTTAGAAAACATTTAAAGCAGCATTTTCCAAATAAGGGACCAAGCCGTGTGTGGGAAAGCAGGCCAGAGCCAAGGAAAGGCTGGTAGAGGATGCTAATGAAGAAAGTGTCCTGATAGATGGGATAGTGATTGAGCCTTCTTAGGAGGGCAGAGACAAGGAAAAACCATTGGAAAAGTGCCAGAACAGAGTGATTAAAAGTCCTTTCATTTTGTTATAGATAAAAGCGGGGAATTCGTGCTCAAATATGTAATACCAAAATATGTTACCAGTTTAATATGAGAAAACTTGCCCAGAGAAAAATGTGTCCTCACCCAGGGAACTGATTTACATCCTAAAACAGAACCACAGAGAATGAAGAAGCTTTGAGCTGACTGCCGATATCTGCATTTCCAAAAGGACTTCTCGGCAGAACTGATTAAAACCCCTCCCAGCTCAGGTGTTAACGACCAGACCGAGGATTTCCCGGCAGAACTGATTAACTATCTCAGGTGTTAACGACCAGACCGAGGATTTCCCGGCAGAACTGATTAACCATCTCCGGACCAAGATAAGGAACATCATGAGCCATCAGATAACATCCCCTGGTGACGAGGAATAATCAAGCATAGGATATGCTTTGTCCACCTCGATTTCATGAATACGATGCTTCATGAATATGCTGGTGGACAAAAGAAATGTCCAGGATCCGGACTTCATGAGCAAAAACTGTATATAAGCAGGCTGTTGGAAGCAGTAGTTGTGAACGGAGGGAGGTCTGATGCGATAGAGGTCAGACTTGGCGTTCATCCAGATCCAATCCCGGGCTTGCACTGTCTCCTTTTCGATCGTGGCTTTGAGTGTTCGATTTCTCGGACACGAAATAAATTTTATACTTGTTTTTATTAAATTGGGCGTACGTATTTATTACAACTTTATGTTACGAAGTGGCTGAAGGGTGCCAGCCTTGTCTGAATTTAATGGGAGCTTGTCCTTGTCCCATGTTCATGCTGCATCACGCGAGTCACGGCCCTCGGATCTTGCGAGGGCAGATGCCTGTGCAGCTGAGCGGCTGCTGCAGCACGCCCAGCGGGCCCGCTGTGCGCCCTGTGCCCCGCAGGCACCGCAGGCACCCGGCCAGGGCGCCGGGCTGCTGCTGCCCGTTCCCGCCGCTGCTCGCTGCGGGCTGCCCGGTGCCGGCGTGCGTGAGAGCACCGTCCCCGC
>VZRO01002835.1:210789-222402 GCA_013397915.1 Daphoenositta chrysoptera
ACCAGTGTGCTGTGACCAGCCCCGGCCCTCCAGCCATGGCCACACGGCCCTGCCAGCGTGCTGTGACCAGCCCCGGCACTCCGGCCATGGCCACACGGCCCCGGTTAGCGTGCTGTGACCAGCCCCAGCCACAGCGCTGCCCTGCGGCGCAAGCAGGGCCTGCCGGCTGCCCCTGCCCTCCCAAGGGGCCTTCTCCCGTCCCAGCTCACTGCTGCGCGCTCTGGGCTCCGCGTCTGGCTCGACCCCAGTCCCACAGCCCGACCCTGGCCGCCGTGTGACCCGGGCACTGCACTGCCCAAGGGCATTGCCCCGCTGCACGAACCCCTCACCAAATGCCTTTAGCAGCCGCATTTGCCTCCCTGACATCCCACCGGGGTGTCAGACCTGCCCTGACCCAACGTTGTCCCCATGCGGGCATATCCCAGCCTGGAGAGGAGAGCTGTGGTTGGCATGAACCACGTTCCTCCATCCAGCAGCACATGAAAAGGGCAAAACTGTACTTTGGCCGTGAGAACTGTAGTGGCCCCTTAGGGCCCATGGCACAGGGCATAAAGGAGAAGGAAGAAGACTGAGTCCAGGCTGTCGCCGGCACTTCAGCAGGGGCAGTTTTGGGGCTGAGCATTTTCCCTGACAGCTGATTATCTGGTAGCTGGTCCAAGCAAGCCAGTGCTGAGGTCCTGTTTCATGTGGCAGCTCCGGGAATTACTTCCTGACACACCCAGGGCTTTGAGGCATTCCTTGCTCTGGAGTAAGTGTGGAAAGCATAGCTACTCTTCCCCTCTCCTTTAGGGCTCAGTAGTTTGGGCCAACCAGGCTGCGGCTGTGCACAGAGGCACATCCCAGATGCCAGGTGCTAGGGAATTTGTGATGGCTTATGTGTCAGTTAAGAAAGATCCACATCTCCCACCTCCAGCTCCACCACCCACAAACCCACACACACCAAAGAAGTGGTTCTTCCCTACTCCAGCGAAATAGTTGGCACATTGACTAGAGGAGCAGCAGCTTGCAGCTGACACGGATCAGCCATGACTTGCTGGCCTCCGTGGCTTCACTTTGAACTCGCTCACTTGTTGCCTCTGCTTTCCCCCCTTTCCTCACAGAGCCACACAAAGAGAGCTGGCAGGGCTGCCCACCACTCCAGCAGGCACCACTCACCTTGCCAAGCAGGGCCCCCTCCGTGCTCCCTTCCTGCTGCCTCCCCCAGCTGCTTCACCCCCATCACCATTGTATTCGCTTGCCTTTAAAATTGGCAGGAGGTATCAGCTATGCTCAGATGATGAAAAGAGAGGGAGAAGCACCTGCTCGTGTTTGGGGCTTGGGTTTAGAGCTGTGCTTGTGCTGAATACATACACCCTTATTTGGGTACTGAGATGCAGAAGAGTTGGAGGGGGGCTTTTATTCAGCTACTGAAATATTCAGCCAGATCACAGTGCAGCAGTTTGCAGAGAGACCACCTCTCTCATCCTCACACCACCAACCTCCAAAAAACTCCTATTATTTTTCAGCACTTTCTGTGCTGAATACTCAAGCGTTTTTTTACCTTACAATGGGAACACTGTTAGGATGGGCTAAATGGACTAACCAACAGCAGCCTTCTTGCCCCACTACACAGTGACAGTGAGTGTTAGTTTATCTGCAGACATCATGTCTCTTGAAAGCATTTTGGGACCAACAATTTCAACCTGTAAGACACATTTGGATACCTAGGAGGAGTCAGGCAGCCTCTAATATCAAGTGAGAAGGAAAGGACATTTTTCCAAGGCATGGGAGCTAATAGAGTGAGGGTGAACTACTTGTGACAGATGGTTGTTGGCAGGTTCCTTGCTCACTTCCAAAGCATAGATCCGAATGAGTGACCAAAACAAGCTTGGACTTTCCTCCCTCTCACTTCTATGACTTTTTCATGGGGAGAGAGGTGGGTCTAGCACATTTGGCCTGAAGCAAGGCAGTAGTTCTGAGCCCTGCACACCCCAAGCCAGGCAGCAGCCCAGGGCTGCCTATGGGCAGAGAATTGGCAACAACACGAGGGGCAGCCTGGTGTCACACAGACATAGCAGTGGGTCTGGTGGCAGCACTGACTCAGTGCCTGGCATTGCACCTGAGCTAATAAGCCCTGGGTTTGTTAGCTTGGGCACAGCACTGCACTGACATCAGGGGACCTGCACTGGTTCCCAGCCCACCAAGTGGGATGCCTCTGGGCTGTTTTTCCTGATTCTGGTGCTGGGTAAGCACAGACAGTTTGAGGGCCAAGAAAGTTACGTCATTCAAAGTCCCCCTTCCTTACTTTTTGTAACACTTATTAAGGCTGAAGCCCCAGTAGTTCCTCAGCTTTTGCTCCTGCCTCTATCTCAAGAGGAGATGGCCAGGAATGGGCAAGCTAAGGGAGGGCATGAAAGCAGCTATAAATGGCTTTGTCACTGTGCCCACTGCAGTGCCCTGCCTGCCCACTCTTCCTTTCATCCATTTTCAGCCATCAGACTTGCAGAGCCTCTTGCACCTGAATCCACCTCATGGTTCCACACAGTGGCTAAGGGAAGGGCTGGGAAATCAATCACCTCTGCTCAGATCTACAGTCAGCAGAACTCTATTTGTTTCAGCTGCTGGATTCCAGGATTGGAGTCACCTCATCCAAAAGGCAGCAGGCATATTGTCAGGTGAGTTGTATCCAAAAGGTTTTTGCCTTACACCACTAACTGTAAAGGATCCCATGGCTCCACTAGAGAGTGAGGAGAGAGGAATCCCACCACTGGAATCCAGAGGTGTTTAAATTTTCCCAGTAACCCAGGGCTCTGCACTGGATGTCTGCCCTAAGCCCTTGCCATTGCAGCAGGACTCCTCAGATTCCTGCCTAGAGCTGTGCAGGATGTCCTCCTCCCCTCCCTGAGGGACCCCAAGGCACAGAGGTCTCCACTAATGTCCTCTGCACAAGAGACACCAGACCTGGCTGTGATTAGGCTGGTGGAGGCAGCACTATCTTGTCTTTACCCCCATAACACCATTACGGAACCTAAGGAGAGCTTTGGGGTGATGTCTGACCTGACAGACTTCAGAGTCATTACCTTCCAGGTCGTCTTCTGACCATCTGATGTCAGTCTGCTGGGGCAGGGGGAGAATGGGGGGAACCAGGCTCATGCAGGGGAAGTTGGGCAGGTGACTCCTGTGTCACTTACCAGGCACTTCAGTGCTGGATATTAAGGGTCTGTGGGCCACATCCCATCAGCTGCTCCATGGAGCTGACCCTGCCTGCCCAGTATCAGGCAGCAGGGTACCGGGAACACTGCTTGGATTGAGTCTGACTTGGTAAATATTAGTTTGCAGAGTCGTGTGTGATCTAGTGAAATGTAAGCAGTTTCCTGCTAAAGAGCCTCTTTTCTAAAAACTGAGTAGGTAAAGTTAGGAACACTCACTTTGTGCCAGCAGAGATGATGCCTCAGTCACTGAGTGGGAAAAAGCCCCAAGGAATTTGAGCAGTGCCATGATAAAAGGCCATGAACGGCTGCTGAAAGTGTTCATGAACCAGGAGTAACTTTACATAAAGAACTAAAACAGAAATAAAGCCTGTTTTGATTAAATTGTTGGATTCGGGAAAGCAGGTCACCTCCTGGAAAGCAGCTTATGTAGGTGTGAGATGATTCAGGCTATTTCTGAAGAGGGAAAATATGCAACAGCTTGCTGGCTAAAGCACAGGCCACCCCACTCCCAAGTCAGGCCACAGGCTTCCAATGACCCTTGTCATTGCTCCTTCAGTCCCTGTGCTCTCACAGAATACTAACGTTCCTCTGCCTGGTCTCTGCCTCCAGAACTAAAATACACACACTCGCACATGCACACACGCATGCAAACAATTCCCAAATTGCTAAGATTCATTCACCTACACAAAAGCAATTTCAAAGGTGAAATTCAAAGGTGGTGAACCTTTCCACTCTTGGTCAGATCATGCCCAGAACTTAATTCCTTAGGTAGCACAGTGGCCAAAATCCCTGATTGAAACTATAAGCATTTGGCATCTGAAAATCAAGACACGTCCATTTTTGTGTCTAACCTCAAATAATTGCTTGGAAATAATACCTGATGATCTCCCCATAGGACCTAAGGGCACCTTGCAAGTCACTGTAAGAGATGAAAACCTTCAAGGCCCTGTGACCACATGGGTCAGCTGGCAACCACTGCTGATCCTGCCCATGTAACCAGCGGGGCTGGAAAAAGCAAAGCTATTTGCTAACTTACAGTTTGTCACTATGACTTGTGAGAGGTGGGATCTTGTGGCCTGGGTGAATTTTTTTGCAAAATAGCTGGCAGAGAGCCTGGATACACATCCTGGCTCATATCTGCTTTCTCTGTAATTTGGCCCAAGCAGTCAAAAGCAAATGAGGGAGGATGTAGCAATAATATGGGGAAAGCTGGAGAGGTTGGAAATATGTGCAGGAAATAATCAAATTAGACTGTGCCTGGGAAAACCAAAGTTAATATATTTGGGAAAATAGTCTGAATGCTCAATAGGACAGAGAAAGCTGGAAAGCAGAAACATCAATTAGCAGCCACTGCTGCACCATGGGCCAGGACAAGCCCGTGTGATCTGGGGCTGCCCACTGAAGTATCTCAGCACAGAGTGGGGTCTGCTGGGGCTGCAGCAGGGCTGCTGCCATCACTACTGTGTACCCCGGGCCCGGGGTGATGCAGACAGACTGAAGGCTTTCAGAGAGCACCACATCAGATGAGAGGCGGGAAGGAACAGCTGGATGAGAAAAGCCTGAAAGAATTTGGCATAAACAACTTCTCCAAATAGTGACTAAAGGAAGGAGGATATGATAAACCTCTGCAAGTATTTGAAGGCAATAAACACCAAGTGTGGCTCATGTGGGATAAGATTACATGTTATGGGATAAATTTATGACCAGGGAAAAATGTGTTTTATGCAAGGACACAGGTACAAAGTAATGGAAGGTGGTTTCCCAAAGGAGGGGTGGACATCTGACTGGTGTACACAAAACTACTCCAGGTAGAAAAAGAAAACAAGGCCATGTGCTATTGGGGCAGTTCAGCAAAGGAGAGATGGATAAGGTAGGTCCTTTACCTTCAGGTCTTTTGCTGTGAGGCTTGTTGTTCGGTAGAAAAGAAAAACTTACATTCATCACCTTGCTTAAAATCCCTACCAGAAGCAGGCTGAGTACAAAAATAGGTAACAAGACTGTTTTTCCACAGTGGTGAAGAACATTGCTCATCATAGTCTGGAACTTTCCTTGTTTGTACAGCGAAGGAGGTGTGACATCCTGCTTTGTGGGGGTTTTGTGGAGGATGGCCCAGAGGACATAAAAAGGGATAGTTAATTGCAGTCAGATATCACCTGTGTCACTGGCAGCACGCTGGCAGTGGTGAGGTGACTCCATGGAAGTTAATATATGACATATCGGGAGTGTTTGTTGGCCAGGCACCTGGTGACCAAGCTGTAATTAGTTCCTGGGATTGCAGTGACAATCAAACCAGGGAAGGGGCACTGCTGTTCTACTGCTAATTTTTCTTCACAGTAGAAGTGAGGCACAATTTTTCACCTCATGTTTATTCAGACCCTTTGGAGGCTCTCTCTTGTACAGGCATTTTAAAGGAAATAATCAGGACTTGGATGCAATCCTATCACTTGCCGGTTGCTCTCTCCATTCCAGTCAGTATAAAGCTAGAAAAGGGCCTTTTTTTCCCATTCTGTCTCTCTCTTCCTCTCCTATTCCTCTAAATCTGTGTAATCTGTAGAGGCCAGGGTATTCAGTGCTGCTCAGACCCTGCATTTTGGCTCATTAAAATGTCAGACTTGCCACTGCACAGCCAGGATGCTCATTCCTATTGACATCAATGGACAATGAAATCGGTGGGAGTTGAGGAAGTAGAAAAAGCACACAACTTTCTTTATGGTGAGATTAGTGATCAAAGTAGCTTTAAATTACATTAAACTCCTCTCATGTCATTAAGCAGAGTTGTCAGGCTGTCCAGTCTAACACAAGCACATGAACATTTCAGTAAGTTTTCTTGTGTGACTTGGGAAGGAAACGTGTCTGAAACTCACCTGTGCTCTGCTGATGAGCTGCTCCAAGGCTTTTGTGCTGCTGGTGATTGGTAAAACATGAGGAAAATGGATTTTGCTGCTGTGTTTCCAGGTTTTATAATGCATCACACAAACCATTTAATAAATACACAGTAAAGTGGAAAATAAATCATTCTGAGAGAAGCTCGAGGTCATCTGAAAGCCAACCACAACAAAGCTGTCACTCAGCTTCTCTGGGACAAAACCTTTCATTCCCTTATTTTCAGACTGCAGAATTGAGTAAGCAGCTACTACAGACTCAGGGTTTTTTACCTAGTTGCTTCCAAACTTTATCTAATATATCTTATATCTAAGACTGCTCACAGAAATATTTCACAGCCTGAAAATAAGCTTTGATCAGAGCTAAAATTACAGTTTGGAAAACTGTATTGCTGTCTGTCACCTTCCTCACATTTAAAAGGATCTTTGTTACTTTCACATTCAGAAAAATACATGCCTTGCCCATAGATGAGGCTTTTATACCCCCAAATATGTCTAATAATGTTTCTAGTTTAATTCTGGAAATTATTTTAATGAGGACTGTCTCTCTTCTAATAAACCAATATAATGGAAGCTCATGAAATATAATCAAAAGGTTTCTCATGCAATAAATCATTTTAATATTTTATTATGTGTGAAAGAGCTGCTCAGCATTTCTAAGTATCCCATAGATGAACTAGTTTTCCAGGATGCTACCGAGGAGCTGTGTTTTCCCCAAAGAAAAGCAAAGTGTAAATGTTTCTACTTCAGTTCTCATTTTCTGCTGCACCAGACACATCTTAGGGAAACCCAGGGGACGTGGTGGTGACCGTGGCTGGGGCTCGGTGCTCATTGTCCTGAGGCTGGGGCCAGCGTGGGCAGCAGTGCTGCTCCCGTGCAGACATGGACACAGGCTCCTTGGAGAGCTCTCAAATAAGTGCTAAATGGGGGCAGTCCATGTGTGACACAAGGCATTTAATTAGCATGTTAAATACTCACATGTACCTTTCAAAGCAGTGCCAGCTGAGCAGGAAAGCAGCCTAACACACAGTTTGAAGGAAACACTCATATTTGCAAACTTTTTTTTTTTTTTCCCCTAAGTTGATTGCTGTTTTTTGGACAGTAAAGAGAAATCTGGTTTTTTGGAAGCAGAACATATATTGAAGTCCTTTATTAAATCAGCTGGCTGAACTGCAACTGCTGAAGGCTATGGTAAGAACTCGCCAGCTTCTTTTGAAAAGCACTGTCTTGTTCTGGGCATGGTTTAGGCTATACAAGTTTATTGCAGATGTGAACTCTGCCCCGAAGGGTAGGGGCACACACTTCAGCATACATCATTGCAGATTTCTGGGACACTGAAAGGCTGCCAGAACAAGTTATCTTGCTCCACCTGGACCCAAGTGAAAAGGAGATTTCTCTCTTTGGTTCGTCAGCATCTCAGCCAGATGAACTTGGAAACTCAACTTGCCAAATTCACACAGTTTGAGAAGGTTCACATTAAATCTATGGGACCTGACTGTGCTTTCCAGAGCTTCTCCTGGCATTATTCCTATAGCAATCCCTTCCAGTTCCATTGGCCCAAAAGCCTGAAAAAATAAATTCTGAGGAAAGTGCCTCCCTAGTTAGAAAAGTTCCAGTCCTTCAGCTGTCACCTGGTGTGAAGCTGGCCCAGCACACACACTCTCATTTTTCCCTTTTGGGCCACCTTCACTTGCAGGCCAAGCAGCAGTGTCCTGTGCAGGCAGCAGAGGGCAAGCAGGTATCTCCCTCACCTGACATCGGCTGGACACAGCCATGGTCCCACTGCAGCCGCTGCTGCCCTACCAGCATTTGTACCTGGGACATAAAGGACTCAGACTTTAAAAAAAAATCACAAGGAAACAAACAAACAAAAAAGAAATTCAAACAAACCCATCACCCTATCAAGCCTGGTTTTAGAGACACCAAAAGTTGTTTTAAGTGGAACCACAGGTGTAGAAATTGTAAAGAACTTCTCCCCCAACTCTGCTCCATCAGAGCATCACTGACTGAGGGAGCAGGAGTTCAGCCTCGTTGGTAGGTGCTCCAGAGGCCCAGGGGAAGGGAACTAATGCTCCTTTGGACATTATGTTCTGCCATGCTCCCTTTCCCAGGATTGTGAGAGGCAGCCAGAAGCAAAGCTGCTGCCAGCAGAGAAGAGGGACCTGTAGTGACTGCGCAAGGGGCAACAGTTTTGAACAGTAAGAGGGAGGGTTTAGGTTGGACATCAGGATGAAACTTTCTGTGATGGGGGTGGAACAGGTTGCCCAGAGAAGTTGTAGATGCCCTGTCCCTGGAAGGGTACAAGGTCAGGTTGGATGAGACTTTGAGCAACCTGATCTAGTGAAAGATGTCCCTGCCCATGGCAGGAGGGTTAGACCAGTTATCTCCGAAGGCCCTTCCAACCCAAACTGTGCTGTGATTCTTAGAGCCACTGCGGCAGAGTGCCCGTGAGAGGGGATCTGAGGGTGCTGGACACATTGAAGGATCGGGCCAGGCATAGAGACAAGACCCTGCAAGGCAGTCTTCATCAGGCATGTTTTGGTCATTGAGCACTGGCCATTTGGACACAATGCACTCTAAAAACATATTAGATGTCAAGGTCCTGGCGGATGGAAGCTGATGAAAATGAGAAGACACCTGGGGAAATCTGAGAGCAGCAAGAAAACAGGAGGCTGGGGACAAAACTGCAATTTTTAAATCCCTTTCTTCTCTAGAGTTTCATAGTCTGCTGAGTTTGGCCTAAGTTGACATGAAAGATCTGGTGTGTTTCCTGTTACACATGAAAAATGACATACACACCAGTAACATCAATATTATTATAATTTTTTAAATCGGACTTTACACGTAATTTTTACTAAAAATATGTATTTTGAGATTTATAGTTCATCTTAGCCTGGTTTTTCTCATTGAGCATGACCAGAGTTTTGGGAAGAGTGATGAGATACTGCGCCTCCATGCAATGCCCATTGCTGCCCAAAGTTAAGTCAGTAGTGCCAATGGGCCACCTGCATCTTTAATAATGTCAAGCAGCTTCAAAACACTGACATCTGTTTGTGAAGTTTGAAGTTTAAGTGATTTCTCAGATATGCAAGTGAGCACTCTCTACCTGGAACCTTGCTTGGAAAATATTTGACATTTCTATAGCAGGCATTTTCTCACTTAGGAAAAAATTATCCAGAGAAAATAAGGGCTTTGCTGCTCAGCCAATTCTTACACACACCACAAGTGAGATCCCCTATCCTCTCTTTTCTCTACATTGTCATGTTTCTACAAGAGAGAGATACAGCACTGCCATCAGTCTGCTTGTGGGCTTTTTCCTCCTGCAGGAACTCTGCTCCACTGCTGGTACACTGGCATATTTTGTTTTATTTTTGCTTGACAACTCGCTATCAAAACAGTAAAACTGGGGGATTTTTGATTATTTAACTAAGGATACTTTTAATTGCACAATAATGTCACAAATATTGTAAAGGAATTTGAATTTTTGCTCAAATACCATAATCTCTGGCAGAAGTTCAGTATTTCTTACATTTTAAGCAGGACTTTTTACAGTGTTTTTACAATATTTTAAAGGGTCTCATCTCTTTTTTTTAATACTTTTGTGGGGATTGGACCGTATAATAACATGAAGACTTGGATAAAATCCAATCCAGATCAGCTGCTATTACAGAAACAAATCAAACAGGGTTGGGTTTTTTTTGTTCTCTTTACTCAAAACAAGAAACAGGGCTGGAGCTGCATCAGCTGCCAGTGAGTCGGAGGTTAACCCCAACCTGTCAAACCTGCAACTGGTTTCATCCTTCCCCACAAGGCCAAGAAGGGCATGCATGTTGCAGTCATGCACACTCCTCCATGCATGGAGAGAGCATGAAGGCTGTGCATGGCTATGTCAAAAAAACCAAACCTGCCCCATGCACCAGAGGAGGGTGTTTGGTGCTGAGCTGGTTATAAAGCCAGGCTGGAGTCAGCGCTCTGCTCTCTCAGCAGCTCCAATATTTATCAGCTTGTCAAATCAGACCCTCATGTTTAACTAAATCACAGCAGCAGCACCAGCAGCCCCAGCACAGGTCTGGGGGGAGCTCCCATCCCTGCTCTCCCCACCATGGCTTTCCCAGCTCCAGCCCTGCTTCAGCCCCCATGCCTCATCACTGGGAAGCAGAGCCTGATGACACAGCATGGTTCAAACGCATATTTCTCCCTTATAAAAACATAGAACAAGATATTTGGCTTCTGTTACTAGAAGCTTGGGGTATAATTAATTCACCCTATCTTGCATTTTTAATTATGTCTGCATTTAAGTATCCAAGTCTTTCACAACCCCAATAGTTCTAAGATGCAGGGAAAATATTACAGCCATTTTCACAGGGAGAGAAGCTGTGGCATAGAGCCTCTGAGTAAGTAGGCCAAACTTCAGAGACAACCTGGAGCATGACTGAGAACAGAACCCAGATGTACCCAGGCTCATGCTTCATTTTAATACAGCACTAGGATCCCTCTCACTCATGATGCCAGTATAATGGTATTTCCTCCCCTGGAATGGTGTGTTCAGCTTTGGCCAGCACCTCTCTCTCTGAGAAGTCAGATAGAGAGAGAGAGAAAAAGACCAGAGAAGTACAACCAAGACAAGTTCGCTTGTGCAGAGGATCTCCATACAAGGCAAGGAAGAGGCACAGGAGCCTGCAGAGGACTGTGAGGTGCTCTGTGCCTGGTGGAGCAGCAGGCAGACCAGCAAGCTGGCAGCACAGGGCTGGGCTTCACCCAGCCACAGGATAGGAGGGCTTGGTGATGGAATTTGGGGTCAGCTTGGGTCTGCTTCTACTTTCACTCTGTTCTGTAGTGAGCCATTTAACACTTTAGGGCTTGTCTACCATGTTGGGGGTGGGGGGTGAACTTTGGCAGCGTGTTTAAAGTGTAAGTTTAACATGTGCCAGCTGCCTTGAGCAAACTCCCCAGGTCAGTCCAAGTGCAAGGCAGAGCACTTGGATGTGGCTGTTCCAAAGGTGCTCTTAGACCTCTTTCTTACAGGTAGTTTGTGACAGTATCATGGGTATACAGAATCATAGAATTGTTTGGGTTGGAAGGGACCTTAAAAATCACCTAGTTGTAAACCCCCTGCCGTGGGCAAGGACCACTCATTAGATCAGGTTGCTCAGAGCACCATCCAACCTGGCCTGGAATACTTCCAGGGATGGAGGCATGGGGCATCCATGACCTCTTTGGGAACCTGTTCCAATGCTTCACCACCCTCTGAGTAAAGAGGCTAAAGTAAAGAATTTCTTCTTAACATCTGATCTAAACCTGCCTTCTTTCACTTTAAAACTTAATTTTGTTCGTCCCTTGTCCTGGCACTCTGTGCCCACATAAAAAGTCCATCCCCCTCCCCGAAACCTTCCCTTCTTCAGGCTGAAAAATTCCAACTTTCTCAGCCTCCTCTTTTAGAAGAGATGCTTTGTCATGGTTTAAGCCCAGATGGAAACTAAGCACCATTAAGCCACTCGTTCACCAGGGGAACCCTTTTCTCTGCATCCTCCCCCAGTGGA
>VZRO01002835.1:222418-284414 GCA_013397915.1 Daphoenositta chrysoptera
GAACTTTGGCAGCGTGTTTAAAGTGTAAGTTTAACATGTGCCAGCTGCCTTGAGCAAACTCCCCAGGTCAGTCCAAGTGCAAGGCAGAGCACTTGGATGTGGCTGTTCCAAAGGTGCTCTTAGACCTCTTTCTTACAGGTAGTTTGTGACAGTATCATGGGTATACAGAATCATAGAATTGTTTGGGTTGGAAGGGACCTTAAAAATCACCTAGTTGTAAACCCCCTGCCGTGGGCAAGGACCACTCATTAGATCAGGTTGCTCAGAGCACCATCCAACCTGGCCTGGAATACTTCCAGGGATGGAGGCATGGGGCATCCATGACCTCTTTGGGAACCTGTTCCAATGCTTCACCACCCTCTGAGTAAAGAGGCTAAAGTAAAGAATTTCTTCTTAACATCTGATCTAAACCTGCCTTCTTTCACTTTAAAACTTAATTTTGTTCGTCCCTTGTCCTGGCACTCTGTGCCCACATAAAAAGTCCATCCCCCTCCCCGAAACCTTCCCTTCTTCAGGTGGAAAAATTCCAACTTTCTCAGCCTCCTCTTTTAGAAGAGATGCTTTGTCATGGTTTAAGCCCAGATGGAAACTAAGCACCATTAAGCCACTCGTTCACCAGGGGAACCCTTTTCTCTGCATCCTCCCCCAGTGGAATGAGGAGGACTGAAGTAAAACAGCTATGTTGAGATAAGAACAGCTCAAGAATTGAAAATTAAGTAAAATAAAATAATAATAAATAATAATAATGATAATAAAAAGAAAACACACAAGTGATGCATAGTGCAATTTCTCACCACCCGCTGACCAATGCCCAAGCCCCTTCCTGAACCCAGACTGACCATGCTTCCAGGTAACTCCCAGCAGTTTGTATTCTGGGTGTGACATTCTGTGGTGTGGAATACCTTTTAGGTCAGTTTGGGTCACCTGTTCCAGCTATGCTCCCTCCCAGTTTCTTTTGCTTGCATCCTCACTTGCAGAGCATGAGACAAGGAGGAAAAAGAGGTACTTGACTTAGGATAAAGAGGANAAAAAGGTCCTTGACTTAGGATAAACAGGACTTAGCAAAAACCAAAACATCAGTGTGTGATCAACACCATTCTCATTCTGAATCCAAAACACAGCACTGTAACAGGTACTGAGGAGAAATTAATTCTGCCCTGCCTGTAACCAGGACAGTGCTCCAGCCCTCTGACCATCTTTATGCCCCCCTGTGGACCTGCTCCAATAGGTCCACATCTTTCTTGTGTTGAGGACCTGGATGCATCCCCAAACCTGGGTGCAGTACTCCATGTGTTCCAGTATATCCAGGTACACAAGGGCAGAGTAGAGGGGGAGAATCACCTGCCTTGACCTGCTGGTCACACATCTTCTAATGCTACTCAGGTTTGGCTTTCTGGCCTGCAAGTGCACACTGTTGTCTCATGTCTGGCTTTTCATCCATATGTGTCGTGATGAATATGCTGTGAAGTCCCACCTTAGTACTGCATACAATGGTCCTGGCAGACATAAGCCCTTAGGCAAGAAGAGCAAAGCTCAGCTTTATCAAACGTGAAGACCCTCCCACCTGTGAGGTGGTAGAAATGCAAAGTATTCTATTTTCAAGCCTTTGTAATTCCAGAATGACCTGTATTAAGTTCCCTGGCCCTTACAGCAATGGCAAAATGACATTAACTCATAAAAAGAATTTAAAAACTTCACAGACTTGAAAAATAGACCCCATTTGGTGTGTTAGGGAAAAACCGCCCAGGAAGACTTGAAAAAATTTAGGAAGAGCTTTTGACCCTGTACAATTACTTCACAAAGCTCTTCTAGTTCATGCTTGCAACCATCTGGCAATATTATTAGAGCTGCGAAGATGTCAGTGTTTTACTCAGTTTTACTGAGGACACTTTTTTGACTCCAGACCTCTGTAAGAAGAACTAAAATGCAAGTACACCGGGCACTGTGCTGTAAGGCAGCTGAGCAGAGCTCACATCCCAGGCTTGGAAAATGACGCCTGCCTCTACAGTGCAGGGAAGGATGTGATGGGCCCCCTCATCCCAGCTGGCTGCAGGGCTGCATCCTCTCGGCAGCAGTGAGCCTGTGCAGGAGCAGGCAGCTTACAGCCCATGCCACACCTGGTTTATGACCAGTGGATGTCACACCCTGCTCCTCTTCCTGCCTGCCTTGCGGAGTGTTGTGGCCGCTGCCTTCAGCCACACATGGAATTAAACTAAGCCATGCCTGACATCCTGATGGAGGCTGTGGTGTGCTCTGTGCAGAGCTGTCAGACAGACCATGGTGTGATGGGGGCATTGTGAAAAGCTGCCTTCGTCTGGCAGACACAGAGACAGGCACCACTGAAGGTGTGCCATGACCTTCAACAAGGCAAAGCTCCCCAGGACCATACCCAGCATCCCCAGGTGGCTGCAGACACAGGTGCCAAACCAGATGTTGTCATGCCATCAGTGTTTTTGCTCACTCAGATATGCCTGGCAGTCTTACCAGGGTCTCAAGCTGTCAGACTATGCCAGACAAAAATAAGCTCTCCAAGGAGTTTGGCCCCCAGATGAGTGTCTTTTCAGGGCATTCTTCATTCCTCCCAAATACAGACTGTGAAATGTAATCCATTAGCTCCCAGGAACTTTTTCTAGGCAGCTCTTCGTTGTACCTGTGCCACTGCATGAGGGTGTAATGAACTTGGCAATGGGCACAGGCACTAGACAGACAGGATGAGTGCCTTAGGCACAAGGCCATCAGACAGAGATGGTTCAGCCCTCCAGCACAGAGTAGCTCAGGATTGTCAGCACTTGACTACTTTTGGAGGTGGGGGAAGCCAGGAGAGCCCAGAGACGCATCAGAGCCCAGGGCTGCTTCATCTTTTTGATCGCAAACACCAGAAATTCCAAAGGCATCCTCTTCCCCACTACATCCAGATTCTTTATTTCCTTTGGAGGCCTAGGTGACCTTGCCTGACACCGTGTCCTTTGACTTGTATCTTTATCTCCAAGAAGTCCTGTTTTCCATCAGGGCGTGCACAGTGGTCTTAGCAATTTTTTCTCTTCTTAAAGCCAGAGGCCATCTGTGAGAAAGCATCTCTTCCCATATTTGCAGGTTTTGTACTCACTTTGAAATTTGAGATATACTTATGGTTCTGCTCCTCTGCTTTGTGCACATGTTAATGTGAATGTGGGAATTCCATGCAACTTGAGACAGAGATTTCCTTTGGTAACCACATCCATGATCTGCCTTAACCCTGCAGCTCAGTGATCCCCTGGCAGCCTGTATCACCCACTCTTTGTTTGCACAGATCTATCCTCTACCACTTTTCATCTCCTCCTCTTATAAACATTTGTCAATTGTGTCTAAAAATCTCTTCTGCCATGATGCTAAGGAAAAGTCTTCTAAAAACCGATGCTTGCTGCTGATAATCCTGATTCTCTATCAGTTCCCTCAGACCCGGGCCGGCCTGTGCTGTGAGCTGCCTGGGCAAGACAAATGCTTGTTCTTTCTTGGGCACAAGGGGATGATGGTCCAGAAAGAGTGATGCTCTGTGAGACAGTAATAAAAGTGATAAACAAATAATGAGACTAATGCAGGGGGAAGTGCTTGCTAGAACACTGGTAGGAAAGATCAAATAATTCCTTTAAAAAGCAAGTTATTCCAAATATCATCGTCGTTCACCCAAATCAAGTGAGCAGGACTTGCACTGGTTTGACTGATCACTTTTTCTCTCATCAGAATCTGCTTCCCCACTACCTCTTCAGCTTCTGATTCTCTTCACTTTCAGAGCCCACAAACATAATTCAATTAGAAATAAAATTTAATTTACATCATCAAAAACCGTCACATTTGGAAACAGTCTAATTCCCTGATGCTCAAAAGCATATCACATTATAATTTATCAACCATCACATTTTTAACTATGTCAGACATTTGTCATAAAATCACCATTAAATGGATATCTAATGGCTTCTAATAAATGTCAAAATGAACTTGCAGATGCCTATTCAAAATATATTAGGAGCCATTAAACAGCAATTAAAAGGAAGTTTCACAAATAATATTTTATATTAGATATGTTGGAGACCCAGGCAAGGAAGGGACGATGACATTTTGAGGACCTTCTGGAAATGCTCCCTTGTGCCACATATTTCTGCAGTGATGGACTGCACACCTCCCTGGAGAGCATCCCATGCTTCCTGGTCATCCCTGCAGGATGAGGCCCTGGGCATTCATGATGTGTAATTCATCATGCTGTAATTCACTGCTTTAAGGTGCAGCATGAACAGTATGTGAGGTAATGTCATCATTCCCACTCTCCCTTGTGCCCTTCTGCTCTAGAGGCAGAAAAGCTGTCCCAGAGCCTTCCCCAGCATTGCCCTCCAGGGTGCTGGGAAGTGCTGAAGAGGCAGAGATGTGGGGCACAAGGGGAGAGCTGCCAGCGTGGGGAGAGATACACAGGCACTGACATTTGCTGGAGTTTGGAGGGGATAGGTAGAGGAAGATCTCCAGAGGGGTGCAGAAGGTTTTGGGGATGATGAGCAGAGAAGGGGATATGAACAGCCATTCTCCCTCTGGAAATGTGAGTGAGAAAGAGGGTTACAAAACTGGGGAGAGGGACATCTTGAGACCACGGAGGGTTGAGGTGTGCATATGCACTAAACCCTGAAGTGTGCAGAGTTTTCTACTGACTTCGAGGAGAGAGCTCACACCACTGGCGCTCCCTGCACTGCCATCTCTTCCTCCAGCCCACATATTAACAAAACTCACCCTCTGTGGCTGGGGCAATCTGGTGTGAGGACGTGCTGGGCTCTCTCATGAGGGCACTGAAGGTCAGCTTTGCCTTCTGGCTCGAAGCTCTCCAGAAGCAGCTGTGCACTGAGAGGCACTGATGGTCCATGTTTTTCCTGTGTGTCCATGCTGCTTCTGGTCTGGAGCCGTGGTTTAAAAGTGCATCTTACAGGCATATTAAGTACACATACACTTGTAAATACAATTTATATAAAATATATAGGTTGTTACAGGTATGATGCCCTTTGTTTCTCTTGCAACACAAAGATTACTTTAATTTCTATAGAATCATAAAATAATTTAGGTTGAAAAAAACCTCTACGATAACTGAATCCAACTGTTAATTCAACACTGCCAAGGCCACCACTAAACCATGTCCCTATACCTTGAAAATGACTGACAGACACGTAACTTTTAAGAGTAAACATTAGCATTAATGTAAATGTTAAACATGAACATTAACAACAGCAATTCCTAACAAGAATTTCATATTATTCACATTCTTATATCGGTCCAGCCACAGCTTAGAAATTGTTAAAAAGATGAGCTTCATCCCAGCTTGTTCCATTCCAATGCCAGGTTCTCTTTAAAAGAGCATCTTGCTTTCTCCCTCTTTTTTTTCTTGGTTTTTTTTTCACATTTGCGCTCACAAACAGGAGGGAGGGAAGGATGGGACTAGATGTGACCATTAATCCTGCTGAGGTTCAGGCCAGTGCAGTGAGAATTAGGTAAGCAGGAGGCTGTGGAGCCCAGTGGGGACAACACGTTCTGGCGGGGTAAGGAGCACGAGCAACAAACCAGCGTCTTACACAAGGAGGTATCGGGAGCCAGTAACAGATCCATTGTGTCAGTACACAAATATGTTGTTATGCTCCACCTTCTGTCCTGTTTGTTTCTTACAGTACTATGGCTACTTTCCTCTGCCACTGACGTAGCTGAGAATTGGTCCTGACACAGAAAAGAAAGAAAAAACCCTCATTCCCCCACCCTCCCCATCACTCAGGCTGTAAAGGACCTGTTTACACAACTGTGGAAGAGGGTGTGTATTTGCATAATAAATGGGATCAAGAAAATATGTAGCATATGTTGCAAACAGAACTAATGTCTAAACACACATGCAAACCTGGGCTAACGGGTCCTGCCAAAATATTTTAACCATCTGTTTTTACTTAGCTGTTTTTGAACAAATTATGTTTATTATGTTAATTTATTTTACTGTCAACAACAGCAAATGACAGAGTTGCTGCTAAACAGCATCATTATATATCACATTCTGGCATAATACCAGCAGGTTTTTCTAATGCGACAGGAATAAATGCATATTAAAATGTCAATTTGTTTAAAATCTAGTTTAGGATGGTAAATACATCTGCACAAATTCATCATGTTCCAAGAGACACTGTTTGCACGCAGACTATTTTAAGATAAGGCACTCCGACAGGACCTGGAGAAAGAGGCAAGAGCACAGAGGTCCTGCCTGAATTCCTGGCTCCAGCTTGGAGGTTGATCCCAAGAGGAGGGGAAGAGAGGACCAAAGTGGGAGCTAATTCATGTTTTAGAAGTTGTGATTAAACTTCCCGTGAATCTGTCTTTATTTGCAGCATCTGTGAAATCTCCCTTTTATGAAGAAAAACTGAAATTGAAATCGACCACAAAATAATATTAATCTTCATCCCAGGTCCACATCCTATTCCCCAGCATAAACTGTTCATGCCTGGGCAGGAGTGTCTGTCCCCAGGCTCTTCACTGGGCTGTTGCAGGGAAGGAATACCCAGTGCTACAGCCAGCTGCTGCTGCAAGCACATATCCAGCACGAAAGTTCAGTGAGGGATGCTCTGGAGGCCCCAACATCTCAAAAATTCCCCAACAGTCAAGTTACATGATATTTTCTGGGTCAGCGCTTCTCCTGTCTCTTGATCAAATAATTTCTGCTTGTTGCCCAAAAGCAAATCTTTATTTCAGCAGCATCTTTCTTGCTGACCTCCCCAAGAAGAAAGATCTCTTCTCTGGAAGGGGCAGGTGGGCCTGTCAGTGGTTTCCTTGCCCTCCTGGCTGCCTCCCTTCACCATCCACAAGTTCAGAATCATTCCTCTCCTGATTTCCAAAGTTAGCACCTGTTCTCCTAAATCAGCCTGCTCCCCAAGTCCTGTTCCCATGTAGACAGCTGCTTACAGCTTCTGTGACACAACCAACCTTTTCTCCAAATAACTGATGCTGAATCCCATCTTCTCCCACGCAGGCAGAGTGATCTCCCCGCTGGCTATATTTCCCTTCCAGTCCAGTTCATGGGATGGTGTAGGCTGCCTTTGTTGTCTCATTCCTCTCTCAGGACCATGCTGGCTGGGCTGACCTTCCTTTACACAGTGACAGAATCCTGCTTGTCCCAGCTCTGGGCTGTGCATGCTTTTATACCACTTCACAGGCAGGTCAGGAAAGTGGTCAGAAAACTCCAACCTACTTCACTTCATCCTTTGCAGTCGTGGGAAAATAGCCTATGGTTCCATACAGCTGGAAGCAGAGATTTTTATGTGCTTCAGAAGACAACAAAAAAACCCAAAAACTGGAGCACTGGGGAGTCCTCTGGGTTTTCAGCCAAAAACCATAAAGAAGACAGACTGACTTTCCTGCCTAAATGTTCTTTCTTTCTCTCTTCTGCCCACATCTGAAACATTGAATCATAGAATTGTTAAGGTTGGAAAACACCTATAAGATCATCATGTCCAACCATCAACCCGGCACCACAACCACGTTCACCATTGAACCATATCCTTAAGTGCCATATCCACTTGTTTTTTGAACACTGCCTTGGATGTGTTCCACCATTTCTCTGAGCAGTCTGTTCCAATGCATTACAATATTACAATATTGCAATACAAAAATTTCCTAATATCTAATGTAAACCTTCCCTGGACAACTTGAGGCCATTTCTCCTCATCCTGTCACTTCTTACCTGGGAGAAGAGACTGACACCACCTCACTGTGACCTCCCACACACCACCCTGACCTCCATCTGGTGCAGACCTCTAGGGCTGTCTTGATGATGGCAGCTATAAACACAGCAACTAGGACAATGTAGGACAGTCTATAGAATCCTCCCCAGTGCTTTTATAGGGATCTCGGAGAGGAGAAAATAGAGCAAAATGAGCCTGAAGTCTTCAGAAAAACTGAAGAATCAGAATAGAACAAGATTAAAGAGGAATGAGTGGAAAAGTCCAAAATTAGACCATAAGCACGAGTACTGCTCTCTGGCCATCATGAACCATTCTGCTTCCAACTGTTTGTTCCAAGAGCTGAAGGAAGGTGTGACATGTAAGCCAGTGACAATGTAAGACATTACAGGATATGTTACAACATAAAATACAGTCAGACCACAGTCCTGCAAAGATCAGTGCATATGCAAAACTATGTACATGGATGGTCCTGCTGAGGCCTGAGGAATTACTCTGGCACAGATGGCTGAACACATGCACAAAACCTTGCAAGGCCAGAACCCAGGAGAGGTATGGTCAAGGAGGAGCTTTCCTGCCCCGAGCAGTCCTAACACGGCGTAACAATACCTCTGATGTTGAATTGGCAGAAATAACCAGTAAGGAAATACAATATTCCTTTCTGGGGATTAAGGAGAAGACATCTTGAGATGAGATTTTGCTAAAGACAAGGAACAGGCTCCTTTTGATTAACTTCAGCCTTTTGAGAAGTGTAGTAAAGAAATACTGTGCACATAAATGTTTTGATATCTCACTAACAAATATTGTAAGCCATGCCACCTTTGTTTAAATGCCTTTCTCTGTCATGACAAGGGCTGTTCATGGAAGATGGTACAGGAATCCTTGTTTATAGCATTCACAATAGTACTAGACTTTGTCAAGTGCAGCAACATGTGAGAGGCAGTGCCATGCAGTGCAAAGCTTAGGGCAATTCCCCCTCCCCTCTCTAAATTCTGGTTTTATGAAGAGAAAGGTTACGTAGTTTATATTTCAGGAGTTGAAGTCCTGAGAAAATAAACCTCAGTCCAAGTACTTGTCCAGCCTACAACAGATATTCCATAAAATGTATGGGCTGATTTCATGCATATGGCTGCTCGTTTTACAAGGGGATGATTAAGATGGTCATGGTTATGTTGGCTTTTAGTCCACAAATGCCTCAGCTGTTCTGGATTCATTTAAAATCATAATGTACCTCTGTGTGCTGAAAGCAAGCAGCCAGCGCTGCTCTGCTCTCGCTGTCCTGCAAATCCGGCCCTTTGCTGGTGACGGTGTTTCCAACACGGTTCATTAGTCACTCTTGACTTACACGGTCCATCTCTTCCTTCTCCCAGCCTGCCATCTCCCTCTGCTCTGGCACCAAAGGGACCTGTGGAGCGGACAGGGCTGCCTTTGGGAAGAGATTATTTTTTATTGCAGTTTGCTGGCTTCCACCCCCCTTCCTGATGCCTTTCTTACTCTTTGGTATCTCCCAAGTGGCATTTCGCAGCCTGCTTCCTGAGGGATGTCAGCCCACCCTGTCCTGGTCTTCTAGCCAGAGCACACCAAGCTGCTCTGCTAGCATTTTCAGAGAAGTAGTTTATTGAGAAGAAGTGTTACCAGTGGAAATGTGTTCAAAAGGGATTTTTCCCTTCCTACACTGAAAATTCAGCACTTGCACCTCAATCCAAAAGAGAAATGTGTCCAGCACCATTGGGAGAACCAGCTTTTCACCCCTGGGAGCGGAGAAGGCTTTTGTGGCACAGTCTGGGTGGTGCAGCATCATGCAGTGTTATCCCCCATCTCCTCCTCAGGAGTCACGCAGACAGTGATTAAACGGGCAGGCTGTGACTCACGAAACATAACCACCTTTTCCCATTTTAATCTGTTTTGGTCATCTTACGCTTTTCAAGCGCATTCTATTTGATACTTCCTGCTTCAGATGTTTTTCTTTCTGCAGCTGCCTAGCATCTCTTTCCCTCACCCTCCTCCACATCTTGTCCTGCATTTGGTTTATCTCTTCACTCTAAAAAGGAAAGGCATTTATTGCTCCATTCACATTAAGTGATCATCATGTAACAGAAATAAACTGCTTGTTCCTATATAATCACAGATAGCTTTGCAGAACACAGGCTTCAAACAGCAAAGGTAGAAGTCTGCAATGTTTTCTTCTGAAGCAATCTTAGTTTCTTTAAAAAACCAACAAAACAAACCCTAAAACCCCTAAGTCAGTATCTTCCCGCAACTGCAGCTGATTTCCTGTGTAAACTAAAACCATGTGATATTCCATAAATGCTTCCAGCTCTAAATTACAGGAAA
This sequence comes from Daphoenositta chrysoptera, assembly GCA_013397915.1. Classification (NCBI taxonomy): domain Eukaryota; kingdom Metazoa; phylum Chordata; class Aves; order Passeriformes; genus Daphoenositta; species Daphoenositta chrysoptera. The sequence goes on from VZRO01002835.1 coordinate 232,474, forward strand.
TGAAAACCATCATGGAAAAGGAAAGCTTTGGACTAAATTCCCAGATCAGATATCGTTGTAACTCTATTTCGGTCTGATTACAATTTGGATGCTTTCTAACATACCTGTTAGTAATTAAAGGAGCTGATAACAGCTGTTGGAGCACAACGTCACCCAGGGCCTTGCGGTGGGACAGAGACATCTTCCACACCCAGGGCAGTGCCCCAGAGGTGCCACAGGTGAAATCATGAGCTGAGGTTGATCAAGGGAAGCATTTTTATGTAGCCATTGTGCAGGTCAGGCTCTGAACTTCCAGCTGTATTAAACTGCCTGTGCCTCACACGGTAACACTTTGCAGTCAGCTGGCCACACACCCACACCCACACACGTAGGTGCTGTTCCACCATCAAGGGCTTTCTGCCTGTGCAGCTCTTCACTGCTCAGTAACACTTCTTGCAATGAGAAAGGATGAGTTGTGCAAGTGAATATGAGCCAGTGCTGGTACAGAGCATATACACGGCAAGAACATAAGAGAAGAGAGGAACTGATCTCACCCCATCCCACCTGAATTTGGAATATGTGGATGGTCCTTTGGAAGTGGTGCTGTCTACTGCTTCTCAGAGTCCCTCAGAGCTGCTCTCACCCCGTGGAAAGGTGAGAGTTAGGCCATGTCATCCATTGTGACATGCACCAGGCAGTGTGAGTGTGCAGATGTCCATATTTTCCCCAGAGAGGGCACCCACAGCCCCTCAGAGCTGCGATGAATGCACTGCAGAGTTAACAGACTGATGCCTTCAGGTGACTCTCTGTAGCTCTCACTTGCTGACAAGTCAAGCGGCCAAGCTGAGATTTATGGACACTTGTCTCGGTGTTCTCATCTCATAAATGAGTGCAGAAAGGGGATTTCCATTCCAGTGACCAGCGCATTCTCTTCATTTCTGAAGAGTGTCTGTGTCCTTCAAGGCACTAAATCAGCCTGCCACTGCTAAGAAATAGGGACTTCAATTAAACAAATTAATTGCAATGCTCTACACAATCTCTTAATTGATACAACAGGAGATTTTTTCAGTTTGTTCAGCCAAGATCATGATAATTTTCCTTTTGAACTGATGCAGTGAATAATTATCAGACTGAAAAGAAGTTGAGGCAAAGTACTAATTTTAAGGAGAGTTATGGGTACACTATCATTAATTTCTTATTTCAAATGTCAGACGAGCAAAGCTTCACTTTTACTGTGGAAGGAAGTCTTGCTGGATGCCAGACCAAGGCCTGTACACCACAGTCACCCTTTCAAATGTTTTAACCATTGCTGTCACTTCTTCACACATAAAATATTTGGGGCAGTCCCTAGCACCTCTGGGTGTTAAATTCTAGCCGTTCTGTTCCTGATACTATGAAAGCATTTCTGTAAACCAGAGTATCTCAGCAGCCAACAATATATCATTCACATTTAGGCTTGCATTGATTTCTGTCTTGTTACCAGAATGAGGCAGATGCTTCAGCAGGGCAGAGGGTCACATATCCAATGCCAAAGGCACCAAGACAATTCGCACAAATTGAGGACTTCAGCCAATACTTTTTATAAGCTGTTTCTGCTGAATGTCCCAAATGAGGGGTTTCAGTGCCAGCAAAATCATTAAAGTGAACAGGTTTGCCTTGTTCCCTACCCAGCAGACATTTCTGTTAGGGTAGGTCATTAGTTATCCCTGAGGTCATTAGGTTATCGCATTGAATCTTAATCCATCTAATTCATCCCAGTGCACTCCCATTTGTTTCTAGTGCTTGCCTTTTAAAATACCATTAAATCATGTCACAGGCCGCCTCTGCACCTGCCAAGAAAGCTGCATGCATTCTCCGATTTTCTTTGCCAGGTGAATTCTATTTAGTATATTCCTGGAGAAGACAGCTCATTGCAAATCCTCTTTCTCCTGTTTCCCCTTCCCAAGCACACTTGCTCACACACTCTGGGGATTTTAACTTCTACATACCCAGCTTAGCCCAGGCTCAAGTCAATCAGTGGTGCCCTGAGCAGATGCCAGTGGGTTTCCATTGCCTCAAGCTAGCCCGGGTGTCCCACTTTCTCTTGCTGAGATAAGTTATTAGGGAAAAGACAGAAGAAACTGTTTGCCTTTGATAATGTAGTGCAAAAATAAAGAAATCCCAGTAATACCTTCCCTTCTTGTGCATAAAACCCTTTGGTAAAAAATTCTTAGCAGGATACTAAAAATAGATGAACTCCACTGAGATTGGTGCACAGCTTTAAACCAAACATATAAATTAGTAAAGAAATGGCATTCTCAGTCGTAGATAGCTTGTAGTGAATTAGACCAGGGCTTTTACAGAACAAAGGAATCTAAAAAAACCCTAATCTCACTTTGACGGGAAAAAAGTCTCTGATCACTCCACCTGCCACTTCCCTCTGTGCCAAGAAAAACTCAAGTATACACCAAAAACACTGAAGGAAAGTTGAGTGTTGCATTAAATTTATGGACCACTAGAGACTAGGGTTGAATGTGCTGACTGAACTTATTCTAATAACTTAGATGGGAAAAATCCATACTGCAAATCACCTTACTTAGGTTGGTTTAACAAGAACTATTTACTCAAGAAAGAAAAAACCCATGAGTGCTGATTGCTTTCTCTCTCACCCAAGAAATACACACAGCCAGAGCCTGATAATTTTTTCTAGCTGCAAAATACCATAGAATGGGAAGGGTAGTAGTTTGTTAGACCAAGTAAAGGATTTTCTGCAGGAAACAAGCAGGATTTGCAGCGAGCTGTGTTTGTGCATGTGTTTAGATGTTCACTATTGGTACAAGATTTGAAGGAACACAGGGAACCAAGACATCCTGGGGTTGTGCTAACATTGTCTTAGTCATCGTGGTGAACCTTAGGGAGTGCACTGGACCTTGTGTTTCTGAGTCCACATCACTGGGCCAGACCTCCATGCTCTTGGGCCATTTCCTGTGTCCTAGTTTTGACCATGAATTTAATGTTACTCGATACCACCTCACATCCTTGCCAGGGCCAGGAAAAGGGACTCTCTCTTGCTCCCCAAAAAAAAAGGGGGCGGCTTCTGGTCATAAAAACATGGCAGCATTGTCTACCATTGTTGGTTTTCTTATCTCATTGCTGTTTCCAGTAAATTGTTCTTGTTCAACCTGTGATGTCTGCCTTTTATGCTTCCCATTGGAGGGGGCAAGGGGAGTGGCTCATGGTCTTTTTAGTGAGAGGACTAAATTGGGGAACACCATTCCTAAACCACGACACCGTACCTATTAACTTATGGCAGATGTTGTTGCAGTCTCTCACCTCATGTACACGCTTATGCTGTGGATCTTGGTTTGGGGCAGTGGGCAAGGGGCACGGTCTGGAGGTGGATCAAGTACACAAAGGCAGGGGGTGAAATGGTTCATTGCCAATGACTTTGGGGCAAAAGTTACCTACACCCTAAATTATGTTAGCTGAAGAGAGTAGACCTGAATTTCACGGGGCCAGGCCTTGTCCCCAGACTTTGTCCAGTAAGACGCACACATCTGTGCTCTAGTCAGGGAATGAGGAGTTAGGAAGCACCCTTAGGAGCACCTGGGGAGTGCTGGGGAAGGGAAGGGGTGAAAGAGATAAAGCTAGAGCAGGTCCCTGGCAGTCCCTGCTGACAAAGATGGGCAAAGCTGCTTTATTTAAAAATTCAGATATTCAAAGTCTTGCTGATGAAGCCGGAGTGTCTAAGAGGAGCCTCTGCTGTAGCTGTGGTCTGTAGCAGCTTTTTCAGTGCCTGTGCCCACACGGGGGGGCAGTCCCTGCTGAAATTGCCAGGGAGGTTTCCAATTAGCACCAATTGAGGCAAGTTATTGGGGGGTTTTCTTTGTGCAGACACACCTCCCCTGGGGCACAGCATGAGACCACCCGCTCACATTGCATAAACCACCAAAAAAACATTAAACTTACGGGATCCATTCTCAATCACTACCAACCCATACTAGATTTGAACCATCCACCGAAAGGTGAGAGGTTAATGCGAGCTAATTTTTCAAATCATTGCTGTAACATTAGGAAGAAGCTCTGGTAACCTTTTGGGGGCTGCTGACTTACTGCCTAGTGTTCATTTGGCTGATCCTACGGGCTACAATCATGATAGGATAGTGTCTCAAGAGAGAAAATAAAATCCAAGAGGTACATTTTTCTTCTCAGCACTTGCCTGCTATAACGCTGAACCCTTCATTAAAAATGTGATAAGCCATGCAATATATTTTCCTGTAAATTATAGCCTTTAATCTTTAATGTTAATGACAGAAATTTTACCATTAGCAGGACTGTATTTTGCTCCACACTTTAAACATTCTTTAGTAACCGTGTTTTCCTGTCCTCTTTCAGACAGATGGTAACTATTTCAGCTTGAATTCCTTTCTATATTAACATAAAGAGAATTTGAAAAAACTAACTAAGCTATAATATAACTAAAATAGGAGAACTTATGGCATTGAGATGTGAAACACTTTTTTCCTAGCTATGACCACCCTTTGACTTCGCTGTTACTAGGTGTGTGCCTTGAAACCAAAGTCAGTTTTGTAAATACTGCTGACAAGGAGGAATCAATCCACCTCAATCCCCAAGTCACACTGCCTTAGCTCGGGCACAAAGCTTAGAGGACGAATTATTGGCTGATCAGTTGGAAAATTTGTGTATTTATGAAGAATGTGAAAGCCATGTTGGAGAGTAGTGCTTGATCCAACATTAATAATAAGGCTGGTAAAGAAGGAATTCCTGAAGTTTGATCCCAGCTACATGTTTCTCCATGTCCTTCACACAAGCCCTTCCAGCTTCCCTTGCAGCTCTGACCCCTGTAGCTGTTAAATGCAGATAAGAGCACTGACACCTGCGTGTTGCACCAGTTTTGCAAGGAGTCGTTAACCGGTGCATCTACTTCCAAGGGTAGCATCACATTTCACACAGAGTTACAGCCAACATCCAAAAAATGCTATGGGATTGACCACAACCCTTTTAAAGGCAGGAAAGGAATCATGAAGAAATACTTCAAATGTGAGATGGGAACCAGGGACTGGGGCAACAGATCTCTTTTTATGTGCCAAGCATAACGGGGGCCAGTCTGCTGGCACGTGATTGCTGTGCCCGTAACGACGTGGGAGGAATGGTGAAAGATTTCAGTCCTCACCTTGGTCCAGGTAGAATTTCCTTTACAAACCATCTTTCAAGCACAAGGCTTGGGGGTGTGTGATACACTCCTACTGTCACCAGTCCTTCCTGTAGGCTGTTCCTTGGTCCTTGGCAGTGGCCGAGGGTACCTGAGGTGACAAGGTGTGAGCTGGCAAGGAGCCACGCATGGGTTTGAATAGCCAGGCTGGGGGATGGCCAGGGATGTGACCTGCATGGCAGGCAGTGGTCTTCATTGCTCATGGGCTTCCCGGAGGTGTCAGAACAGGGGCAGTTTTTAAGGAAGAAAAAGGACATTTGGGTACTTTGGCCTCCAGTGACTCCTGTTCCTTCATTAAGGGTATGAAGGAGGATAGAGCCCCCATGCAATGACAAACACTACTGATACTATTACAGGCAAAAACAAGGCTTCTGCATTGTTAGATTAATTTTTCCCCCAGTTTTTCCATGCTAAATTTGGTCCTGAACACCACACATTTTAGGTACTAATGGACCTTCTGTGCCTCTTAACTGTAATTTTTACTATTAATTTTAAGACCACAAAGCTAATATTTGAAGATCAATAGTCTCATATCCTTTTTGGAGGAAAACCTAAACTTTTCAAAATTCCATTTAAAATTCTAGCAGTGGCAATGTGCAAGGGCTGTAAATACTGAAGGTCCTGCAATACTGGAACAGTATTGTTCCAAGTAGCCATTCAATGAGAAAGATGCTCTCATTAAAGCCTTCATGAGCCTGCCCCAATAAATCAGTATTGTTTCAATCTTTGATTTTCATTAGCAGATCTATACTAGAAGGTTGACATCGTAAATTTTAACTGCCACTGAGGCTCTGTTGTGATTGATAGTGTCAATGTTTTTCTGTTACTCGAGTTTGCAGCTATTGTCAGGGTAATTCCTGATACTGCATCTGGAGAATGTTGTATATTACACCAAATATTGGCATCTTTTTCTCAGTTTAAGCATATTATTTGTTGCAGCTCTAATGCAGTAGCATTAAAATGTGGCTGGTGATCCGTATCTAGCAGAGCAAACACTAAATCACCAATGGGCTTAATTAGCACATGGTGAGAAACTTTTGCCCTTCATGAAGTTGCAGAGCTCTTGCTTGGGAAGAGAGGGAGACATGTGGACCCTCCTTGTCATCATCAGTTTTGTCACAATTTATTTTGTTACATAAATTTCGTGTCTGGAAGGTTCTGTGTATTTTCCTGTAAATCAGTATGCACTTTAGCATGCTCAGTAAATAATAATAAATATTAATTATAGGCAGTTCTGGTTTTATCACAGCATACCTGTCAGAAGCCAAAACGTTACCTCATCCTTTATTATAATATTATAAAATAATGATTCCTATTTCTAATCTTTTACCGGACAGCTGAATATAAATAATCTCCCATTTTTTTCTCTTGGACACTCAACAGCTTTATCTCTGCTACTAATGGCTTCCGATGTCTTCAGAAAGAATAAAGCACAAAAAAAAGAAGATAATGATTTAATCAAAGACAATCAAATGGCAGTTTTGCTGTGTGGACATAAACAGAGTTAACGGTTCTCTCAGGACTCCTTTTTGAGAACCATAAAAACCCGACACTTAAGAAATAAGAGTTAATACACACTTTAAGAAGTATTTTTCTGTCTGAGGAAAAGACTGAAGTCTAATACGTTATTGACTGAATCTTAAAACATTCATGATGGTGGGAAGACAAGGTTTTATTACACATTTCATCTTCACTTCTTCATTTATTCTTACAATAAAATCAAATAATCAGTAAAAGGCTGATATTTTGGTGTCAAATGGAACCTAAACCACACATGAAAATGGAAAATCATTCAAGCAGTATGTGAACCTCTAGCGATTGAACCTTAACTATGTAATGGACTACAGGAGGTGCCAACTGGGCATTTTATCTTACTCCAAGGACTCTTTCTCTCATTTTAAAGTGCTGCTGGCATAAACAATTATGGGGAAGTTTCCATGCCATTGGCATTGCTGGGCAGTAGTGTTTTCAAAATGAGTTTCCCCCAAGTCTTCCTTTCTACTTGGGAGAAAAAGGTACAATTAAAGCTATCATACAAAGGAGATGCTGAGGTATCTGCTTACTATCCAGCCGCAAAAACATGTGCATTGCTGAGACAATTTGCTTCAAGACCCCTTTCTCACTTTTTAATGGTGTTAACTGGGAATGGCTAGGAAATTTCCAAGTGCAAATTTGGTCTGCATTGCTGGAGACTAACCAAATGAAAGGTGAATTTAGACTAAAAATAGTATAAGCAGCTTACAGGCTTATAACTATAGATGAAAGATTATATTCTGCGTGGGAGTTTTGCAGGGAACTCAGGCAAAAGTGTTCAATGTCACTAACCAGTTTGTCGCTTTCCATTAAAAAAAAAAAAAAAATATTTGAGGACACGAAACCTCATCAAAGAAAGACAGAAATGTTAACATCTGCTGGAGTACCTAATTTTCTTTTAACCCTGTACTGTTTTGCAAGCACTTTTCTAGTTTCTAGTCTAAAAAATAAATAAATGCAGACTGTGCTACTTAATAGCATTAAGAGCATCAGTCTGCTCTGCTAGCTGGATCTGGATCAAACAGTAGAGATCAAAAAGAATATAAATGTACTTGATATTCTATCATATCCAGAAATAAACTGCATGCAATAGAAGGACTAAAATGAAGAAGCATATATGTTGAGTATTTTTATTTCCAATGTTCCTTCACAGTTACTGGATTAACTCACCCTTCATTCCCTCTTTACTCATTCAGATCTTGACTCTTTTATCCTCTGCTGGCAAATTGAAGGTCTGCCTTGTGGTCAGAGGTCACTGAATTAATCACTTTAAACAAGAGATTTGCTGAGGTTTCAGAATTTCTAGTGTGACCTATTTCTCCTTTCTGTTTTCCACAGCTTTTCCCCTGTTGTTTGTAAAGGAAAATTCTGTGGAACAAGATCCAGAGTCAGAAAGTGCCAGGAAATGAGTGGTCTTGTGGCCCAGCTTACAGGAAAGTGAGTGGCTCATATTCCCAAGATGGGATAGCTGGCTTGGTTGCTGACATCTTTCTAGCACAGGATCTGGCGGCTGCAGTAGAAGGAGGTGGCAACGTGGGCTCTGTGGTAAAGCACTGGATGAAAAGTTTCCTCCTAATTGACAACCACCTTTTAGTCTCACAGGTGCAGAAAGAAGAGTTCTACCCAGTTACATAGTTCAACCAACTGGAAGTGCAACCTTTTTAATCTTATGCCCAATATAGTTTTCAAATTATCACTATACAAGCATTGGAGTCTCTAGGATATGGTGGTTTTCTTTGCTTGGTACCAATAATCAGCTCTGCAGGGAGCAAATCACCAAAATAAAAGAAACTGTTGACCCAAACTGTTTTGGAAACTTTTTGGAACTGTGACCAGACAAGATGAATCAAGAGGAATTTGTGCCTGGTCTGCTACAGAAATTGAGCCGTGGCACCTCACTGGTACAGCAGTACTGTTGGGAGAGGGGTCTGGTCTCTTCCATGCAGACACTGCAGTGGCAGCATATGTGCACAGGGATGAGTGTGAGCTAAACTATCATCAGGCTCTTCTGGACAGCATGATGTGTCCTCTCTCGTGCACTGCACGGGTCATTTCTTTAGCTAAGTGGTAACTCTGGTGACAAAACTGCCTTCCTGCATGCCTGTACCATAAGCAGCATTCTGAATATTTAAGTCTGCACCTTATCTAGAGAACAGGCAAAAAGAAGAGTATAGCTATAGATATATAACTATATCTGTTTTGGCAGCAATTGATGCCATGTGGGCAAGAATATACCAGTTGTAGGAAAGCTGTCCTATTGTTTTTTTCCTCTGGTAGATTTTCCAGCTGAATCCGCATCACCTGTGCAACTGCCAATAGTTGTATGCTGGGGTGCTGAGGAAGGAGAGGGTTAGCAAGGGTCCTGGGGTGTCGTGGGCAAGAACTGTCCTTGGATGCCAAAAGACTCCTCGTGCCTCATTTATTGACTTGTTCAGTCCAGAGGCTTCCCCTTCTGCAGCCATCTTCTCTCTCCTAACATAGACGGGGCCAATTTCCATATGCATTAACATTCCAGGGGCACCACAGGAGCAGCAAATCCTTTGAAGAGTAGAGAAGCTCTTTCTAGCTATTTCCCTTTGGAGCCGATTCCAATGCAAATCTGCATCTGAACAACTGTTCAGTGACTAATGCAAGAATTGTACCTTGACCAGTTGCAATATTGCACCCAGGATTTTTTTATATTCTCAGTTTCCACTGAACCAAATAGGATTTAAAGAGGTGCTGTAAGATTTAGTGAAATGAGGGTTATGTTTAGGAGCCAGGGCTCAAGTCTGTTTTTCCTTCTTTTATGGTCTATTCAGAAATAGGGAACACACTTTAAAAAATAACATTTCTCACTCCCATGCACAGGGGAGGTGGGAAGAAAAGGGCACTGCCTGCTCAGCCCTTGCCCCATTGCACCTGAAGGGGTGCATTGCTCTCAGCCTTTCCATAAGCATCAACAGCCTTTTAATGGATTATTCTATTTTCTATCCCACTACACCTTGGATCTCCACTACACCTTGAAATATTGCATTTAAAATGTTAAATAAAAAAAAAGAACTAACTCCATTAACTCAAAATAGGTCTCTAATTGACCTCTTAATATGGTGTATTTAATGTGACACCATACCATTTTCATATGTAAATGGGATGATTTTTAATAATTCAGTGCTTCTATTTTCTTTCTATAGAATACATCTTCCAAGGGAGTCAGGAGAACATTGTGAATTTCTGTCATTTATCACTCTGCCACAAGAATTAAACTGTGGCTGCCAACATGAAACAGTACATTTTACACCTGCCTTCCTGTGCTTTGCTCTTGCGGTGTACAACTCCAAAACCTGTATACTTTTCTTATTAATAAACATATTGGAAACTTGAACGTGAGCGTACCTTTTCTTAATATTTTCAGTAGTAGAAAGGAGAAGGTGCTGACAAACAGCATTTCCCATCACAGGATTCAGCTCAGACTCACAGCTGTTCTGAGGAATAAGACGTACACAGAGCAGAACTAGTTAATTTGATTCCATGAAGGGCTCTTACGCAGCGTCTCCCCCTGCCACCTCCCTCTCCCCAGCCAGCCCATCCCCTCCACCCCCGGGATGACACTTCACGTTTAATCTAAACCCTCTCAGATTAAGCGGGCGTGTAATTTACTCCCTCAGTGAGGTCCATTGCAGCTGCGGAGGTGATGTAAAGGAGAGTTTGTTTAAACAATGCTAAGCCCGCAAACCTGTGTGAAACAACCCTCGTCTGGGCTGTCAGCAAAGCCTTTAATGTGCATTCAGTCTTGCATTCATCTGGGAGCTGTGTGTGGTACTGACTGATGTTTTATTATTGTTTGGTAGATAAAAATATTTAACTTAAGAACAACTCAATTGCAGGAAGGGCTTTATATAGTCATCACAACATGCTTCTCCTGCTGCTGTGAGTGTAGGAGGCAGGGTAGTTTTCTACCGCTTAACATGTAAAGTCTGACATATTTCAAGAACATGATCAAACTGCAGCTTTAGAAATCACTTTAAACATAAAAAAAACCCCAAAGAAATAAATCCATAGTCTTTTGACAATTTTCCTCAGCTAAGCAATTTCAATATGCTATTTTTACTCTTATTATTTCTTTCTGCCTTTGGCAGCACAGGTCTTTTCTTCCAAATAGGGTATAATGGACCATGAAAGCAGGATACATCCTCAGAACCCAAATGTCAGCAGCAGTTAAGGTGAACTGCTTCATTCTAAGGTGCAGCGAGTTACCTTGTGCTTCGCTGGAAACCTCAGCACCAGTGCAGGAGAGGAACTGGGAAAGGAGGTGGTTCTTCACTGAGATGGAGTGTGACAGCCCTCAGGCCACCAGTGCCTCCTCATTCTATGAAATGAGAGCTTTGTTAGAAAAATACAAGGGAAAGCATCGTTGCCAGATTTGCACTATTTCCCCCTCTCACAGACTGTGTATTTTACACAGCTGACAGTGCATTTGTTACAGCCTGCCTTCACATGCATGCCAGAAGGACATACTGGAAATTGTGCATCCAGACCAGAGGATTTCTTAACCATAGGCCTCCAACATCTGCTGCACACTTGTTACATGGCTGGAACATGAACAGAGCATTTAATTTTGCTCTTTGATTTTTGCATTCCTGTTTTTAAATGCTGTTTGTGTAATTTATGCCTTGCAAGACCACAGAAGTTTGGTGGAAAGGAACCTCTTTATTTGAACTCTCTGAAGTGCAATATTTCTCTTGGCTTAATTTTTCCCTCCTTCTAAGCTTATGTATTATCATCTGACAAATTGGATCTGTTCTTTTCCAGCAAATTATTTGAACACATACTTGTAGCTGTTTTTAAGAACAGAACAGCTTTCAGATAATTTCATTGTTATTTTATGTGCCAGATGTGGTTTGTTTTCCACAGTTGGAGTATTAGAAAATTGTTGCATAACATCCATATTTTCTTTTACAAATAGAAATTAAAATCTGCAGATAAAAGATAAGTGGATCATGCAGAACCCAACACTGCCTTATTTCACTTGTCTCTTTATGCTGAAATGAGTTCAGGCTTGCAGTCACCTCCCTGCCAAAATACAAGCTCATTGCTCATCTTCCCTCTGCCTGGGCTTCCCCAGCCATCCTGCTTCTCTGCACTTGAGTTAACATGCCCATTGACCAGAAGCATCGAAAGAAATCCTTCTTTATTCAAACCTTCAAAGCAAGTTCAGTAAGCCTTTTGGTTCCTCTCCATTGACTACGTCACCTACATCAACAGATTTACTTTTGATATTTAGAGTTTCATTAAAAGCTATGATGTGCCCTGAATTTTATCCATAGTCTGTGCAGCCTCTTTATATTTCTTTGTTCTAGGAGTTGTTACACAGAGGAATAGCTGGTGTCCCTAACTTTTTATTAACTGCCCTGAATACCACTTCTGGGAGCTGTGAGATGAACCCGTGGAAGAATTCCCCTGGCTCGGCACCGGGATTGTATGATGTGAAACTCTCTCTCCCTTCAAAGGAGGGTAAATGCAAACAAACACATTTAGCTCAGTGGGGATCCAACAGGGCAGCCAACATATGCATCCAGCTGCGAGCTCCGTGAGGTCTGGGTGACACTGACTTTCTTCAAAGGAAAAGACAGAAACAAACTGATTTTACAGATTCCATGAAAGCTGCCTTTGCAAACGATGAGCGGAGAAACGGAGGTACCAGCTTGGCAGAGAGCTAAATTCAGTCCCAAGATCCACGATAACAGCAACTCATCTTTCTCTGAGAGCTGCTTGTCCGTGTGCATCCCTGTGTGCTCGGCCTCGGCCGCTCAGGAGGCAGCGCCTGTCAGGGCGCGCTCCCTTCGCGGAGTGTCCCGTGGCACCGGGATGCTCACAGGCTGGAAAGGCTGCCGGGCCCACGTTTCACCTGGGGACAAGGGGGGCTAGCCCAGTGCAACATGCAAAGCCAGGCAGTGCATAAATTACTGATGTGCCCAATCTGCAGAAACCTTCAAAGCAGCATCCTTGAAACGTTGCACATATTTTAACATTTTAATTAAGTAGATGTTGTCTGTATTCATGCTGTAAGTACTTTATGATCACTGACTCAGCAGGTCTTCTGGACTTCAAACCTCGAAGAGGTCGAAAAGGAAACATCCCACATGCAGGAGAAGAAGAGTCTTCTTCAGATGACAGGACTCAATATCTTTTAGTTTTATTTTTAATTTTATAGATAGAATTGATCAGGAATTGACAGACTAAGTCATTATGGCTTCAAAAACTTTAAATGCGAACCACTTTGGCATTAGGAAAATACTTAGGTACACATGCAGCATTTTCTGTTTTCAAGGTGCCACAAATGTTAATTAACAAATGAATCTTGCTTGCCTTAGCTAGAAATGTCCTCTGTCAGTCTTGGACTTTTCCCCAAAGCCAACAGCAAAGGCCTTTATCATAACTGCTGCAGCAGCACTGGGCACAGATCATGTCTTGACTAACGGGATATGATGCAATAAAAAGCTTTATAGATAATGAAACCATCTCCCTAAAGTAGTACATTGAGAGGAGACTGGACACTCTTACAGGAAGTTATGCATTACCCAGCCCGTGCTTCCAGCAGGCAGGACCTTGCAGGCAGCTCTCTGCCCAGCCCAGCACAAACCCAAGCAGCTTCCTTGCTGCTCACTGAAAAATCCCACAGGGATTCCACCACGGGGGCACCTGCCCCTCAGAGGGCCCCTAGCACGGGCCTGCAGGGGGGAGTGGAAAGCCTTGCAAGCTGCTTGTTTCCATACCCTGAGTCTGCTTGCGCAGGGATAGAAAGGCTTGAAGTGCTTCACAGCCAAGTGCCATAGGTGGTCCTGCCTTGGGGAATATACAGCCTGTAAAATTCATGGGATGGAGCTGATGTGAAGGTGGGTTCTCAAACAAACAGGTTCAATGTATTTTAGCTTGTCTGTGCAATGTTCTAATGTAACAGCTCCCAGGGTCCTCAGTTTTTAAACTATGTTTCATCAGTAATTCTGAGGTATCCCATGGGGACAGCAAAGCACAGGAATCATGTCTTGAAGAGGAAAGAGAGCTTCAAGTCTCTTTATTTATCAAAGATATTCTGGGGACAACGTAATGAAAGACTAGAAGGAATCAAAATCACAGAATAAGCTGAGTTGGAAGGGACCCAGAAAGATCATCAAGTCCAGCTCGTGGCCCTTAACAGAAGAGTCCCAAGAATGACATCATGTGCCTGAGAACATTGTTCAAAAGCTTCTTGCACTCTGTCAGGCTTGGTGCTGTGACCACTCTCCTGCGGAGCCTGTTCCAGTGCCCAATAACCCTCTGATTAGTGAAGAACCTTTTTTTAATATCCAACCTAAACCTCCCCTGACACAACATCAGGCCATTCCCTCATGTCCTGTCACTGGGCATCACAGAGAAGAGATGAGTGTCTGTCCCTCCTCTTACCTTCACAAGACTGCANTGCCCCCCAGGACAGGGTTGGCCCTCCTGGCTGCCAGGGCACTGCTGGCTCATGTTCAACTTGCCATGGACCAGGACCCCCAGGTGCCTTTCCCTGGCACAGCTCTCCAGCCTCTCATTTCCCAGTCTGTCCCTACATCCAGGGTTGTCCCATTCCAGGTGCAGAATCCAGCACTTTGCCTTTTTGAACTTCATGTGGTTGATGATTGCCCAGACCTCTAATTTGTCCAGATCCCTCTGCAGGGCGTCCTTGCTTTCAAGGGGGTCAACAGCTCCTCCCACTTCCAGTCCCATGTTCAAGTCATTTATGAGGCTGCTGAAGAACACACCGGGGTTGGAGCCCTGTGGAACCCCACTAGTGACAGGTCACTGGTCTGATGTCACCCCATTCCCTGTAACCCCTTGTGCCCAGCCTGCGAGCCAGTTGCTCACCCACTGTGTGACCTGGGGGCACAAGGACATTGTCACATACAAGCAAGAGAGTTCTGCCAAGGAGGAGGGAGGGCACAGTCCGTGGTTATACAAAACTCAAAAGTGAGGCTGGGAGCCACACAGATGCATCCTTAGGAAGGTGCATGACAAAGTCAGAACAGAGGAAAATTATTTCAGTGGGACCAGTTTGGGTAAGACAGGATTGGCAGACTCAAGGTGAGACAGAGAAGAAAGAAGATGGAGAAACAAGTTGTACTAAACTAGATCACAAGGTAAGGTTCTACAGGAAATTATTCTGGTTGCGCATTTCTTTATGTCTCCTTTATAATTCTATGCCAGCATAAATATAAGGTAAATCTTATTTTCCCAATTATCCCTGTTGGCTCTGCCTCACTGTAATTGAAGGGTTCTGCTCTTCTCTCAGCATGAGCTCACCGAGTACAAATTGCTCCTACGGAGGAGCCGATGTGTGAGCACACGCCGGAAGGACCTGACAGCGTGCGGTGCCCTCAGCCACTGGCACAGAACCAGCTCTCAGCGAGCAGGGAGCAGGCATGCCACCTCTAATTACATGACTTCTTAATGGCAGTATCTCTGGAAGAAAAACATTAGTGTGCCTGTGACAGGACATTTCTTCCCCCGATCTCAAAACACTCTCCAGAGGTGGTGGCATCTAGTCACAGTTAGAACTGGACCCTGAGAAATTCAGCAATGTCTGTCCATCCAGATCTGAATCGCTGCAAACTGCTCAGGAATGTTAGATGGGAAAAGGAGGGAATCGAAAGACTATTGCCCATAACATCTGCCAACAAATGTGCTTTTTATTTTTACCACCTCACATTTGGGAAAACACATTAACACCTCACAATGCCTCATTGTGGAAAGCATTTCTAAGATTCAATTGCCTGCATTATTCTAATTCATATCACTACTGCAATCATACTGGTCAATGAGTTCTTTGATTTTGATGTTAACTTTCCAGTGTCCCATTAATTGACTCAACAGAGAGAATTACAATTAGTTGTCAGTGTAGTGGAACACTGAATAACCACAACTGTTGCAATCTTTTCAAATCAAGATCACTTGGGAAAAAAAAGGTTTTAAGGAGCTGAGATAAAGCACAGGATTAAAGGAACAGACTAATGAAATTATTATAGACAACATCTGCATTTTCATTCTGACCAGCTCTTTGCAGTCAAACACAACACCTTGTGCATGCTATATGACAACAGTTAATTTTAAAGAAAAGTTCCACTGGGGAGGTAGGCACTACATTGAATTAAAAGGTACCTCTCTGTTTCCTATCAGATTTAAAATTAATAACCTAGGGAAAATAATTGCCTGACTTCTGAGAAATTATACATAAAGCAAAGTCATAAACGCATTATAGACTCTGTGTACATATTTAAATGTTCCCTAGTTACCCCTGATTACAGCTTGCCACATCAACAAAACACCTGGTCTGGTATTTTTCTTAAATTGAAACCTTTTGGCCAATAGGAATTTTTATCTCAAAAGCAGCTGAAACCTTTGTTTACCATCTCATAGGACATGTTGTTACAGTCTCGTGCTGAAGATCTTTTTTAATGACATGCTTGATGGGACTGAACGGTGTATGTTCACCAGCTTTCACCTTCGCTATTAATAACAGCACAGTTCCTATCTGAAATGTCTTCTATAATTGTGTAATTACACAGCTCATTTATCCAATTGTTAAGCCAGGAGTCTGATTAAATATTAACAACTGCTTGGTTCTCCTAGTGTCATTAGTTGGAAAGCAACCCTGTAATCTCAGGTAACCCATGATGGTAATTATCCTTCACAGTTCCCCTCAGCTGAAAATCCAGCACAGTCAGAGCAGATGAGGTTGCCCAGCAGAAAACACATCATCCCTCTGTTCCTCCTCACCTCAACACGACCTGAGCCCTGCACTGTTTGTGTGGACTTTCCATGATGGAAAAACAAACGGGTGCAGAGCACTGCAGAGGGTGGCACTGGCTGGATGTGATCCTTTAATCCCATGCTGCATGTTGAGAAATTGAATCCTGACTTCCAAAGTCATTTGTTACTTTAAATCGAAGAGGGGGCAGTTTGGTTTGGCCCAGACATTCCTTCCCACGGAAAGCGAGGGGAAGAGCAGAACATCAGTTTGTGATGAGCTGGGAGTGATGCTCTTGTATGTGGTCTTGCATCAGAGGGGCACGTGCCCGGGGAACATCCCAAATTATAGGTAACCTCAGCTGGAATACTTAAACCAGGAGCAAGCTGCACTTCAGATGCTCTCTGCACGGGAGTGTCACTAGGCCCTTTAAAATAAAATGTTGCAGAAGAGAGCATCAAAATGCTATAAACAACCCAAAGCAATGGCAAACAGATGTTTTGCCGAGCCTGAGGAGCCCTGTGTGCTGCTGCCCACAGCCCTCGCCAAAGACCTTGGGACCTGGGGGACTCTGATTTGGTTGGGAGGACACAAGCAGGCACCCTCTGCCTCTGGGACCGGGACCACATCATGGGGACATCTGAAAGGCCCTGAGCTACGGGCACGGGGGATGCACGGGTGTGGCCATTGCTGAAACCGATCCCGAAGATCCCTTTTTCCCAGCTGCTGGGGCAGCGTTAACAGAGGACTGCCTGGAGCAGCAGGGCTTTCCCCCCATTAACATCTTATTACGATGAAAGGCGCAGTTTATACCTCCCAGAGTTATTGCTTCCAGGCTCTCTGTTAACTCAGGTGAAACCGTGCATCTGGTTCGGGTTTTCAGGCTTTCTGTTGCAGCGGGGAGGATGGGATCATAAATTGTGTGCGAGGAGAGCAGGGCTGGAGGTGGGCTGGGACGAGGGGTGCTCGCCACCTCTCAGGGTGGGCCACCAACACACTGCCAGAGATCTGCTGGGCTCAGCTCCTGGGGGCTCCTCTTCCCGAGGCACAGCTCGGGCAGTGCTGGCACCCCGAGGCGCCAGGCAGTAGGTGAAGGGCCAGGGTGTGCTCCCAGACCGCTCCGAGACCTCTCTGAGCCGGGGATGGGCTGCTGCCGAGCAGGGCAGGCAGAGGGGAGTCACAGCAGCGGCACCGGGAAGCCCAGGGGCAGCTCTCTGATCCCTGACCTGCCGCGGCTCAGCCCGGGCTCCCACAGCGGCGCCGGCAGGTGATGAATCTGAAATAAGATTTGCAAGATCAGAGTCAGAAATCAATAAACTCCATCAGCTAGGCTATAGCAGCTGTCTGAAACAACAGGTTACAGCAGCTGATAAACACTTTAAAGTGGGGGAAATGAATTAAAAGTAAGACCAAAATATGATCATAAATCATGCTCTCCATCTGCTAACCCTATATGGGAACAAAACCCAAGAAATAACCACATTCAGGTATATCCCTTAAAACACAGGTAGCACAACCTCTTCAAGGATGGATACCTTTATAGGGAGGGCAGGTTATGCTACAAGTGACCAAATAGCTCCTTGTTTAAGTTTTAGCTGCCAGGTTTTTGTGATTCAGAAAGCTGAATTATCGATTCCTATGTTCTTTCTGAAAACCCCTTTAGACAATCCTCATCCACCCCTCTGCAATAATCTTCCCCTTATACTTGCACCAATTTTGTAAATAAAGGATTCAATGAAATACTATAGATCCTCATGACTCTCATCCCCAGTAGGGATTTTTTGGAAGCAGAGAAAACGTCTGGGCTCACCTCACCAGCATGCATCTTGCAGGTGGGACAGCCTTAGGAGATGCTCTTGTCTGAGAAGGATTTGGGAACTCCCCATGGCCTGTAGCATTCCAGCTGAGGCTTCCCTCTCCTCATCATTTTCCTTTGCAGCCAAAGCTATAAAAAAATGGGGTTTGAGCTAACACATATTAAATATAGACAAGAAAGACAGAAGACCAGCATATCTGGGAGGCAGGGGTGGCCACTGAGGCAAGCCTGGGGAAATCAGAGCAACCTCCATCCTCCAGGACCAGAGTGGGCATTTCCCATCTTCTCCAGCATGGGCTGGGACAAAGCACTGGGACCTGGCGCTGCCAAGACAGGCTGGGGGAGATGCCAGGGACTTCGCTCTCCCTGGAAGTGTAGCCTCAAATCCTGCAAGGGGGAGACCCAGCAGTCTGTGAGAAGAATTAATTTGTCATGAATTTGTAACAGCAGCCAGGTACCTGTGTAGCCACATTTTTGTAGCATTTTTCCCTGTGTGGCACAGGTCATTCACAGGGGGAAACTCTGCAGTCACCTGGGGACAGCAAATGTGGAGCTGCAGGCTCATATGCTAATTTCCCACTGGAATCACAAGGAGAGTCAGGGCAGATGGGCAAATGAAGCCTCCGTGGTCAATGGATGAAAAGCACACAAAATATTGGCAAGGACACTTGTTTCCAGCTGTGCTCAATAGCTTTAGCAAGCTCCTAAGGACTAGAAGATCATCTCAGGAAAGGAGGCTCTGGCCACCATTCCTGCAGAGGTTTCTGGCTCATTACAATCTTTGTGCATAATGCTAAATAAACCACTTTAAATTATGTTGTTGGTATTTAAACATTTGTGACAATTGATCATCAGAAAACATTCAATAGGCCTCTGCTGAAGAGTCAAAGAGAACACACATGAAACCAGATATTTGCAGCACATCACTCACTATCTTCTGTACTGCTGCAAGTAGCTCCACTGAAAAATGAAACCACCTGGAGGAATAAATTTGTTCAGTTAAGGCTGACCAGAATAAAAGGGTTTTTTTCCTTCTGGCCTTGCACAGACATTTTACAAACAGTTGTTTTCCAAAACAGCATATCCATCTTCAGCAATACTGATGCTGCATGCCAGGGGCCTGCCTGTCCTCTCAGGATGCAGAGGATCACAGAAGGTGATTGCTGCTCTGCAGCAGAATTTCCCAATTCCCCTGAAAGACGTGAGTTGCCATTCAGAGACCCAAAGCAGCACCAGTTCCAGCAGCACGATAATTCCAGCCTACAGGTGTGTGATCTCAGGGAGCCACCTGCAAAAGCCCACACAAAAGTGCTCCCCAGAAACCTTCCAGCCTCATAAACCTCTCACAGGCCCCCGAAGGCCATAAATTCTGCAGGGCCTCTCACAACTGTTTCAAAACATTTAATGTTTTCCTTCTGCTCTGTGGTTTCACTGCCCACAGTGGGGATCTGCACCCACCTGATACTGAGCCTGGAAAAGTTTTGTTCTGTATGCCAAAAACTGCTGTGGAATTAAGCTAAATTGTCTTAGCTGATGCCTGTCTAGATAAGACATTGAAGCCACTTCCTTACAATATGATTTATTTTAAATTAGACAGGGGAAAAAAGCAATTGAGGTAAGTATTCGAATCAGACTTTCAGTTTCTAATGCCAGGCTTTAAGATATTGGTGGAACAGTTTAATGGCATCAGCTGAACTGAAGAATTCGAGTTTGGGACAAGCATAACATTTCTCTCCATAAACATAAAAATACTGTTTAAAAACCAGCACCCCAAACAAGGAGAAAAAGCTTGTAAGGAAAATGCCTTGTCCTGTTGCCTCAGCAGGAGTAAGCACTGAATCAGTTACTGAAAAGAAAAATGATCAAAAATGCAAAGTTCACTCTTAGAGGAAAGAAAGTATAGGGATGTGAACAAACCCAGCTGGGCCATGAAGAGAAAACTGAGAAATGGGAATGGCGATGTGAAACTGGAAGTGCCTGAAAAACCACCTGAAAAAGATTTTGATGCACAGAAACTGGGAATGACCTGCCTGTTTCTGCTGCCAAACATCTATCAAATGAAGAGTATTAATAATGTGAGCCAAAACTACATCCTACAGAGGGAAACCCAAGCAATCTCAACAATCATAGCTGGTTTAGTCCATTCTCAATATTGAACTTTGATTTGGGAGCATTTATGGAGTCAAAAGAAAAAGAAAGACATGAAGGTTGCTATATACACCCCAAAGCTGTCGACCCTCAACCTCATCTCCCTCCATTCCTCAGGAAGATGAGCGACCTTTTGCAAGTGGGGTGCACTGGGTGTAAATAACCTGCACCTCAGTGAGGAGGTGCCGTACAGAAACCAAGTACTTAACCAGGCACTTCTGTCGTGGGCAGAAACAGGCCAGGAGGAAGACAACCTTGGGCTGTGCTGAGAGAGGAGCCACCAGGAAAGACAAGCTACCACCATGGTTGAAGGCTCATCATTTCAAGTTATTTTATTTATTACCTTTTATTAACAAGGTAGGAGAATCCTAATGAAATCTGTGGATCTGACAGAAGTTAACTGGTTTAGTAAGGGTGATTGGAATACCATGCATGACACCTTGATGACTTCGTGGGTTCGAATATTAGAAACAGATTAAACTTGACTGCACCAACTCACACACACCTGGAGACTCCTAAATGGAACTGTAGCTTTCATGTGGGGACTTACTCGGTTTGACATCAAAAGGGGAGAGCTTTAGCTCACAAGAGGATTACAAGCTACCAGTGCCATGAGGCAGTATGGAAGGGGATGAGACTCCAGGACCTGAGAAGTTCACTCCTATTGCTCTGTATTTCATGCACAGCCACTCATGCTTTCTTCTACAAGGGGCTGGAAGAGCCTCCCAGCTCCCTGCTGCCTGCAGCTTCTCTGGGAGCTGCCACAGCCCTCCCAGCAGGGCAGAGCTCCCAGGGATGTTTGCAGGGGCAGCCGGTCTCTCCTCAAGCACCAGCTCAGGGCACTCACACCAAATGTGGTGAACAAGAGAAAAAAATAAGATCATGTGAACCCTTGTACTGTTTCCAAAACTTGGCCAGGACTGTAGGCCATCCTTGCAGCTGGGCAGTGAAAGAGATGCTCTGCTCTACTTAGCCTGCCACCAGAATCCCTCCCCCTCTGCTGCTGGTGGCCCAGGGCTCGGTGGAGACGGAGAGATCTGTGTGCTCCTTGCTCCTGCTCTTTCACCAAAGTGCTTGAGGGTTGAAGCATCATAACTGCAGCAAGCTGAACTTCACATCCATTATTTTAGCATGAAGCCTGTACCAGATTTCACTAGCAAAGCATTTCATGTGGTACAAAAATATTCTGTTTCCACCAGTGAGTCATGTTTTTCTTATTTGGGCACTGATGGAGCCTGTGATGGGAAGCACTGAAATAAGAGTGGGAGGCTCGGTGTGCTTGTACCTCTGCCCTTCCCTGGACACAGATCTCCCAAAAGGAAAACAGATCCCACTATATGTCCATGGGTGCACTTCAGTCAACTGTGATGCTCACCACTTAGTAAAAAAATAAATAGGTTTTTGTAAACTTCTAATACATTTTGAAATTTTCTTATACAATGAATGACTAAAAGGGATTTTACTGTAAAGGACTTCTGTAGGCAGAGAAGAGGAGAATATAGATAGAAGGACAACAAAAAATACTGTTTACCACAGCACACCTGAGAAAACCAAACTGCTATTACATTTTCATGGCTGTTTCTGAAAGTACATTACAATCTTACTCTATTTGAAATCCCTGAATACAGCTCCAGACCTGCTTGTCTTAATTAATTTGCTTACACTGTCTATAAAACATCAATCAATAACCAATGCTACAGATTAGAAACTTTGTGTGAGGGAGAAAAAAACTAAAGTAAACCGTGTGTCCTTTGAGTTTCAAAGAAAGAAATTGCTGTAGCCATCCATGGCTAGTCAGTTTTCAGTCATTAATTTTTATTTGGCATTAGACGCTGTGGTTCTTTTCAGAGACAGAGATTTTTTACACAAATGACAATAAAGAAAATTTTCTTCTTTCTGCCTGAGTAGCCAATCTCCACTGCAGTCGACAGGAGCTCAGGGAGCACAGCAAACCTGCACAGGGTCTTGCCATAGGGATGGTGACATGTCTAAAAGAGAACATAGGAAGGGAGGAAAAGCTCCTCACTGAGTTCAATCCAAAATAGGGAACAAAATACACTTTCGTTTTAATTTCTTTTAAAAATACTCTTTTCCTTTTAATCCCTAGCAGTGATTTTAAAATTACATTAAATTTTTTTTAATACCTTTTTAGTTATTTTGCCTTCACTCTTACTAAATATCCAGCTCTTTTAAATTTCTTCAGCTCCTCTCATGCTTTTATTGCCCTGGTTTGGTACCTTCTGCAACATGCAATTTGTTGGGAGAGTTCAGACCAGTATATTCCAGCTTATATTGTAATTGTATACAGCAATTAACATCTTTCTCCATAACTAAGTAAATAAAACTATTCCTTGGATTTCCTCTGTGTCATTTTAGACTTCCTGTCAGACTCAGTCTTCATCCCGTAACTCCTAATAACCTACCAGTGAGGACATTCACTAAAATCCAAGTAAGGTTCTTGTACTGAGATTTGTTGTTTTGATTGCTGTAATCAGCACAAGGAGCAGGATTTTTATTGGTACAAACACAATTTTCTCATGAATTAATTAGAAGATATAAGATATGTTGCTCCATAATTCACATTAATTCTCCCTTCTGATCATCTCCTCCCATAAACTCACTCAGTGCTGTGGCTGTTGGCCAGCAGGCAACCACATGTGCCAGAAGGGGCTGGTTGTCACAGATGTCACATCATGGGCGTCCATCCTGCTGAGGCTTGCAGTGAGAATACTATTCGCTGCCACAGAAATCCCCAAAATATCTAAGTGTAAGTGTTTGTTGGCAGGATCTGCAGACACGGCCCCCAGGCCCCGCTGCAGGGCTCCCCTCTGGTCTCTGCCCTCACTGCCCAGCCGGTGCCAGCTGGAGCAGAGGAAACCCAGCCCCGAGCAGCCGGACTTTGCTGGCACCGGGGGAGGGCAAAGGCTGGACAGGGCGCTGTGGGGCAGAGGATGGGCTGTGCCCGGCTCACCTGGGAGCTGGCAAGCCGAGGTGCAGGGTGGCCTTGGCCCCTCCTGAACGAACCTGGCTCCTGGGACACATCAGCCTTTGTGGGCTGCGAAAATGTTTCCAATGTATTTTATTAATATTCCACCGGCTGAGTTAGGGAGCAACACCAAGTTCTTCCACCCACAGGTCTGGCCATTAGTGCAGCAGGTTATTGAAACCAAGTTAAAGAAGGAAGGGGGCCGCATTTACCACGCTGCTTTATTTCTCAGAAGCTTGGTGTTTAGAAATTAACTAATCGCTTCCACTTGACAGCAAGCAAAGCATTACTTGCTGTGTTGCCTGAAACTCTTCAGAAGCGTTTGGATACATTTAGAGGTTTATTAGAATAGCGTGTGCCTGTTCAGAGCAGGATGCTGGGTGGCTCTGCTGAGCTGATATTCATGTGTATCAAATCTAACAGTGACATAACAGGGGCAGAAAACTTGAAGGGTGAAAAGGTGAATGATGAGAGGCTTGGGGCTCCATTATAATGCCTTTTCTTTTACTGAAGACTCTTTTTGCTGAACACTGAAGGTTCAATCGATTTGCAGACTTAGAGTGATTAAAGTTCTACCATCTATTCTCCACGGAAAAGTACTACTATGGCTTTATGGAAAAGAAAGGAATGTTGCCAACAGATGCTGCACAGACAACTGAACAAGGGTTCCAAGTGAACTTCATACCTGCTCCTCTCCCCTGCCTCAGGGAGAACTTCTCAGTTCCCCCCAAAACAAAAAGATCTAATGTTTTCTTCTGGTTGAAAAGTTGCTCTCAATTATATTGCAGTTTCATGAGAGTAGTTGAACAGCAAGACCACTCTACTATGAATTTTATCTGAAAGCAGTTATTCACACTCAGAGATCCTGCATGCACTCTTTGCTGAGTTTTTCTCAAAGCTTTGTTACCCTCTGTTTACAGTTTACTTTCTTTTTCCTGTCTTAACTTTTTCAGCCTGATTTTTTTTCAACATCACTGCAACATTTTAGGGATTCTGAAAAGATATTGAGTAACAAACGCCTACATTTTCTTTCGAGCGAGAATGAATCCTAAAAAACTTCATGAGCTAGAACAAAACCTTATTCAGTGCTGAGTAAACAATAATGTACTTCCCCTCTTAAATCTAACCTGTTGATTTATCATCTTATTTTCCTTGGACACAACTGCAAAAGCCAAATTATTTTTCACAGCTGACAGTGGGAGTGCAGAACCCAGGAGTCAGAGAGCCCCGGAGACCTGACAGTCTGCTTGAACTGTCTGAAAAATGCCTGAAAAATGCGATTCATCTGAACACTGCAGAGGGAAGGGGGAAAAAAGGATGAGCCTAATTGGTTCTGACTATAGAAGTCAGATCTCAAGTTTTCTCTAGAGATTGTACTAGAGCAACCACTATTAGTGTACCCAGATCCCTTTGAAAAGGGCTAATTTGATCAAATGCTACAATAATTTAGGAATATGACATTGTTAGGAGATCTGCATATGATACTTGACAGTAAAAAACATCAAATGTTTGTCCTTGACACCAAATGAATAATTTGGGAGAAAGATGGTCGGTATCAGCAGGAGCCAAAGGGAGCAGTCTGGCAAGCAATGAAGCTTCAGAACAGAGTTTACTGAGCACTAACTCAAACCCAGATCCTATCTATTATGTACAAAATGAACACAAGACAAAAGCTTAGAGGATAAAGGGTTCCTACCACGAAGGTGTGGGAGCAATTTATCACCAAGCGATGGATGAAGTGAGTTTGGTGTCAGCAAACTGTGCTGCACACGATGCTCGGTGTCTCCAAACCCAAACCCTGGGCTGCAATCAGAGCTTTGGCTGAGCAGCGTTTCCAGACGGGCCGAGCCTCACCCGGGGCTCCCATCGCACGTCAGGGGAGCAGGCACAGAAACTGCAGCACTTCCCTCCTTCCTCTGCCTGCGTGCCGAGCTTTCAGATGGATCCTCTAAGGCCTGTGGGTTTCTCATTTTTTTCAATCCCTCACCTTACATAAGCACTTCATTTATCAGAAGGAGAGGAGAAAAAATCCATTCCATGTTGAAATAGACTGCCACCTGCATTGCTTCCTAATGTAAGCAAATCCCAGTGGAAAGGTTTATCACCAGACTTTTCTGCTGGACCAGTAAATCACTCACAGAAATACCATTTAAACCTTACAAGTGGTGTTAACCAGCAGGAGTGACACATTTTTTAAAAAGAGATTCCAACAATGCAACAATTAATCTAATTTCCTGGAAGAACTCACATGACCACTGTGTATCTCAGGGTTCAGATCAGCCATACATATATTAGCAATACAATAATAACAGTAACACTGCCTTTTAATTAAAAAAATTAGAATATACTGTCCAGTGTGACACTAACACCAAAGTTAGAAGTGTTCCAGAGACTTAATCCTTTTATAATTTTGTGTGTGATTGTCTGTGCATGCCTGTATAAAGACACTGGAAACACTGCTCTTGAAAGATGTGAGACTATTAACCTGTGCAGACATTGCAGTTGTCTCCTGGAGTGCTGGTATCCCACCCATTTATCAGCCCAGCTGTCTCACAAGGTAAAAATAAAATGGTGCTTTCAGTTTAACAGGATGCAATTGACTTAAGAAGCAGGGCTGGGCTCTGCTGTGCTGGGCTTGGGAGTCTAAAAAGTGGATTAGGAGAGTAGAACGTAAAACAACATAAACCCCCTAAATTCTGCCTTGGAAAATTTTGTCTCCAAATATTCATAAAATAGAATAAAGTAAGTGAGCTTTCAAACATTCTGTACCATTTCTCTATTTTATAGTTCACTGCAATTTCTTTTAATTACCTTGCAATTTAAATCGATTGAATTCTAGAGCCGGTTCCCCTTAAAAAAAGTCTTCTTGCAAACTTTGATTAGCTCCAGAGAAAAGAGAGCAGATGACTTTAAATGGCACAGAGGTGGATTTACTGGCAAGTGTGTCAGGTTTGCACTTAGCAAGGAATTGGCAGATAGCAGAATATGGCTGGACAGGTTTCAAACTCCAAGGACTTGGAGCTGGAAAAGGATTTATTTGAATACCAAAGTATAGCAGTGTATTTGCTGCAGTTAAAATTATTAAAAGCTTTTAACTGAAAACATGAAGAAATTAAACTTCCAGTGAAAGGCAAGCAACTGCATTGCTTCAAAGGTATTGTCACGGGGATATTTATTGCTTTCCTCCCTCACTGTGTCACTTACTGCTCCTAGCAATTGGAAGGTATATTGATCTCCTTGATCTGGTGTACGTTCAAAAACCAGATTAAACCTGAACCTGAACAAAATTACTGAGCATTCAGGAAATAAAATGCTTTATTTTTGTTTTAAATCAACTGTAGAAAAAAAGTAGTCTATCTGCTGCATGTGAAAGGTAGAGAGCCTGTAGTCTCAGAAAAAGCAGAGTCAAAGGAGCGTGAGCTGCTTCACGTGGACACACAAGAGGCTTGGCCATGGCCTGCAGCAACAAAACCAGGGGGTTGTGCCGAGAGAAGTTTGCACTACTGAAGGATTGCCAGCTGAAACTAGAACTTTATTTGGGTTGTGGGGATTTTTTTTTCTCAAGTGTCATGTTTTCTTCAAAAAAGTAAAAAAATTGCTTGTGACAGTGCTTAAAGTGTCAGCTGACACACTGAAGCCTTGTTTACACTCGTGACCCCCACACTGGCAATGGACCAGTGGGAACTGCAACAGAAATGGCTTCCAAAAAGCAGAAACCCCTGCTCTGCTCCTGGGCTGGTGCTAAGCCCTGCTGCCCCGGCCAGCCTCCGGCCTCCCCTGCAAACAAGCCTTCCTCCTTTCTGCAAAGGAGTGTTCACAGCTACTCAGTCCCAGGCTTTTGGATGATCCTAAGGTAGGGTGGCTAGAAAAATGAAAAAGAGGAAAAGAGGACAGGAAAAGAGGGGAAGGGAGACAGAGGGCAGAGAAGGAATCTCGTCACAGTGTCTCTGAACTGCTGCTTTATACCATCACATCCGCATGAGACACTTTTATGGAACCTCTCTGATGCCATTATTCAATTCTAACCAGGTGATGGGACATTCTAGTCTTTTACAATAAACACCCCAAATCACATTTAGCAGCTGCTTCTTATAACAACATTTCACTTATTTTACCATACTACTTGTCAGTGTTGCATCTGCAGGAAACGGAGTGAGCCATTTTCCTACTTTGTTAAGCACAGATGCAGCTTTTTTGATTTATGGGCTAAAGCTAAAAGATGCTTTCCTCAGAAAGCTGAACGGCCACATTTCAAGTCAGGCAGCAGCTGGTCTCAGCAGCCAGCATGTGGCTCACCCAACTACAATCACGTAGCTGAGCCACCAAAAGAAGAGGACATTGGCAAAGAAAGCTGTGCCATTTGGAACAGCTCATGCCTAAGGAAGCTGAGGGTGCTCCAGACTGAGGTACCTCAAGTGGAAGCAGAATCTGGAATGATGTGACAAAGGGGGTGGAAGGGAGAAGCTTAAGGATGCAGGACACTTCCACCTAAGGCCAGTCACACTGGAGCTTGAACTTACATTCAATACCTTGTGCCAACCTCCATCATCACTGCCTCCCTCACACATTTCTTTCCCTTTCCTCCACTGCACTCTGCTCTAAGTCTCCAAAAAGTGCTTGGGTATCTGCATGGCTTGGACCACGACCCCGACTGGCCCAGCAGCAGAAATACTTAGCAGAAACATTCAAGCCAAAGAGAAGGCATGGACATTTTTTAATTCTTATTTCCCTTGGCCAATATAAGTAACTCTAGATAAGAACAAACTGTTTGTACCCATCAGTAGAAGACCTATCATCTATAAACATCACCTACAGCACTGTAAGCGTGCACAGAGATCCACATATGGAACACTTTGCTCACCTATCTCTTTCCTATAGAATTTGCTTCTTCCTGATTTCATCTATTATTCTAGATTAAAATGTAAGGTTTTTGCAAAGTAACTTCAGAGTGATGTTTCTGGGTTTGTCAGCAGCAGAAATCATAATTCATCCCATCATTTCTAATGCTTACACAGAAAAGTCAATAAAATTTTTAAAAAAACTAAAAGGGAGAAAGCTTCCCTTGTACTCGACAGCATCAGCAGTATCATATTTTACAACACCTCTGGTACTACCATGTCAAAAAAATTGCCTAACAAAGCACAAGTAGAGAAGTATGTTATTGTCATTTTTCAGGATTTCTTGAAGGTTTGTCAATAAGGTATTAGAAATTCACCCCAGTCTGAAAACCAAGTTATTTTTACACTCAAATTTCTAGTTTCTATTTGGGAACTGCAGAACGGTCAGCATCATGAAGTCATACACAAAAGAAACCCAAACCTTGCATGTTTCCCCACATTGTGCATATATATATATATATATTTAATGCCACCAAGACTCTTTTGAGTCCATGGAACATGTCTGCTTGTTTAGAAAAAAGGAGACACATTTTTTACTGAAACTTGCTTGCAGACTCAGGTCTTCTTCAGTACTCCTCACCAAGAAAAATTACGGCAATTTAATAAAAAGTGGAGAAAATCCTGCAATGTGACAGATCAGCTATAAAAACATACACTGAAATGAGGACAACCTTAAAGCCATCAGAATTTTCTTCATGAGACCAGATTTTTTCTGTGTCATACTCAGCACGGAGAGATTTTTCAGAGCTCTATGGAATTTGACAAGTAAACCTACTACAGTTAATAGCATTTTAATCTTTATGCATAACAATCACAAACCTACATTGTACAGGTTTGATAATAGTAGCTGACAGCTGAATTTGAAGTATACATTTCGTTCCAAAATAGATGCGTGTGTAGGTGGATGTGTTGTAGAAATACAATGTACGACACGGCTGAGCCTAGGTAAGCTGGTGATCCTCAAACATCAGCATCATCTGCACGAAGTTAGGGCAGAAACCTGCTCCTTTAAATACCTGTTCATCCTGCTTATGACACTTTCTTTAAAGAGCTCAGTGAATAGTAGATAAAGTAAGTATCTAATGAAGTATGACAGAAACTCTGATTGAGCTGAACTGCAGAGAGCTGAATTCTAATAAATAAATGAAGCAAAACATTTACTGCCAGCAACTATGTCAAGTTAGACATAGGAAACTGTAGCTATGCAGCTGGAGAAGGGCAGTACTCTGCAAGCCAGAAAAGTGGTGGAACTCCTCCAGCTTTGATTATTTATGGTGTGATGATGAAGGAACAACTTTCCATGTGAGGAACAGCTTTAAAGTTGAACAGTGAAGCTGAAAGAGAGATTTAATGAAAAATCAGAGGGGAATAAAGCTACAGCTACAAAAACAATAACATTCGGTTTAACAATTTAAAAACGTAATTTGTGTGCAAAACCAGATGTTAACTTGTCCAGCTTCAAGGTAAACAGCAAACTGTATTCATAACAACCCTTCTGCTGGACAGCAAACACACACTACTTAACGTTGCAGTACATAAGGTTCACTTCGGACCTCCGAATCTTATCAAAATGAACTCGAATGCCAAACAAACACATTTTAAACAAAGGACACATATGTATTTAATGCAAAGCTATTTTCAAAAAATCCTAACCTTTCATAATCTACCATAATCGTAATAGCCTGAAACATAAAACTGCTTTCAGGCTCAGAAAAAAAAAGGCTTCTAATTTTAAACATTTATGAGGACACTGAGAAGTGGCTTAGAACCATGCTTTAAAACATGTTTTCAGGCTTTAAACTGCTGAAAGCTGAGATCCCTTTACCCATTTGGCCTGGAGAAAGGGAGAGAAGTACAAAACTATGATGAAAAGACTGCACATGAAAATTTCTATTAAAGAAAGTGCAACCAACTCCCTCATTCCAGCCCCTTCCTCCCATCACCACTGCACCTCCCCCTCCAGGGAAAGTGCACCTCTTGCCTGATGACCACCCCCACACAACACATCTACATCTCTGGCTCTGATGCACCACTCTTTTTAACAAATACTTTTTGAAAATAATTTTAAAGGGCCACTCTGCCATTGCTGATGCTGTTCCTAAACAGGAGGGACTTTGCCTCAGCCCTGCATTGATGTCAGCTCATTTTAAACTATACCTTGGGATGGGTGACTTAATGTTCATTCTAAAAAAAGATCATGATCAAACCTTTTAAATGGTTTTTCCCAACTCGTAAAATGCATGCTTTATGCTGGGAATGAACTTCCCTTTGATAGAGTGTAACTATGGGAAGGAGGGATTGTTCTCACATTTCTGTTTCATGGAAAACACCCTGCTGTTTGATTTTTAAAGGATTAAGTTGCAGGGGTAAAAAATGCTTCTAAATGCAACACACTCTACTAAGTTAAATTCAGCCTCAGTCTGATATGAAACACTAACTTTAAAAATAGCTATTCCTTTCCAAATATGCCAGTGAAAATAAATATGAATATATTGTAGGCATTAAAAGATGACTATGTCAAGAATAAGAACAAGTACTACTTTTAAGTTAATTCAGCCTAAAAACCCCCAATATATGACAGCAAAGAAACAGCCAAAAATATGAATTTATAGCAACAGATGGTAGGAAGGAAGTTTTGAAAATCCATGGGAATTCTTCTACCTTAGCAGGCACCTGTGTAGATCTATGAGCATTTTCTTTTTATCTTTTATTATTCTTGATTCCTGCCTTATAGTTCAACTTCAGATCAAAGCACCATACAACAAGAAATTGCATTCAAAACTATTAGGTCATCAAAATTGCCTTTACTGTTGAAAAACAAAACACATACACAAAATATTGCAACAGCTTCTGGAATCCCACTCAGAAAGCCCAGCATTTTTAGATCTCATGTTTTCATCACCATAATTTTTGCAAAACAGTGAGAAGCGACTCAGGCCATTTTAGGAATGACTCTTTAATCATTGCAATCCCTCAATTACAGCTGACCACAAGAAGGAATGAATAGAGGAGTACTATAGGGACAGTACTGGTATCTTTTTCAGCTTGCCCTCTAACGTGCTCTGACTTCTGCTGGAGAGTGATGTAGTGATTTCTTAGACTGTCTCCATTATTGCTCCCAAAATAATTCAGAGGTACATAAGGCTTTAGGAAGTTTAAACACAAATTTCAAATTGGATTCAATGGTTTCAATGACCTTTCCATCAAAACCGTTCTCCAGAACTCCACCCCCTTACAGCCTGACAGGACCTGCCCCCTGGAGATGTGCTGGACTCCATCTTAATGGCTGGCAACTCATCTTCAACCTAAAAAGGCAAATAAATACATGTAGAGGTTTTACTTCTAAAATACAAAGATCTTTGCTGTTATCAGGACAGAACTGAACACCAAAAACATCTGCAAGCAATGAACATCATCGAAGACACTGAAATCAAGACAACAAGAACTAAAAGTTGTTAAATGATAGACTGTAAAGCTCCTGAGTGCCGGCTGCACGTATGTACATTCCAGTGATCAAGAGAACTGCATGGAAATAGGCATTTATCACAAAATCTGGATACATAGCTGGGACCTGACTACCAGTAAGGTTTGTAATTTCATTCAAGATTGAGATTACTTCATATAAACTGATTTATTTTTGTGTGTACAGTATAAGTTAACTTACAAATCTATTTCCTTGAGATTAACCATTAGTATTGAGTATTTGCTGTTACAAAGTTCCTTAAGCAGGAATTTAATGTACAATGATAATCAGCTTTCATGTACCCATCTGGAATGATACTGAATAAATATATTTTCTAGTCACCAAAATAAAGGTTAGTATAACTTTTTTAAAAATCCCCAACAAACACAACTTACAAATCTTTGAAATGATACATCTGTTGAATTAGTTTACCAAGACAGTGAAAAAACAATTTGGTAAGGTAGTTAATGTTTTCCAGTTTTTCATAGCATTGTAGAGTTAAGCTTCAATATTCACCATTATCAGAAAGTTCAGTAATTCCTTGTTTTGATACCAAAGTAAAAATTGTCCATAAAGTGGAAGGGTCTTCACAATTATGATTACTCTTCCAATGATTACAAAGATCCTCTTTTCTGCCAAATAACTGTTTGCATAAAATGCAGTTATAGCCTGCTTTAGACCAAAATTCTATTTTTTTGCTTGGTGTACCAAACCCCACATCTTGCATCTCCTTGGAGGCTTCAGTACTTCCTGACTGGGTCGGTTCAGTTTTAGGTAAAACACTGGCAGTATTTTGATGGTGGAAGTGTATCTGTCTCTTCCGTTTTGGAGCAGGGTGCAGCTCCTCCTGAGGAGGACTGCACTTGGCTGAGCGCCTTCCCTCGCTGCCCTCTTTGCACGAGGGGGTTGCGTGTTTGACCAGCTCCCCTTTTGTTCCTCTGTTTCCTTGCAAAACCCCTTCCTTTACTCTTCCCTGAATCTCTTCTCCATGACAGCACAGTAAGTGAAACTTCATTTCACCAAAAGACTCTGCAATAAACTGGCATTGACCACATTTGACCTGTAATTTCACTCCTCCCGGGTTATGGAATAGGTCCTCAAAATTGCACTTATTTCCCCTGTTAAAATAAAGGAAATACAAACTATTTCAGTATTAGCCAGGCAGAGAAGAGGGATGGCAATTTCTGTCCTTATAAGTTCCAAGAAGAGATGACAGTCATTAAACACTTTTAATTAAAAACAGGCATTGTTTCTACAGTATCTAATTCATTTGGAAGAGGAAAAAAGAAAGAAACAAAATAAATAATAGTAAAGCTGGTTTGGAAGAAAATGACACCAAATGACACTTCTGAGTTTAAGAATTGCCTCCAAAATTAGCCATGGTAGAAATAACTTTATAACAACAACAGCCTTTAATAAAAGGCTGATAACTTTTGTTAAAGTTCCTGATTCAGTGAGGTCAATCCAAATACTTCTAGTGCTGTGCTAAGAAAGTGAAAATCACTATCACCTGTAATGTACTAGTAAGAGAAACCTACTTGTTTACAGTGAGTGATCTAAGGTCAATTTGAGTCAAAACCACCTCCCTTTCCAAGATGGAAACTATGACATTTCAAAGTTTATTGCTCTTTTTTTTTTCTAGAAGTCAGTAACAGTTTGGGAAAGTTCAAATAATTAATTTGCAGTTGGACAGCCCCTCTCCCTGATTTGGGACAGCTCTGCAGTATAAAGGATACACAGGCAGTCCATGGTTAAATTAAGCCAATCAAAACAAGATCTCCTCAGAAAGCTTTTCATAACATCTGCAAAAAGGACCTCATAACACTGTGTATTTATACATATTAGACAGATTACCCAACAAAACAGATAAATGGAATGATTCACTGTATGACAGCTACTAAGACTCAGAGAAAAGTACTGGTGTTTCCAAGGCTCAAGACCTTAAAAATTTTTAACTGCTGCTCCAGAGAGTGGAGCTGTGCAAAGTAAAACAAGTAAAACAGAACTGTAGTGTTGCAGTGAGGAGTTACATTAAAGCCCTGAGTATTCTTCAATGAAAATAAATGCACAGTGGAACAAACAAAAAATGCAACGTTTATACTGTATCAAAAGATTTAACGTCAAAAACATAATACAGAGGTAAAAGAATGTTCTATCCATCTTACTGTGATAAATTAACTTTTCTACTTGGCTAAGTGATCACAGAAGCAGCAGTGAATTCAGGACAGATTAGCTCACAGCACTCCCTAAAAGGAAATGGAATAATGATATTTAAGAAGGAAAAAAAACCTACAAACTAATACTGAAATATGAATTGTTTTTTGCTTGCTGCAATTGGTTCCCATATCTTCTAGGAAAAAAACCAAAGTGGGTAGGACAGAAGACAGTGCAGATTAACAGAATGCTAACCACAAGAAACCAACTGACCCAAATATGGCAGTATACTGGGCGTTACTAGAATATATGCAAAATTACTTTGCATGTTCAAGTGTCAGTAACAATTTATAGACAATAAATCAGCTAAAATATACTGGTTGGTCAAATGGATTGACTAGATTCAAATGGAATATTTAAACCTTTAAGAAACTCACTTGGGGGAAAAAAGCAACAATTTTCACAATGGTGAGATTTATAGATTTCCACTGACAATCTGAAATCCAGTTTTCATTAGCATTTAATTAGTGAAAACTCTCACCTCTCTGTAGCTTCTTCTGCCTCTTTTATATTCCTGTCTCTCTTCTTTAAAGCATCTTGCATCTGTTGCTCACTAGTAGAGGGCTCTGTGCTGATAACAACCCTGTGGACTTCCCTGAGGTGGCCAAAGTACACTTTTGCATGGCCAAAAACTTTGGCACAGAACTCACAGCACACCAGCTTTCTGGGCTTGCCCTCGCCGTGCTGGAGCTTCCCGTGGGCGCTGAGGGTGCCGGGGCGGCCGCAGGCCTTGCGGCAGACCCTGCAGCTGTGCGGCCCCCGGCCCGCCGGCGCGCTCAGGTGCTCCTGGAGGTGGTGCTTGAGCTGGAGCGTGTGGTTACAAACGTGACACCGCTGCAGCGGCCTGGGGAGGGCTGAGCGTGTCGTTCTGCTGAGATCACTTGACTTAGCTGATGCAGCGTCACTGTGCTTGGAACTTACACATTTATTGGCGGGTGAGCCGTTTAAAAACAAATCCTGCTGATGAGAGGGTGTCTCGATGACTGCTGCAGGAACCAGCGGCGGGAGCCCCGGCACACCTGCCACTGGTTTTGGTCTGATGCTGCGGTATTTTTTCACTGCTTCTGCTTTATTGTCCTCAGGTGTCTGAGTATCAACCTTCGCCCTCTCTCTTCCTTCTCTAAACTTACTAATGATGCATTTCCTTCGCTTGGCCTGAAATGCCAGTAAATCATCCGGGGCTCTTTTTTTCCTGCCTCTTCTTTTAGAGGTAGCACTGTTCAATTTTTTAAGACTGTCAACATCATCCACTTTGCTGGATGGAGAGAAGGTGTTTTCTCGAATGGTTTGTTTGGGGACTTGTGTAAATGATACACAAGTTAATTGCTTATCAAAAGCTTTGGTTTTCATCAAAGATGGTATCTTTTCACATTCAGATTTTAGTGAATGACCAGATATGTCCATAACATTAGTATTCTGCTTAGATTTACAGAACACTGAATTTTTCATCCTTGAGTAAGGCAAAATAGGAAGTTTGCCTTTTGGTGCTGATGGAGACATATGAACTGTACTGCCAAAAACTGCTGGTGACAAGACAGCAACAGGATTTGCAGAATTTGTGGGTTTTTCCTTTAGTTTCTCAGATGTCAGGAGTGACCCTCTTGAGGTTTTTGATGCTGTCTCCACAGAGTGTAGACTTAGGTTCATGGGATTAGTTGTACTTGCTGGGTTGGATAGAGAGTCTTCAACTACAGATGGTCCAGAAATACTATTGCTAGCAATTTCAGTTTTGTTCATTAAAGGAGATGTAGATTCCACACAATTGTTTTTATTTATTAATATAGCAACTCCAATTTCAGCTGAGTCACAGTCTGTTATCATCCCTTGCTCAACTGAATCTGAACTAGAATGAGCTTCAGGACAGTCTTCAGTTACAGTAGTTATGGGGGAAGTCTGTGATGAGATCAGTGCTTTGGTAGGAATCGTGTTACGTGCACTCAAACCAGAGATTTGTGCCGGTTTTTTGTCACTCAGCACTTTATTTCTTACAGGTTGGTACCTGGGGATGGGCAGCTTTGGGTTTTCAGAAGGGGCCGCAGCCGAGTGCTGAACTTGCTGTGTCAGGGCAGGCGCGACACATGGCACAGCCAAGAGGGAAAATGTCCCCTTGTTAGCAGCCACCTGCATGACAGCGTAGTTCTGAGCTGGGACCACCAGTGGCTTGGAGCCTGAAGCTGAAATTGGTGTAATTGGCTCAGGCAAAGATGGCTGAAGGCAAGAAACCACTCCAGATGTTAAATTTTTTGGTACCATTTTTGGAGCAATGGTCCTAAACTGACTTCTTTTCTGAAAACTTTGTATCATATCCAAAGGGGATTTCTGTTTATCTGTAAGAATAACATAACAAAGATGTAATATGATACATACTATTTTAAAAAAATTACTCTCTCAAAAGTGAAACTGCTTGCAAAGGATACTATTACACACAAGCTTATAAAAATATTTAGGCATTTAAATGACCACCAAATAAAGTCAGAATTGCAAAAGTTTCATAAACAAAAGCATTGTCTGAAGCAACATGCTTGAACACGATACGCAAAAAAATTTCTTCTTAATCAAATATAAATTGGATGTTTCATTTGAGGTTAGAAACTACATTACATTTCAGAACAAATACACCCAATAAGCCTCTTCAGCCCTGGAAAAGCTGCAAGAGCATGCTGGCAATACTCTGCTGGAAGAACAAGGACAGGATTTAAGCTCCATGACACAGAACTTCTCTGAGCACCAGCTCTGATGATCTCCCTCAAACAGAATCATGCTATCTTTAGACTTTCTCTAATATTTAGAATTTGTGAGTCATATCAGATACAGACCAAAGTTTGCCTGCTGAAGTCTTAGAAAAATTACTGCTGCAAAACATGCAAATAACATATAATAAAATCAAAGAAGACTTGAAAGATGTGCATATGAGCTACTTTTAAATACCCAATCACAAAAATCACTCATGTGCCACTAACGCACAACAGAACTACTGTAGTAAGTTATTTAAACATTTTTTTGAAAGATGCAATTTATCAAGGTTATATCACAATTCTTTCCTGTTTCTATTTGTGTTCATAGAAGTCACAAATGTTTTTAGTAAAGAAGAATATGAAGATAATTAAAACAAACAAAAGGAAAAAGATAAAATTCATACGATAAAATATTGATTAAGCAGCAAAGACACCTGCTGACCTTACAGATTCCATAGAAAAGGACTTGATACATAGTTAATTGTACCACTACCATTTCATCTATCAGTCTCATTACCCACTCCCAAATTCAATTATTGATGCTTCCAGTTCTTAAAACCTGGGATAGGTTTCCTGAAAAAAGGAAATCCCAACAATCTCAACCACTGAAAATTCAGCTACAAAGATCCCAGGCCGAAAGACAATTTGGACATAAGCAAAAATCATTTTGAGAGAAGAATCACATTTGAATAGACCATGTGAAAGTAACTGCTGGAACCTTGAAATATTGTAGTAAGGTAATTCCATAGGAAAGTTTCTATTCCTTGCCATTTTAAAGACTTGTATTACAAATGCATTTATAGGGATTCTGGATTTAAAAATGTAACTGTGAATTGCTACCAACACTGGAAACTCCAGTAAATTTATTTTAATCCTGGATGTTCTTCTCAGATGTCACACACTTTGTAACAAGCACTGCAAGCTACAGACCTATCATGTTTCATGACAGAACTCCTGGACAGATATACCTGCTTATTCATGGTATGCACATGTGCAGTAAAGCCACTGCCTTCAGGACATGCTGGATTCACTGAGCAATCACATATAAACTGTACAGTTCATATTTAGTAGATCTGATGCTTTTCAAAACGTTTTGATCAGCAGATTCATAGAGCAGTAACTACGCAGGGCATAAACCTTTGATCGTTTTATTGCCATCTTCTGCATCAAACCCCAAGTCCATTACGTACTTTCTTTATATACCAATTAACTGAGACTACTGGGCACCACCATAACTTTCTTTCTGCTCAATGTCTGTAGAGATGTTCTGAATTTCTGTTACTGTACATATGGAATTCCTACACAAATACGAGATCCCTGCACAGGGATAAGTCCAGATCTACAGAATTTGTGCAACCGGGAAAAAGCAGAAACATGGTATGTTTAAAATTGTTTCCCTACAGCACTTTTTATTCTCAATTTAAAATTTTTTTTTTGTTTTAAATCTAGTCACTAATTATTTAGAAACCTTTACATTTTCAGCTGCTAAGATCTCTGTTAGTACTCAGATGATAATTTGTTTCCTGCAAGGTATCTTCTTGTTGTTTCTTTTGAATAAACAATTTAAGTACTTCTGAGAAGAACAATAAAATTATGTAAAGTATTGTAATCACTAACCAAACTAGCCCTGAACTTCAATGATAGTTAAAGGTTAAACTGTATAGCTTAAATACAGCAGATTACAGAATGAGGGTACTTTCCTTTTAGGGGACAGAGTCAGTTCTTATTTCTCCAGATTATGCTTGCCATACACTGACAATAAAGACTTTCTCCAAAATCAGCAGCTATTCAGCTTGTCACAATATTCAACATGAAGGTGTTTCCATTCTCTCTCATTTCTCATGTTCGTCTCCCTTCTTATTTCAAAATTTCATTCACTGATTTGCATAAAACTTTTAGGAAAGCCAGCATTTCAGCAGACTACTACCTGTGCCACTCAAAGTCACAAGGCACCCACTCTTCAACCAGTGGTAACAGGAAAAGGTGCAAGTTTTGCTGTGGACACGCCACCTCTACAAATGGCAGCCACAAAAACAAGGTTAATTTGAGGTTCGGAGGAAATGTTTGTAGAAATAATGTATGGCACTAGCTTTAAAAAGAACCTCATGTTTCTCAAACGCATTGACTTGCCTAATGCAAAATTAAGCACTTTTCTATGAAGTATCTCTGCGTATTTTCTCAGCATTCCACAGGAGAGTGTTGCTCTAGAAGCCAAGACCTTCATCAATATCAAACACAAGATGCTCTTTGAAACAAGGTCTATTTTGATCAATATCCTTCTTACACAGTTAACACAATACTAAAAATTGATGTAACTGTTTGAGGTGGGGTTTTTATCTCTTTTTACTTTTTCCAACTAGTGTAATTTTATCATAAATAAGTTTTCCAGGCAAGCTATGTTCGGTACCAACCTTTAGTACAACTTTTTTTTTTTTTCCTTTTTCACAAGCTTACATTAGACATTTTAGTGCAGAAATATTCATTGCAGTGCTTCTGGAAAGCAAAGGACACTCAGCTCTGCATTTCCCTCCTCTCCAACACAGCTACTGTAGTTAAGCTGCTTAGCCAGTGCCTAAATATAGAGAAGGGCTAGATGCAGACTAGCTGTCTGATGATGCTTCAGACTTGGTTAACATTTTGCTTATAGACTGGGAAGGTAATTGGAAGAACTGGTGGAAGACTACTTAGCATCTTGGCTCAGGAGAAAGCAGCCAGTCAATTCACAGACTGGAGGTTCTACTGACCCCACCCAGAGCGTGCAAGTATCATCAGTGACCGAAATTCTGGTTTCCATTTATAGTTGGTGAAAAGTTTCAACAACTTCCTTTGCTCACAGACAGAGCTATAGCAATTCATGTCTTCACCACACTGAAGGACTTGGATATGATCTGGCTGTCTGGCTTGTGCAAAGGCTGCTTGGAAACCTCATATGCATCTTTCAGGGCCATTCTGTTTCTTCCAAATTATTTCTGTCTGTGATTCAAAGGACTCATTTTGACTTGTCAGCTGTGACCTGAGGAAAAGCCTTTGTGCCCATGCAATTCCATGAAGTCTTTCACCTCAGAAGGGGAAGTTTCAGTTAAGGGAGGCTCTGGAATGGCATTTGTGAGGATGACCCTTCATTTTAGACAACATTCTTTCTGCAAGTCAGTCTGCAGATCCTTCAGTGGAAGGCAGCAATTTTTATACTTTCTTTAAAATTTTCATTAATAACAAAGG
The DNA here is from genome assembly GCA_013397915.1 of Daphoenositta chrysoptera. NCBI lineage: Eukaryota > Metazoa > Chordata > Aves > Passeriformes > Daphoenositta > Daphoenositta chrysoptera. The sequence continues at coordinate 272,425 of VZRO01002835.1, forward strand.
AAATAAATGAAAACATTGGATTTAGTATCTGAAGGAGGTGAAGGTAATTTTTAACTGCTGTGTCCTCACTCTTTCAGATGGGCGTGGAGCTGGGGCAACAGGTAGACACTTTTAAATAATTACACACAAGGCTAAACCAAATGCAGTTCAACCCATTTACTTTAGAAGTCTGTGTTAAAAGATTAATGGTTACCATGCTAGGACCTGCAAATATCAAATCACTCAGAAACTTGCAGGATGTCATAGCTTTCATACCTTCTAAATAACCTTAAAATTGTATAGAAGTGGACAGTGACACACCAATACAAAAATCAACAATGCATTAAATTCTCTGATAGAGCCATGCTGGGAAGAGCCCTCTGGAGGAAACAGAGTCTCCATGGGTTGCTGCTTCTTCATGGCTCCCCTGCCTTCCCAAGTCAGGTCTACTCCAGCCTAATCTGCCTTATTTTTGTACTTCCTTTAGTTTGTTCCTTATGCAAAGCACACAACATTACTGAACTCAGACGCTGTAGAAAGTATCAGAAGAAATTTAATTTTCAGCACTATCTAGTCTATTTTGAAAATAACCACCACAGGAACCACTGAGTAACAGTGTTCATTTTTAAAATAATCCTCGTAGGTCCACCTCAGTTTTGCAGGTATGTATTTAATTTGTGTATGAATGAACATATGAGAGAAAATAACACAAAAAAAAATTATCATCTTGTTTTGAAGGAAAAAACAGAATACAGATGACAATTAATGAATATTCAATGCACATTAACCCTGCTGAATCTTCTGCTGACTTTGAGAGGAAGAGTATCTGTTCTGTGGGGAAAAACAAATGCACAACTTTCTAACATACAACATTAGATCTTTTTCTGCCAATGATAAGTTAATCATTCATTTTGCCAAATCTTCATACACACTAAATACCTGTGGATACTGTCTTTCCAGCACAAGTTTCTTGCTTTTGCTGACCCAGCATACTTTGTTGGACACAATGTTTCTCTGCAGGATTAGCATGCAAAAAAACACCACCTGCAAAAGTACTTCAGTCAGTTATAAATAGATCCCAGGACAAAAAAAAACCCAAAACAACCAAACCCCCAAAACCAACAAAACCCAGGAAAAGACAATACAAAATGGCAATATAAAACATTAACTTCCAGTTAATGCACTAAGAAAGCTACTGCTTCTTGCTCTTCACCGTTTTTCTCTCCTCAAAATACACTTTAAAATCTAATACATTAAATGCCAAATGCAAGGTGATAGCTTAAAAGTTGAGTAAAGCTGGTTAATGTGGCAAACAGATGGGATGGTTTAGCTTCACTGTCATGGCAGACAGTCAACAGCAGCAAAACAAAACACTTCAAAAAATGAAGATTCAGTAGCTTTAGTGAGGAGTTTTAATACAGGGGCTAAATTAATTCTATGATCATTTACACTTCCCATAATTCCATGTAAATAAACTGCAGATATTATAGAAAACAGAATTCGGACTTCTATGTTCAAAACCAGTTTTGCCACACACCTGTACAAAGTAAAATTAGTAACAAAGCCTAGAAATCATGAGTGTCCAGCTCTATACATTATAGCAATTAATTTGCTGTTGTTTCTACCTTCCCTTGTAATAACTACCTGGGTGGAATGTTCTGTTCTGGGTATTTGCATCAGATAATTTTCTAAAATTAATTTCTACAGAAGATACCAGCCATTCTTGCATGTTTGCATTAAAAAAAAAAAAAAAAAAATTAATCTAGTAACACATCTGTGCACTGGGTGAAGACCTTGATATGCAACACAGCAATGTCTGTTTGATCTGCGAAAAGCTGCCCAAATTAGGCAAAGCTGTAGACTCTGGGCATGTGTTCAGTAGATACTTCAAGCAGCTAACTTTTCCAATGATTATAATGTGCTCCTGCTTCAGGCTGGGCTGGATTTTCCCTGAACTATAGCTTTAGGTCCAAGCACCCAAGTTGGAACAAGGAAATGGCCTCTCCTTATCTCTGAACTGCAGAGCTGACAGTGTGGAAGAGAAACACTGGAATATACAAGGCAAGCAGAAAAAGGTCAAGACTAGAAATGAGACTTGAAAAGTGTCCAGGCCAAAGAATCAGGGTGGGATATGGGAATTAAATGCAGATTTAAGACAGGTAACCAACATTACATGTGATGTGGAAAGGAGAAACATTTAAGCCAAAAGAGGAATCTCCTATTTCTTACCTTACTTGATTTTTTAAAGAGTAATATAATTATGTTTACATAAGTGTGCTTTTGTGCAATTTAAACTAGTTTAGAAAAATAAACAATATAACCAAGTATTTTAATGCAAGATTAGAAAATCAACACAGATCATTCACACAAACACTAAGATACAGAATGTGCAAATACACTTAGAAAATTTATTCTGGTATACCACAGGTGAAACAAGACCAAAACAATTTGTTAAAATTCTAGAAGCTTCAAGCTGTATCTTTAAAGCTATATATAATTAAATTTGATTTGAGCATAAATGTGATTTTCTAGTTGTGCAATAAGCATTTTATAATTTAGAAAGGTCTTCTTTACAGTCTGTAAAGAAGTTTATTATTTTAAAGGATTAGGATTATAGTGCATTTCAAGAAATTCTGAGAGCAGTGGGATCCTTCCTGGATTCCTTAAATAGTCTCCAAAAGACTCTTCTTAGCAGAAGAGCACATTGCAATAACAAAGGTACACTTTTTTTTACATTAATTGGACTCCATTAAGGAGGATGCTCCACATTAAAATTCCTAGTGGCATTTTTCAGTGTGGGAATAAGCTAAAACTATTTTTAGCATAAACCGCCACCATGCAGAGGTAAGTCATACAGTAATCCAAGATCATGGGTACACAGTTTGTATTTAGACAAGTTCTTCAGTTTCCTCTCTAATTCAATCTTTTGGTTTTGCCTGAAACGTCCTTTCTGCACTATTAACCATATATTGATATAAGCTAAAGTTTATACAGAACTAACATAACTTAAGGAAAAAAAAATTAATTACTCCACTTTCTCAACTTCCTGAATTGCTTTCCTCTGTTTGAAAGTGTACATAGGAGAGGCCTTTCACACAGTCTTCCTCAACACCCCTTTCTCTAAACTGGAGAGGTACAGATTCTGTTGACAGATGGACTATTGGATGGATAAGAATTGGCTGGAAGGTAACTGTGAAGAGCTCAATGTCCATATGGAGACTGATGACAAGTGGTGTCCCTTGGGTCCGTACTGGGACCAGTGCTGTTTCATATCTCCACCAGTGACACCAACAATGGGATGGACAACTGCACCCCCAGCAAGTTTGCAGCTAAAACCAAGCTGAGAGGGGCAGCTGACACACCTGGAGGATGGGATGCCTGAGGGACCTGGACACGATCAAGTGGCCCCATGGGGACCTCATGAGTTCTTGCACGTGGGTCAGGACAGTCCCTGGTATCAATACAGGCTGGGGCTCAAGTGATTCAGAGCAGCTCTGCCAAGAAGAACTTGTGGATACTGGTGGATGAAAAACCGAGTGTGAGCTGGCAATGTGCACTCACAGCCCAGAAAGCCAACCAGATCCTGGGCTATGTCCAAAGCACCGTGGGCAGCAGGGGGAGGGAAGGGATTCTGCCCCTCTGCTCTGGGGAGACCCCACCTGGAGTTCTATGTCCCCCTCTGGAGAACCCAGCAGAGGAAAGACGTGGACCTAGTGGAGCAAGTCCAGAGTAGGGCCACAAAAATGATAAGAAGGATGGAACACCTCTTGTGTGAGGAAAGGCTGAGAGAGTGATGGGGTTGTTTAGTCTGGGGGAGGCTCCAAGAAGACCTAATTGGGGCCTTTCAATATCTGAAGGGGGCTGAAAAGAAGGACAGGAACACTTTTTTATAGTGCTTGCAGAAACGGGAAAAAGCATAATGGTTTCAAACTAAAAGAAGGTAGATTCAGACTAGATACAAGGAAGAAATTTTTTAACTGCCCATCAATCTCACCAGCATCTTGGCTTTAGTACCTCTGTCCCCAGAGGAAAGTATAACATAAAAAAATGCCCATACTAAAGCAGACTTATTAAACACAAGTTAACACATTGAGAAATTTAGTCCCTATATTAGCAGCAGTAGCAACAGTACTACTTAAGACATAATTTTTGATTTTTCATAGATTTAGATTTCATGGATTTCTGTATCGTCCCAACACAAATAACTTTTAAAATATGTATGAAATACTAATTCTATTGGGAATAACAAGTGGCCAACAGCTTTGAGGTAAACTTTTTGAGTTATGACCTGAAATGTATTAGCCACACATAGGTAAATCACTATTCAAAAGCAACTTCCTATATAAAATGCAGGCAATGCATGGCTTAACACAACCTCCTATTTAAAAAACCCTTTTTTGTGCTACTGTATAAAGGAAGAAAGTCTTCAAAGTTCTTTCTAAGAGTCAGAATACATATACATAAGAGATTTTTAAACACTTTTGCAGTGAATTAAAATACATTTATTAGCAGATCTACATGCTTTTTTAGCACCTCTCATGCAGTGTTTGTGAACTTTAAAAGCTTTCCATGTTTTTGAAGGCACAGTCTTTCAACTTATAAGCTACTCATTTCATATTAAGGTCAACAAAATTAATAGGTCTTAAGCAGATCAAAATATTTTCATATCAAGAAATGAAAGCTGGCATAAAGAAAGCTAGACATAAAGCATCTGTAATTACTAATAATTTTTTCCACCTTTAGAGCTGCAGAAATTACACACAGACTTTTCTCACTATGGCAGTATAAGAACTGAGGGCTCAAAATGGTGCCTGGCCTCTGCAACCACACAACATTGATTGAATTTAATTTCCATTTAAGTACAGAACTTCTGTTTGAGAGACACTGTTAGATACACCATTGAAGACTGTATTTCAACTTATTTATGCCTCTGCTAGTTTCAGCAACCAACCATGTCAGCCTGCAAGTGGGCATTATCTAGAATCCTTGGTGCTCTGACAGGATGCAATTGAGTAGAATGGAAATTATTTTGGTATCACTGCAAGTCCAGTGCTTATCTTTGTGGGTGTTGCCCAGTCTTTTTCTTCCATAGAGGACACCATCCCTGAAGATTTGCAAAGCAAAGCTGCAGTGATGCAGCCACTTGGGGGAACTAATTGTTCAGAAAATAGTTGAAGGGAGGTGATGGAAACATGGTCATAAACTAGTAATTCGTAACCCTCCAACATCACTGCAAATATAAATTAGGTACTTCAGAAACTGGGGATAAACACCTGTAGTTGGATTTTCAAAAATTCCTGGGGGAATTGCCAGTTGAAATTTCTTTTAGTGAGCATCAGGAAAGATATGGACCTATACAGTAATTCATCCCCTGTAAAGTAATTTTTAAAGGGTCTGTCAAGATCAGATCAACATGGACAAAATTTTAATATGCCTAATGTAAGTGGTAATTAATGGACTTATTTTCTCTTAAGTACAGGGAACAGTAATGACCAAGCCTGCTAAAAAAATGAAGGCAGAATTCTTCAAAAACTATGCAGCACAAAAAGGCCAAGTAGAACAATTTTGTGAATAAATTGTAAAATAGTTTCTGATTAGATTTTTGCTCTCCTTTCAAAAAAGACAACATATCTACATCTTACTGAGAGTTCAACCCTCTATGGGACAGAAAACACGTATGTCTCACTTCAGTAAGGGAATTGGGCCTCTTACTTCCAAAATTTAATTTTTTTGCAAATACTGATATGCAAATAGAGAACACAACAAAAAGGCAGAAGTTTTATTCCTGCTAAACAATACCACTTTTTTTTTTGGAGAGAAGCAGTGTACTTTTTTCTAAAGAAAGACTGTATGCATGAGAAAACAATTAATTTGCCACTTTGGCTCAATATTGCAACTATATTTTACCTGAGGCATTAAAAACATCTGCATGGTGACTTCTGTAGTACAAACCTCAAATATGTTCCCTCATAACCAGAGGATCAGAAGACTGTCGGTCTTGGCTTGGCCTATTTTGAGTCTTCTGTTACAAACTACACACAAAGTTTATCACTCCCCAAAGAAAGGGCCAGAACATTTGTTAAACTTCAAGGATAGCTGGAGAGTATTTGCTGGAGGCTTTTGTCAATAGGTAATTTCACTGAAAATTATCTAAGTGGTCTGAGTTTTGAATGTTGAATCCCCGTCTAAGGTTTTTGTTTGCTCTAGTTGTGCCCTTTTACTTTCTTCATGAGCCAAATTTCTTCAGAAAAAACTCTGCAGCTCTGGCTGAGATATGTAAAACATTGCTACCTGTAGTTAATTCCACTAAAGATTAAAACAAAAATAAAGATTAAAGGATCTCCACCGTCTTCAAATAGGTACGTATATTTTTTTCAAAGACAGACATAGATCTGTATAGCATAGGAAAACTAAAACACCTTCTGAAATACTATGGTCCTGGCTAGGCAAACATTAGTTTTCAGAACATATAAAATTATCACTTGCTGCTGAACTTGAACACAGCTAGGCCTTACTGGCAGTAGGATGCAGCAGAAAACAATTTAAATTACAGTATCTGATTGGTTTTAGTCCCCCAGTGTAAAATGACAATTATTTGCAGTGCTTATTGGCATTGCTAACTTGCCCGTGCTAGTCACCGCGCTGTTTAAAGGCAACACTGGTTCTTCAGAGATGAAGAAGAACCTTCTTCTTCAGCTGGATGTTCTGTAAAGGAACTATGGAATACACAGGCTATTCTGTTTGCCTAGTAATTTTGTAATGCTAAATATGGCTTGTCCTGAAAAATAAGGAACAGCACTGCACCCAACCTCCGAACAACTTAGTAATGAGTTACCTTAGTATTTCAAAACATTCTACGTCTGCAAACTTTTCAGTCAATTCAATGTTTTGTATAGCTTGAGATAATCTTAAAGCAAAGCAGTTGAGCCTTCCCATTTAAAAGTAATTACTTCTATTAAACTATTTAGCATCCTCTATAACTGCAGTACAACTATTGTGCCCGAGATTAAGAAAAAAATCCTTTATTGATCTTGTGTTAATCTAGCCAGTGCCCAAAATGGCACGTCCATTTTACTAGAAGCACCAGTATTTACACTGGGTGTTGTTCTTTCAGTAGACATATGAAAACAAGGCACTGTTACCAAAGTATTTTCCCATCCCAAGGAATACCCTGAAATCTTTCTCAAATTTTCTCGCTTTCATCATTGCTCAGCTCATCACACAAACCATCTGCATAAATAAAGATGTAAGCATCTGCTGTATGGCAAATGGTCTCAGGGGCAGATGTTTTATCCTTGCATTCATGTCACTGGCTTGGATACATTATTTGAACAGATGCACACAATCTGAAAGTGTCGTGTCCCACAGTGAAACGTCTCCAACTGCTTTCTATCAAAGTACATAAATGCTATTTGCACCTGCATTTATGTTAATGATATAAAGGCAGCAGGGGTTCCAGCAAAGTGAGAGCTGATGCTAAGAAACACATTTACAAGGCTAATGGAAGTTTGAGATGTCCCAGCACTAAATACATGGATACAAAATGTACAGAACCACAGTTGACCTATGATTCTAAAAAAATTAAAATAAACATGCTCAAAGACCAAAACTATTACTTTAGCATGTGATAACCTTTTCCAACATATATTTTAAAAAGACAAAATCTATTAGATAAATAAACAAGGACAGCTTTATATTTTGCAAAATATTTTTATAAGATGTACAATTCTTTCATGTTAGAGTAATTTAAAAAACATGTTATAAAGCTGACAATGCCAACGGTATTTCAGTTCCCTAAGGCACAGTGGCATTGTATCTCATTATAGAGCATAATAAAAAATACCAACACTTGCTCAAAGGTAAATATTTAACATAAGCGTGAATAGTCGAATACAATTCTTCAATGATTATTGTCATATGTTGTCATATGAATGAGATGATAATTTCATAATTCCAAGGAAAAAATAAAATTTGACAAATTAGATACCATTTTTCAGAAAAGTGCATCTATTTGAACATGGTGTTACAATCGCTTGCTACATAAAAAATAGTCACCCTTCTTATACAATATTTTAAACTGAGAAAAACACAGATGTCTTGAAGAAGTACGGATCAAATTACAGAACACCTGCTATTACATGACAAATGGCAGCAGTGAAGGGTTTAGCTGTCACTCAAAGAACTTGCACTAATCGTTACTTCCATACTTAACTGAAAAATAACAAGCACACTCAAAGTACAGAAACACTGACAAATATGCCACACTGAATGTAACTGATGGATAGGTTCCATTTCCAATATAATCTATTTCAAAAGTTTTATTTATAAGAAATGTACCAACATTACAGTTGTACATAAATCATCTCAAATTACTAACACCCTCCATATTTTCAAAGTGCTACATTTAAGAAACAAGTGCTCCTTGATATAAAGACAAAAAAGTATCATAGCAAAAAAATACACTGAGACTAGTATATTTATAGAATATCATCATTTCACATTGATATAGCTCCTGGTCATGATCTAGGGAGGCCCTGCAGAGAGATCTGGACTAATCAGAGGTCTGGGCAAAACATGAAGTTCAACAAGGCAAAGTGCTGGATTCTGCACCTGGGATGGGACAACCCTGGATGTAGGGACAGACTGGGGAATGAGAGGCTGGAGAGCAGAGCCATGGAAAGGCACCTGGGGGTCCGGGTCCATGGCAAGTTGAACAGGAGCCAGCAGTGCCCTGGAGCCAGGAGGGCCAAGCCTGTCCTGGGGGGCATCAGGCACAGCATGGCCAGCAGGGCAAGGGAGGGGATTGTCCCCTCTGCTCTGGGCTGGGGCGGCCTCACCTCCAGTGCTGGGGGCAGTTCTGGGTGCCACAATGTAGGAAAAATAGAAAGCTGTTAGAAATCATAAAAAGGAGAGCCACAAAGATGGTGAAAGGCCTTGAGGGAAAGCCATGTGAAGAGAGGCTGATGTCTCTTGGTCTGTTCACCCTGGAGGAGACTGAGGGAAGACCTCATTGCAGTCTTGTGAAGGTAAGAGGAGGGACAAACACTCATCTCTTCCCTGTGGTGCCCAGTGACAGGACATGAGAGAATGTTCTGAAGTGTCAGGCTGGATACAGGAAAAGGTTCTTCACCCAGAGGGTGGCTGGGAACTGGAACGGGCTCCCCAGGGAAGTGGTCACAGCACCAAGTCTGACAATTCAAGAAGCTTTTGGACAATGCTCTCAGCACATGGTGTGACTCCTGGGGCTGATGCTGCGCAGCGCCAGGAGTTGGACTCTATGATCCTTGTGGGTGCCTTCCAACTCAGCTTACTCTGCTATTCTGTGACTTCAAACATGGAAGCTCACTTCCAAGTTTACCGTTCCCTCTGGGCACAAGTTAGTAACAGGATACAGACTGGAATGGATTTTGATTTAGGGGAAAAAAGAAAAAGCCTTCCAAAAAATCTCAAAGCAAATTATTAATGTGAAGTTTGCAAACAGCTTCACATTCTATATTCTCCTCCTACTATTCAGAAACTGCTTTAATGTAAGACTACAACCAGGGTCAAATTCCTGTTACTTAAAGGAAAAATTAAATTTATGCTTTTAAGTATTAGAATTAAGTACTTCAGTCACAAGCATGGGAACGTAGAGCACGCTCTGGGGTGGACAGCTTTACCCAACAGTAAGTACTGTCTTCCTTGAACGAAGAGTCCCAGGAGACAGAGAACTCATCAACTAAGATCCATTAGAATGACATGCTTCTGGAACAGCTTCCTCGGAATTATTACAGCATCATAAAAATACTCAGTCTTCACAAAACAGGTAAAGTATAAACTTAGATGACAGTAAAAGCTCAAGGCTTCAAATTAAGTAATATATAGTGCTCTTCTTAATTAACATAAGTACTAACAATGGGAACTTAACTGACAACCAGCAATGGTTCTGAAAGGTCCATTAGAGATGATGTCATATCCATCAAACGTTCACTCACATTTAAGTATCATTCAAAATGTCATTCATGCTAAAAATCATATTTAAACATTAGCACTGAGACACAGATCAAAAGGGAAAGGACACTGAAGTTACAGCTACACATTTAGAGGCTTGGGAACACACAAATACCCTTACTAATAATAGAGGTAAAAAAATCAAGACATTAACCCTACTGAAAACAAAATCAAATGAAAGACAGCTTTTGAAGAGACCACATAGAAGGAAGAATTAAACACATAAAAATATTAGTATGGATGGGAATGCTGGAGAGAAGGCATTTAAAAAATTGATGTTTATTTTTCTGTTTCTGCTAATTGTGTAGCATAATTTGCAGACAGATTTGACCCCATTTAATATGGGGATCAAATATAGCAGGCATTTTCAAATATATGAGGATTAAAAAAAATTTTAATAAAACCTGAATACTTAATTCTGCTGAATCAAACAAGAAGCAGATTTATGCATTTCAAGTTTCAACCACAGGTGTTAACAGTAATTAGCAATGCCCTAAAGAAGAAAACAATTTTAGCATTGTAATGGTTTAAAGTGATAAATGCTGCAGTAATGGCTTTTTTTTCCAAATCATACCACCACAGAATACTACACACAAGGAATACAGTGATTAATACTGATAAGTTTTCTTCCACATTTCGAATCACAAGCATCTAATTTCTAAAAAAAGTATAGAAAGCATACTATACCTGCAGAAATTGTTAATGGATTCTGCATTATGCCCTTTATTAGCTACGACAATGTTCCTAGAAAGAAATACAGATACTTAGAAGCTCTGATAACTTTTTTAGAAACTAACAAAAAATGAACAGGACAATGGCAATAGTTTCCAGACTTGTATTTCAGAATGGATCCCAGTATGTCCATAGCTCTCATGGAAACACCTCCTGAGTTTTAAACTAAGCATTTCTTCGGACCCCTATATGTGCTCTCCATATTTCAACACTGTGTACTACTAACTTAGGCTTCTTCTGTAATTAAACACCCCTCTTAAAGCCAGGAACGAGGACAGTCATGAATCCCAACCTGACAATGCATTCTGAAGAATCACAGACAATACAGGGTTAAGCAATAATTTCCCTTCAAACATGTGGACCTGTTGGGGAGGATCCAGAGGAGAGCCCCTATGCTGATCACAGGGCTGACACACCTCTTTATGAAGACAGGCCAAGAGAGCTGGGGTTGACCAGCCTCAAGAACTGAAGGCTCCAGGGAGACCTTATAGCATCCTCCAGCACCTAAAGGCAGCCTAGAGGAAAGCTGGAGTGGACTTTTTACAAGGGCATGTACAGATAGGACAAGGGCTAGTGGCATTAAACTGAAAGAGGACAGGTTTAGATCAAATACTAGGAAGAAATTCTTTACTGTAAGGGTGGTGAGGCACTGGAAGAGTTTTCCCAGAGAAGCTGTGAATGCCTCACGCCTGGAAGTGTTCAAGACCATGCTGGATGCAGCTTTGAGCAACCTGGTCTAGTTGAAGGTTCCCTGGCAGGGCAGTTGGAATTAGGTGGACTTTAAGGTCCCTTCCAACCCAAACCATTCTGTGATTCTATGTGACTGCATAGATCCCATGTAACTGTCTGACCAGCAGAATCTTCCATGGATGCTACAATGAAGATAATTAGCTTGCTCTTGTGAACCAAACATCACACTGCCATCTCTCCTTAATGTGCTGTTGGTATTTACAACAAGATTTGATGCGCTACATTTGACAAAACAGCTTTACATCAAACGGCCACCTAGTAAATTAGGAGTTGGCTACTTCTTCCCAGTGCTGTTAAGTGTGCTGTTCAAGCTCTGGTGAAGTGGGATTCAACAGTCAGTTAAGAGAAACATAGTATAATAAAATGACAATATAAAATTGTTGTTATCCACTTAGATTTATTTTTCATAAAATGGCCTGGCTTTTGGAATGGCTGCATAACGGTTTGGTTCAACTGACCACCACTAACATGTTAGACATCACAAAGGGTATAAAGCTCTTGTTCTCCTGATGCACCAGGCAGCTTTGGGAAGGTAACAG
>VZRO01002836.1:3057-13941 GCA_013397915.1 Daphoenositta chrysoptera
CCCACCACCCCCCCGCTCCCCTCTTTCTGTGACCTGCCACGATTATTAGTAAGGACATCTGTGGCTGGCAAGGGAACAAGTGTTACCAAAACCAGAACCGGCTGTTTTTCCAAATGAGCAATATGTTAATTCCTCATCCCCCCTCTGGTTTCTTTAAAACCTGGCACAAATACATCAATAGCGGAGAATAAGGAGCCTTTGCAGAGAACAAGTGGCAGTTTTGAATTTACCTTTTGTGTGCGCCTCAGATGCAATCTTGAGGCATTTTTTCCCTTCTCTCCCACAGAAAAAGAGTGTTAATCTGCCCTATCTTGGGACCCAAAAGGATTGGAGTGGAGTAGATATTCACTGGAATCACATAGGGGAATGAGGGTCTTGCTTTATTGAATCATCAAATCCCAGGAATGAAGCTCTTAATTAATTATGGGTGCTAAAAATTCAGGCCAGCTGTTTCTTTTTACTTGGCTCTGACAGAGAAAGACAAAGTCTACATCGAGATCTTCTAAGGCGCATTCAGCATAAATCAGCGCCCTCGGCGGCGCTCCCGGCCGCGGCGCGACCCGGCGGTGACAGATGGCGCATTGTCCCCGCATTCCTCCACCGCGCCTCCGCGGGCGCGGAAGCGGTCGGCCGGCGGCGCGGCCCGACTCAAACCGGGGACCTTTCTCCGCCAGGGAAAGGGCTCGCCCGGGACCGGCGAGCGATGAACGGGCCGCGCCCGGCCGCGGTGCCGGCCCTGCCCGACGGCGCGGCCGCGGGAGAGGCTCCTGCGCAGGCTCTGCCTTTTCCTGCCCAGAGCGCTCCGCAGGCGCCTCCTCCGCCCCCGGCAGCCCCAGAGCGCCGCTCCCCGCCCTGCCCCTGCTCCGAGGCCGCGGCTGGAGCCCCGCAGCCGAGTCCCGCTCGGCTTCCCTCGCTGCACCCAGCGCCCTCGGCGGTTCCTCCGCGGCAGCACCCAACGCTGGCCCGAGGGACACGGGGCCCCCCAGCATGGGCGCTCCCACGTTCCCCCCACGGCAGAAGCGCTTCCCTGCGCGGCCGCGGAGTCCCCCGGGAGGGCTGCGCCGGGCCCCGCAAGGGGCAGGAGGCAGCGGGGGTCGCAAAGGCGCGGAGAGCCGCGCAGGAGGTGCGGCTCAGGGCCCGGGTCACCTCCATCCCGCTCCCCGCCACCTCCCAGCTCTGCCTTGGCTGAGTAGCCCGTACTCAGCGGGAGCAGCCCGCGCTATTTTCACGGCCGCTTTGCAGGCGAGGGGCGCCCGCAGCGGGCGGGGCAGCCCGAGTCCCTCTCGCCTCCTCCTGCACGAATTCTGGCAGGGAAATCTCGGCCCGTTCACCTCGGCGGGGCCCAACACGGCGGGAGGCTGGAGCGGGGGTGCTCAGCGACTCCCCGGGGTCGTGCCCCGCCGGGCGCTTCCAGCCTCCTCAGCCGAGGATCTCTTCACCTCCAACTACCGGAAAATAAATGTCCTCCGCACGGCTTTACTCATCTGTTATAATTAGAGCATGTGCGAACTCGCAGCGTGCCGGGAGCCCGGCTCGGGTTGATGCAGGCACTTGTGCAATAACCACCTCTTTCTGCCGAGGCGGTGCAGCGCGGGCAGCCCGGCAAGGGCCGGCTGGGGCCGCATCCTGCCCCGGGGCCGCGTCCTGCCCGCCCTGGCTCGGCTCGCCCCTGCGTCCACCACGGGAAGGGAGCGCCTTCCTCCAGATACCTCTTTTCCCCCGAAATTGGCTCCTATTTGCCTAAAGCTAACCATAGACCTCTCCACGCTTACGGCTGATGGATGCAAATGTAAATGTGCACTTATTTAATTGGATCAGGTCCCAAGATAAAAGAGATAAACGGCTCCCAGTTTGCCAAGTTATTTTCAGAGGCATGCAGTGATGTGTGGAGGGAAACTTAATGAAGAGGAGAAGAGACACACTGTACTTAAAATACCTCAGGTCTAGACTCGGGGAGAGGGAAGCATCGAACTCCGCCGCGGCGGATGGGCGGGGGGCTCCGCGCCCCGGCCCGCGCAGCCCCGCGCAGCTACCGCACGTTCCGCCTCACCCGAGCCGCGGCGGGCGGGGGAGGCTGCGCCGTACCCGGCAATTAATGCTCTTCCCCACACCAAAATTGTTCTCCGCTACTGCCGTCTCCCCTTGTTCCTCCCCGTGTTCTACATCCGTATGCATGAGACATTAACAGACGGTTATTGATACAAACATAGTTTTTGTTGCTAAAGGCCTTCCAAAACAAATTCTCCGGCTGAATGCCAATGTATGCATGTTGGCTGGTGACAGCTGATTAGTGAAATGATTTACGGCCAAGTTAAAAAAAATGATACTGTCAAAGGCAGCAATTTGAAAAAAAGATAAGACAGTACAGCCTCAAGGCTTCCCACTGTAAAGCCACCTAACAAATCTAAACCTACGCTACAAATACCTGAAACACTCAAGGAATCAATCGGTTGCAGATTAAATACAGTCTGTATTCTGACTTGCCCTGGTAATCTGTAACTCTCCACAGGAGCAGCCCCTCGATTTACGCCTCCAGCCTCACCTGCGGCAGGGCTGGCTCCTGCCCGAGCTGCCCTGCCGGCCTCCCAGCATCTCTGCAATCGGAGACTTAGGCCTCCTTTTTGTTTCAAGACTTTTTCTCTCATTAATTGATTATAAAAATCCCCCTTCCCTCATTTCTCTGTAGCTCTTCTTCATAAAGAAAGCTTTTGCTCTGCAATAAAGTAAGAGACTTTGATCCCAGATCATCCTCTTAGGCCTTCCAGCTGAAATCAGCGGAGAAACTATGTGGAGTTATTGTTCGCACTTGCTGCACTTCTGATTCAGAAAGGGCTGATTTATTAGCTTGTCAAGGGAAGCATTGTTCAGGAAGGCAATCAAAAAGCACTTACCTAGCTAAACTAAAATTACTGCCTTTTCAGTGGCTAATTTGTATAACTCCCATGGAGGAACTTGGGTAGTGTTTGATGAGGCATAAAATGATGATTAATGAATTTATTGGCCTGCTGCTCATCAAATAGGAGTAGTATATCTTTCCTCTATTGGGCGTTGGGTCTAATGCTACATGTCTGTGTAAAGCAAGTCCAATATGATCTCCTTTTTAGCCCCCTTTTAACCCCCATGACCTGAAGAATATCACCGTGTAACAGAGGCAACATCAGGGGACTGCAAAGACAAAGAGCCCGTTTGATAAAACAGTAAATGAGAAACGCGAGCAAAGTTGCTGCAGGGACAGATCTGCTCAGTTTTCGGCTTTCAATCACTTTGACTACTGAAGTGGGAAGAATGTAGAAACTAGATAAGGTGTGAGAAGCGAAAAGAAAATGACAAACCAATTTTAACTTTCATAAAGGATCCAGCCAAACAACTTCATTGCTACTTGAAAGAACGAACGAGTGCGGGAAGTGCTGGGATTCCCGAGCAATCAGGCACGCTGCAGCACCTCCCCACCCAGCCATGCAGGGAGGGACAGCAAATGTGCCCCCAAACTGGCCGTATCCAGGGCCAGCAGGTAGCCTGCTTGGTACCCTGATCAGATTTGGTGCAACCATCTCGAGCCCATACATTTCATTTCCTTTTTCTTCCACCAAAAGAGCTTTTTCCTCCACTCAGTCTAATGCTTGAATCACTGTTTTGGGGCTAAGGGCTTCTGAGACAAATTACACACTTTCTCCCTTTTAAAAGCCCAAGTTACTTGTGATTCAGTGCCCATCTGGATACACTTGTGACCTACAGGGTATCTTATGCTCTACACATTGCTGCTTGGAACAGGTTAAGACCCCCAGAAGATCAGAAATGTTGCTGACATTCTCAAAAACTTGTTAAAATAAGTTTGCCTGAGATTTGGAGTCAGAGATCTTCCCAGGGTTGAATCAATTTAGCTCTTAGCTTCCATGCACGGCTCCCCGTTCCTGCAGCTCTAAAGCTTGTTGAGAGATCTGCAGCTTGCACATCTCTAAGTGAAGATGCACATGCCTTAGCTGGAGCCTGCTGCCAAAAAGGCAGCATATCTCATTACCTTTTGGGGTTTCACAGAAGTACCCTCAGGCCTGTGTGTCAGCAGCTCACCGTGCTGAAGACCGAGAAGGCGCAAGAACATTTTGCAGAGCTACTGATGTGATCAACACTTGCTAGATGATGGGATGTTTCAGGCTCCAGTAAAGCTTGGAGGAGCAGGAGATGGTACCGTGGAGGTGCCTGGCAATCCCAGCAGCCTGTCTGTTCTCTCTGCACCTTCCCTTAGTGCCTCTGCACGCCAAGCCAGAGCACGGCCTGCCCTGCGCTCCCTCAGAGGGGAGGCAAGAACTGAGAGCGGGCTGTGGGTGAAGGAGTGTGAAACTCCTTCCCTTGGCTCTCTCGTGTTACAATGCAGTCCCTTCTGTACTTTTTTTCTTTCCATGATCTGGTCTGTTCTGGGCTGTATTAGATGATGTCGGTTTCTGGAAAGCTGCTTGGGAATTGACTGAAGCAAATCTAGATCTCGGCCCAGGAAGGCAAGAGAATTGCTCTCCTTAATTTTAAGGGACTTTAGCTCGTATTCTCTAAGAAATGCTCAAATTTGGCTGTTCCATATTAGATAATAATTGTGATTTCAAACATTCTTGTTTGCAAAATACAAGGTATGCAATATACCAAGAATTGTTCATTTTCCAGATCTGTTTAGAAATAGTTTCTGGAATGGTAAAAGGAATATACTCCTGACCAATCTCTCAGTTCATCAAAACAAAACTTTCCTGAGATGACACACTGGCTTCCTTGACAAAAGGAAAAAGGCACCCACCCACTTTATGTTTACAAGATCAGAAAACATTTATTTCAATTCTACCAATTGGTATTTGTCTGAGACACTTTTAGCTGAAATGATCCTCTGGAAAATAATGTTTATAAACATCCCTGAACAAATAGCACTCTCCTGACACAAGCCTACCATCAATGTACCTCTCAACAAGTTTTATCTACAAGTCCTTGACCTGTGACTGCTTTTACAAAGGCTCTCTGTTCATTAGCAATTTAAGGTCACTTTAAGTACTTGTGTCATGAACACATAGCACAGCCTTAAAATATATGTATTAAATACCAGCTGCATTAATATAGGGGTTTATTTTCCTCCACTTGGCTCCCCAAAGCAACATGATCTTACACATTGATGAAAAAAGACATAGCTATATTTGCATAATTACAGCAATATTGTAAGTCTTTAGTGCAATAGACCTAAGAGGCTGATTTATGATTAAATATGTATGGCTAAAAGTTACCACGCTGGGTAGTGTGCATAGCATTAGACAATGACAGTTTTGGGACATAATTGCTTTAATGTGGGCAATTAAGACTAAGTGCATGTGATTTTAGTGTCTGCCCTACATTCCTCTGAATGATTACAATGATCAATACACATGATTTGTAAGTCGCTTCCTATTGATCGAATGGTAAAATGTTTGACCTTCCTTTGAGGAAGTAATTTGCTAAATTATGACACCACGTAAAGTCTTTCTTGGTTCAGAGGTGAGGGGTAATGGTGCTCAGAATTAGAAAAAAATAAAATAATTTTCCCCCCTTTTCCTGAAAGTCAGTCTCTGTAATGTCTCCGCCAATTTGCTGACCTCACCTGTGGAGGGAGGAGTCTGGAACATTCGTTTGAAACTAGGGAAAAAATGGGAAAAAAAACTGAACTGCAAACTCACTCCATCTTTGCAAGAAATGCTCTTCATGAACTTTATCTGTTTACTCTATGCCAAGTCATGAGGAAGTTCTTGACCACAAGATCTCTGTAGCTTGCAAGCAGCTGGAGGAAAATGTGCAGCAGCAAAGCCGGGGAAGCGGAGCACACCGCGAGTGCCGTGAGCAGCTGGGACACGTGGCAGGGCTGCCTGGGCTGCCTGCCAGACTTAATTTAGCTTTGCATGCACAGTACCAAACAGCCTTCACTATAGCACATTAGCAGGTAGGAAAAGCAAACCAACAAAGGGTTCATGAAAGCACATCAGCCGATGAACAGTAACTCAGTTATAGCTGAGGACCTTCCTTCCATGCTAGCATTGCCATCCTAAATGTACACAGTTGCAAATTAGATCAAAATTAGTAGATACCAATGCACTGGTCCAGGGGTTCACAGACTCACAGAATCATGAAGGTTCTAACAAACCTTTGAGTTCATGGAGTTCAATGCATGACCTAACACCACCTTGTCAACCAGACCATGGCAGGAAGTGCCACATCCAGTCTTTCCTTACACACCTCCAGGCACAGTGACTCCACCACCTCCCTGGGCAGCCCATTCCAATGCCCAATCATTCATCCCGTGAAGAAGTGCTTCCTAAAGCCCAGCCTAAACCTCCCCTGGAGCAGCTTAAGACTGTGTTTTCTCGTCCTGTTGCTGGTTGCCTGGGAGAAGAGGCTGACCCCCACCTGGCTGTCTCCTTTCAGGGGGTTGTACAGAGTGATGAGGTCTCCCCTGAGCCTCCTTTCCTCCAGGCTAAACACCTCCAGCTCCCTCAGCCACTCCTCATAGAACTTGTGTTCCGGGCCCTTCACCAGCATTGTTGCCCTTCTCTGGATGTGTTTGAGCATCTCAGCATCCTTCCTAAATTGAGGGGCCCAGAACTGGGCACAGCACTCAAGGTACAGCCTAACCAGTGCCAAGCACAGGGGAAGAATCCCTGCCCTGATCCTGCTGGCCACACCATTCCTGACACAGGCCAGGATCCATCGGCCTTCTTGGCCACGTGGGCTCCCTGCTGGCTCATGTTCAGCCTGCTGCCTGGTCTCCATACTCCATCTCAGAGACATAATCCTAACATAATCCACTCTTCCTGCACTAACACTCCAGCATCAACACACTGCCCTCACCACGGCCAGAACGCTCCAGCCACCTGTGCAAAGTTGCAGTCGCCTGTGCAGATCAGGCTTCAAACTTCAGTTCCTCTCCACCTTACCCAGAACTGGGGCATCCCCAACCTCCCATGCTGTGCTCAGCCTCGCCCTTCCCCCAGCTCCTGCCTTCCCAGTGCCCTGCACCCCAGCCTAGGTGAGGAAAGCAGCTGGAACACAGCAGATCCTTGTGTACAGCGTGCTCACTTCCACACTGCTGGCAAAGGCAGTATAATGGACTAGAAGGACAGAGACACTTAAAAATTATGATATGGAAGACGGAAGATGAAACATACCACAAATCATGTAGCTAGCAAGAAACATCCTATTTACTGGCTGTTGTGCCAAGCACACACACTGTTACACAATGTCCCACTCTTAAATCCTTTTGGTAAGGAGAAGAGAGCATCAAAGAGTTCATAAATTTCCCAAAACAGCAGTACTGAACAATGAATTAAACTACAAAGCAGTTGGAATTCATGGTTAGAAAAAAGTTCAGTCAGACAAAGGGCTGACCTGTTGAGAAACTGAAGGTAAATCTGCTTGCCAGACCTAAGAGGACAGCCCCTCCTGGAGCTCCAGCCACTGCTGAAGCATCCTTGGTGAAATTCCTTTTCTTTCTAGCCAGAGATGATGCTTGGACACCAGTTACAGACAGACTTTCTGTGATGAACAGGACTGCTCTAAAAGTCCACCCTTCCCCACCCCTACCTCTACACCAGTCCTATGCCAGGAGGGAAGTGTAAGGCTCCAAACCATAATCATCTTGTATCTAGATTTTGAACATTCCTTTTGGTTTTCTTCCAGGTCCTTAATGACCCTCACAGAGGCTTAAGGTTCCCCAGACGTTTCATTTTTGAGAAATCTCACATCCCAGAGCTGTAACACTACACAGTATACTATAGTCTCTCTTTGCAACTAAAAAATCCAAATATGAGACACAGCCGTGGATAAATACTAAATAAATAGCTGTGCACCCAAATTTACATCTTCTTATTCACAGTGTCATTCCCTTGGCAGTAATCCATTTTCAACAGCTGCCCATGTAACTACTGCACAAGCATTTGGGTCCCATGTCTGGATGACCTAAGTTGAGCTAGCTGGTGATTATCACTGGATAAGAGGATAAGATGGAAAACTGGTGGTGGCAGTACTAATCAACTGTTAAACATGAGAAGCCCAGGGTACCTTGGTGCTGAGAAAGTTCTTTATGCTCCATTTTGGAAATTTTCCAAGCACAATGTATTCAGATAGATGCGTTTCCATTACTTTTCATTTAAACTAGTTCTTCTTTGGCTACCTCCTTTTTTTTTTTTTTTTGGAATCAGATGAGTGGATTTACCCTGTATTTGAATTACATGTTACCATTCCTATTCTAAAAATGTGCAGAGGCTGGGGGTTCACTGAGGGAGGGAGGCCTCACTCTCTGCCACTGAACCCCACCAGTGGAGAAGCCAGGAGAACTCCACAGAGCAGCGTGGAACATCATGGGACAGCAAGACGTGTTTTTGTTGTGGTCTCACCCAGGATGGGGGGACAGGAGGTGAAAACTGGCTAATTAGTCTCATTCTGCCTTTTTCATTGATTTTCTGTGGGCAAAACTGGAACTCACACACCTCAGTAATACAGTTTTCTCCAATTTTTATCTCAAAAATTTTTATCTTAAAAGTTTTAAACATATTGTGCAGTGGAAATCCAGACCTTCAACTGGGAATCAAGCCATTGGATATTTTTTGCTCAAACTCTTCAGCTACTGAGGTTAGATGTCAAGATTTACAGTTTAAAAGATAAGACCTGCTACCACAGTTTTCTCTGAATCTTTTTCCTGGGCAATATGTTCCCAGATTTTGTTTGGCCTAAACCTCCAAGCATTGAATATGTTCCATTTTCTCATGGGCCCACTACAGAGACTCCAACCTGGAGGCAGCACCTGCATCAGAGCTGGCATGTGGCAGGGATTCAGTCACCTAAAACGAGGCCTCTGTGGCATCTTAAATTCCTCTGGGACATCCAAGCTGTGGCCATAGGACACAGAATCTCTGAGAGACCTGCACTGGGGCAGCAGGGAGGCCAGGGAGGTACTGCAGGGCAACTCAAATAAAAGAAAAAGGTCTGATTGAGTGAATCTCAGCCCTAAACACTTTGATAGTCCCTAGCAAGAAAAGGCACTTTACAACATGATTCCTTTCCTCCCAAAATCAATGTCTGAAACAAATCAGAGGAGTGACACACTGAAAGTGCTGATCTTGCTCCTGCCTGAGAGGAGAGCCCAGAGGGACTAAAGAAGGTGCCTGTGCTGTGGGGACATTTAAAGCCAGGTGAGAGGACCTCCCCCAAAGCCACATACAGATGTGCCTCTCCCTGCTGGTTACCCATCTTCAGAATTATACAATCGACTTCAGTGATCTGAATCTAACAAAACCCAGATCTATCTACTGTAAAATATATACACACGAATTCTTCCCGATTCTTGAAAAATGTTAATGAATACTTAAAAAACAATCACTGGTGAAAATCTTTACAGTCCAGCTATCTGTAAGACATGAATTTAAGTACCACTAAATACACAATTAAATTGTATAGTGGTTGCTGAAATTAGTGAACAACTTTTACTCAAAACTCTTACTTACATTGCAGCTTTACTCATGGACACTTCCTTTGCTTTTCCATTGAAATATTTATGGAATAAGATAAAAAAATCCATGACCCTTACTCAGGAATGCTCATAATCACATACTTAGCTTTAAACATAGAGCCACTGAACTTGATGAGACTTCAACACACAATTAAAGTGCATAGTTCAGCCAGGACAGGTTCCTCACACAGCACTTTATGTAGGAGAATCAGGTTCAAAAACCTGTTTCTTTAAGGTGTGAAATTACATCAAACATATGATTCATCAAATGACTACATTAAAACCAGTTTTTGCACAACTAAATTATTAGATAAGAAGAGAAAAAGGGAAATACTAAAATGTGTCAATACAGGAATGGAAAAAGAGAGACTTTAAAAGGAAAACTAGTAGCAGGATTTGTGGTATTCTGCAAGTTCAAAATGTAACTGACATATTTCTTTGTTGCTGTTAATTTTGTTTTGCCTTCATATTAACTGCATCACTTTGATGAATATTTTTAAAAATAAAATAATGGCTATCACTCAGGCAGCTTTGAAGTACTTCTGAGTTGAACGACTGGTAGCATTTATTGATTTCATAGTGTGACACTAGAAGTTTTGATATGGGATTTTAAAGAATGATATTTGAAGTTAAAAGAAGACATCTTGATTAAAGCCAGAACAAATTGTTTGGCTGAGATTCAAACTCTGGTTCACATGCCTTTCCAAGTTTGTAGATTCACTTGTTTGCTAGGAAAAGCCCATATGCTTTCAATGGATGAGTTCAAAATTCATGCCATGGAAAGGCAGGAAACTGCTTCAAAGTTGGGAACCAACGGACCAGCTTAAACCATACGGGAAAAATATATTCACAGACATTAGATATAAGAATGAGGTGGAAAGGTCTTGTGTTTAAGGGGTTCAGTTCTGAGACACAGACAGCTTGACCTTGAAACAAATCCCGTAGTCTTCTGGGCATCCGCTGCCCATATGCAAACTACTGATAACATCGATCTCATCTCCTCCTGGGCAGGAGGCTGTGAGGATGAATGGCAGCTCTAGGGTGCTGTAAGTCACATGGATGGCTGGAGAGATGATCTGTTGGGTTATCACTTTAATTCTCAGAGAGATTGTGATGAAGGCTACTGATCCGGTGGGTGCGATCACTCACCGCCAGCAGCCTGGGGAGTTCTGGTTCCAAAGGTACCTCAGACTCCACCACACAGGGCACTGAGCCCTTGTGCTGGCCACTTCTCACACAGGCACTGAGCCTTTGTGCTGGCCACTTCTCACACAGGCACTGAGCCTTTGTGCTGGCCACTTCTCACACAGGGCACTGAGCCCTTGTGCTGGCCACTTCTCACACAGGCACTGAGCCCTTGTGCTGGCCACTTCTCACACAGG
>VZRO01002836.1:14358-37752 GCA_013397915.1 Daphoenositta chrysoptera
GGGATTTTAAAGAATGATATTTGAAGTTAAAAGAAGACATCTTGATTAAAGCCAGAACAAATTGTTTGGCTGAGATTCAAACTCTGGTTCACATGCCTTTCCAAGTTTGTAGATTCACTTGTTTGCTAGGAAAAGCCCATATGCTTTCAATGGATGAGTTCAAAATTCATGCCATGGAAAGGCAGGAAACTGCTTCAAAGTTGGGAACCAACAGACCAGCTTAAACCATACGGGAAAAATATATTCACAGACATTAGATATAAGAATGAGGTGGAAAGGTCTTGTGTTTAAGGGGTTCAGTTCTGAGACACAGACAGCTTGACCTTGAAACAAATCCCGTAGTCTTCTGGGCATCCGCTGCCCATATGCAAACTACTGATAACATCGATCTCATCTCCTCCTGGGCAGGAGGCTGTGAGGATGAATGGCAGCTCTAGGGTGCTGTAAGTCACATGGATGGCTGGAGAGATGATCTGTTGGGTCATCACTTTAAGCCTCAGAGAGACTGTGATGAATGCTACTGATCCGGTGGGTGCGATCACTCACCGCCAGCAGCCTGGGGAGTTCTGGTTCCACAGGTACCTCAGATTCCACCACACAGGCACTGAGCCCTTGTGCTGGTCACTTCTCACCCAGGGCACTGAGCCCTTGTGCTGGCCACTTCTCACACAGGCACTGAGCCCTTGTGCTGGTCACTTCTCACACAGGCACTGAGCCCTTGTGCTGGTCACTTCTACTGAGATACCCGATGTGCTCGTGGCTTCTCCAGGTGAGGGGGAACGTTTAGAAAAGGATTGGCCCATGCCTGAGGGCTGCTCAGTACTTCAGGATGAGCAGAGCCCTGCAGCTGCCTCCTCCTGTACAGTCCAGTACAGTGGGTCTTGTCCTGTGTGGCTTAAAGAAACAAGAGTGGAACTAGTCCTTCAGAATGGACCAAAAGCACGTAACCTTGACAGAGATCATCTGTAAGTGGCTCAAAAGCCACCTGGGCCCTCATTCTTTAAATAATTGACCTAAACCACCTGCTCATAAAGCAGTTTCTGCATCTTGGGCAATGATAATCACTTCTTTTCTTGACCTTCTTCCATTGCTGGTTTCACGAAGGATGAGACTGACTTTTAAAGGAAAAATTCACTAGTGCCATTTGGGAGGGTCATGAAGAAAAAAAACAAGTTGTCAGTTTTGCAATGGAAAATGTAGTAAGTCACCAGCAGGCTACTGACCGAGTTGTTAAACTCAGGGGGGAAAAAACTGTTAGGTGAGCTGGTTAATATCAAGGCTCACCACTCACTTCTGCATACTACAGACCATGTCAAAAGCTTTCCAGTAATCAGTAGAGCTTAAGAAAAGTCTCTGATTAACTTTTCTTTCATCTTTCTCTTTTCCATCTGGTGTTAAAGATCAAACCTTCAGTTCCTCTACTCTTTTAAGCCTTGCCTGTTTGACAGAAAACTTCTCATCCATCTTAAATCTAGTGTGGGCTAGAATGTCTTTCAGCAGTGGCTAGAGGGTAGATATATTATCAGATAGTAACCATATTGCTCCCTCTCCTTTTACTTTAGCTCTGTATTTGTTATTATAGGATAGATCTGGGGTTTGTGAGTGTTCAGCCTCTATCCCTCTACTGCAGGGTAGTGCTGTGCTGCTAATGCTTTGCAAATCACTGCACTATTTCTCTCCAGTTTAGCAATGTCCTATCTGTGCTTTGCATAACTTCTTCCAATTTTACCAGCAGCCCAGAACACTTGTCTCCTAGGACTTGCAGAATCCATACCCTTAAAGACACTGTGATGTGGGAATGATAGTGACTTTGAGAGTGCTGGGGCTGTAACTGTTTCAAACTGCACTGCTACTGATTGTCTGCTGGGTAAAAGCAGCATCTTCCCCTCAACAGAGACTGCAGGAGGACAGGGCTGCTCAGCCACCCCTTTGAAATCATTGTCATCTTGGGGGATATGGGTAAAGACTGCGGGAACCACTGGGTTTGACTTACACTTGCCATGGCACCTTCCAAGGCACTCTTAGAGGTATTTCTTAGTATCAGAAGAAAAGCAGCTCTAAGTATTTGCTATGTGACTTACCCAAAACAGAAAAAGAGGTCACACCTCCACACAGCACACCGGGGGACATCTAGGGCCACCAGTTAAAAATATAGAGTATTTGGATAATGGTGAATAGAAGACCATCAAGATAATTACATTTCTCATTATTTCAAAATCAGGCATCTTTTCAGGAAGAGAAATTCCATTTTCTTCCTGGCTCTACCACCTAACATCACTTGTAAGCTATGACTTCATAGTCCATGTGAATTATCAAATCCACTTGAAGCATATTTTTTCAGGCTAGTTATTGTACCAGAGATTTATAAAATGTCTTAATGACTTTGTCGAGGGAGGCAAAACATTTAAAAATGAAAGATGCTAGAAGATGTGGGAAAGAGGAAAACTTCCTCAGGCAATTTATACTGGGGTGGTGATGACCACTTCGTAAAACAGCAAGTCTGTGAAGGCCAAGTCGTTTTTAGAGGACAGTGCAGCCAGCAGTAGCCAATCTGCAGATACTCGATGTGCACAATATCAGGGCATCTACTTCTGATTAGCTCTACTCTGGTCCTGTGAACCAAATTAACATACAAGGTGTAGCCCAAAAGAGCATTTTCTCCTGTGGTTTAAACAGAGGGAACACATGCAGTTTGTGTGCAATCAGATCTCTCCATGATATAAACCACTGAGTAGCAACTGGTAATAATTAAGAATTTTTCTTCAGTGATGCCCAAATTACACACTTTTTCTGTCATACCTATCATAGGATTTATTATCTGTGCTCCACAGGCATGACAGAGTATTGGGTCAAAAGCTTTTTCATGCAACCTACCCTCTCTCTCAAAGGTGTTGGCCTGCAACTCCATGTGTTCATAAATCAGAGGGATGTAAACATGCTCTGCAAACCAGCTTCAAATCTTAAATTTACAAAAGAAGTAATCAGACTGAACTTGGATCCTGCCTGTCCGTAAGGAAAGTTAAATGGGATCTTTGGGAGAAAAATGGTATGATGCCATAAGTTTGCAGATCTTTCTGCCTTAATTTTCTGAGCTTGGACTAAGGAATTGGGGTGCTATTGCAGTGGTGTGAGCGACATCTTCCTGCTAGGAAGGATATAAGAAAGTACCTTTGGAAACAATTGGTTCTGTGTCTGAACCAACACAGCTCTTGCCTGATGTTGATCAGTACCTAAAATATCAGGAGATATGCAAAAGCACATTATTGGGCAGATGTAAGCAGCTTGCTTTCATATCCTGCTCCCCAGTAGTTAGAGACTGATTTATGTCCAAGAACACGTGGTTCAATATCCTTTTCACTATGTTTTGTATTATATATAACATTAGGTATTTCTGATTTCAATATAAACATCTAAATCTGAATCCTAAATCTAGGCCTGAACAATTTGCTGTGGCAGATGGGCCCACAGTTAAATCATATGTTGTGTAAAAAAAGCATTTCCATTTATCAGTGCTGAATTTCATACCTTTAACTATCAATTTAGGTGACACTGGAATTCACTTAAAACATTTCTTCCCAGTGTAATAGATCCTATATGTGAAGTTCATGCTCATATGGCAATCAATTGTATTTACAGTTATAAACACAATTACTCTGCAGTACCACGCTGCAGTTCCTACAGCTCATGTTAATGTGGATGCAAGGATTAATATTAATGAGGACTGAGAGATGGGTGAAAATAATAATAATTGCAAACATTCTGGTTAAATAGGAGGAGGCTGCAAAACATTAAACCAGCTTTGGAAAGGAGCAACTCCTTTCAATTTTCATTGGCTCATATCATTAAATTAGGGGCATGACTCATCCATCACTCCAATATTTCAGATTTAAAGCAGCACTACTTTGATTGCAGGACAGTTCTACTGATAGAAAAGCCAAAGGGGTATAATTGTGGGACAGATTTCTCATTTTTAAAAATTTCTTTGTTCTATGTTACATGCAGATTACAGAAATGTTTTATGTTACACAATTGCCAGACTGTATTTTATTTGCTGAAGGGAACTAACTGTGAAATTAAATGAGCTCTTCTGAAGTTGACAGTGTGCACAGGCTCTTGCATAAATGCTTGGAGAATACACTACCTTTCCATACTAATTTTAATTCTCTAGATAATATTTGTTTGGCAAATCATGTCTTTTAAACATATATTTATCATCTCAGGAAATTTAAATGACAGCACATACCTCCTCTTTTGGTCATAGGTATCAAAAGTACTCATTTTGATAAATTTAAATTTCCTGTAACTGGTTATTATAGTAGCCAACATATTTGTCTCACATAAATATATTCAAGATTAATTTGTAAATAGTTTGCACTTCTGTGATGTGTGCAGTCCACATAGTTATTATAACTTATTTCACACATTAGTTAAAAGGCTAAAATAGTCTTTCCCCCAATTACACAAAACTTGAATTCTCTGATTGTTTTTTATTCTTATTTTAAAATTTCTAAAGTACAGTTTAAGTTTAGGGAAAATCCACTTCATTCCTGGCTCTCTAAAAGAACAGAAAGATGTCAAGCTTTCCAGAGCTGCTGTTGATAGCAGCAAAACCAACACAATCTGGGCAGAATCATCATCATCATAAATAAAAGAGTAATGTTTTGATTTTGTGCTATAAATAATGAAATAAGCACCTGATTTTTATCCAAAAAATTAAGAGGCATAATTAATTCAGACATGCTTCAGGGTAATTCTAACATGCACTCTTTGTTCTCATGTTTTATGTTCTATTTGACTCGGTTGCTAGGATGCTACTGCAAAATAATACAGATTGGGGTCGGCATTGCCGGGTGCTGCAGTATCACTTTGGGAACTTCATTTCTCCTTCAGAACCCGACAATTCTGCCAAGCTTGGTGTGATCCCAGCCTCCCTCACCAACATATTTTTATTGGGTGGGTTGATTGGATGGATGAATGAATGCCCGGGAGGCTCCTGCAGGGCTGGAGGGAGAGCAGAGGCTCGGGAGGCCTCGCTCTCCGCAGCACCAGGGTGTGCAGGCAGCACGGCTGCCCCTGCCAGGACAGGGACACAGCTCTGGGACACCTAGCAGGAAGCAAATGATGCCTACACTTCTTGGAGCGTGAAGGAAAAGCAGCTAGAGCTGAGGCTGAGGACCAGAGATGTCTCCCTGATACCCTGAAGCTTTTGTAAAGGTCCACCCTTTGGAGAAGATGCTGTGATACAGCCAAGAGCAGGATGAGTGGCCTGGGCTGAGAAAGTTCAACCAACTTCAATTCTTTCTGAAATATAAATACTTCACTGTCCTGGAAAAGAGCAGTTCTGCTCCAAGAACTCTGTTTCCTAAAAGCTTCATACTCCCTCCACCATACAGATGCCACCTTTAAGACAGTAGGAGTAGGTGAATCTCCAATTCCAGCCAACAAATTTCATTCATCTTTTCCTTTCCTGTTTGCCAAGTGAAGATTCATTATTTTATCAACTTCTACTTCTTTGCTAGCATTCATGAAGCTGATGAATCAGTTGCAATCTACTTTGACTCCTGCTTACTGGCAACTGCAGACAAAGTCCTGAGGAGCAGGAGGGATATGAAGCCTCCTACAGTCTCCACAATTATGGATCTCTTAGTTGATGAGTTAGGAGGGAAAAAAAATGTCTGTCACACATAGGCAGTTCTTTTGTGGCTCTTACAACTAATGTGCCAAGTCAGATTCACACAGGCAACAACAAAGTATAAAAGTGGCTGATTTTAACTGTGTATCAAGGAAACTACTCTTAATGTAATAGTCCCACTTCCAAAGCCCACATGAAGCAACCTAAGTGCAGAGAATCTACATAACTGATTATATTAGATGGTTTATCCTAGTCTCAAAGTGCATCAGGTAGGAAACAGACACAATTTGTGTGATAAAATGATCAGCAAAATTTAATCTCTCATACACACACGTGCACAGATGCATCCTAGAATCGGTCTGCACGAGAGCAAACAAAAGCAGCCAGGGATAAAGCTTTGGCCATCAGGTGTAGCTGCAGCTTGTTGTGTCCATGAGAGAAAACCCAAGCTCTGAGAAGGCACTCGACCTTGCAGCTTCAAGAATAACCACTGAATAGTGCAGGTTAGAGCACTCCAGCTCAGTCCACAGTCCCTGAAAATACCATCATGCAACACTATCAAATCAGTCACGGAGTCTACTCCTCACCACATACCTGTTAGAGCATCCCCACAAGTCCTGTCACAGGAGGACCAAACCCCTCTGATTTAATGCTCAGAATGCATGCACAGCACCCTGCTGTTCTGAGCAAGTCTCTCTACCTTGCCTTTGTCTCATCATCTTTACTTTCAGAGTAACTTTCAGAGCCAGAAAAGCTGAAAGCACTGCCTTGCACAGATGGCCACGCTCAGATCTCTCTCGTAGCTTTGCCCCTGCAGAGCAGCTAAACTGATCAACCAGGTCCCTCATGCACCATGTGGAGCTCACCTCTGAGCAGTGGGAATTAATAGTAAGGAGGCCTTATGTCCAAAATTGCACATATTTCTTCCGAAATGCCATGTCTCCATTCCTCTTTAACTTACTAAATCTATTTTCCATACTGAGCTCAAGCCAATTGCAAGGAGTCCAATCTTAAACTTTGGCCATTCATTGCTGTGTCTGGAAAAGATGCTCTTTTCTATGACTGCTCCAGTTCAATCTCATCTCTCATTTACTCAGTCTAGTTTCCCCTCTGACCCAGGTTTTGTCTGTCATTCCAGTTTCTCTCTGCATACAGGGAGTGCCCTGGCACGGAGGCTCTGCTCTCAGGTATGCCCATGGAGGGAGGGTGTGCATCCTCCTGTGAGCCTGCCTTTGCAGCTCTGGGCAGGTGGGCACAGTGAGCAACCCTCTGCCAACATCCCGGGAGCCAACCCCCCAAAAATGTGCCACTGACTCTCAGATTTATCTCCCAGGCATTGCCCTAAACTCAGTCTCCCTGTTTAAGAGATAAAACTTCTCACTTAAAGAAATGAATCTACTACTTCAACCTAACTTTCCCTTGATTGGGTTGAAAGGTTAAGTGGGAACTGAGCAGGAGTTTAACCTGAGAGACTTATTATGTACTGAAAGGTACCTATTATATTTCATTTTAGATACCATGTAAGAGAGACTTTGCATTTGCTGAAGTCACCTCCTTCCTTCTCTCTGCTGTCAGCCAATATTTTGAGCAGTCCAGTAATGGTTTAGCCAAAACACAGTCTTTAAAATGCAAGACATATTTTTTACGCATAGTCTACTTTCCATTTTGAAATGACAATATAAACCTCTTTCATGTAGCTGGAACATACCCTTTCGTCTCTATACTTAACTCACCCAAATTATACCTGAATGCTTGCAAAGAACTTTAGGAAGAATATTGGTCTATTCTAAGACTTGCAGGAAATAAATATTGTGAAATATGTTTTTCATTCCCTTTGTTCTGAAGTTTTATGACTAAATGCTGTGCTGGTAACAGAGGTTTATCAGGAATGCCTGACTTGTCCAGATCTTGAACTCTAATAAAACAATTCAACAGAGCAAGAAAAGAAAAGGGGGGAAAGGGGTAGAAAAGGAAAAAAAAATTGTAAGAAAGAGTAAGCCAACTACAATATATGAAAAGTCTAATTGTTACTTGTAACATACGGTCAGTGTTTCCATCACAGCTGTAATATAAAAAAAGCTGATGTTGAGCTGGTAACATCTGCTGTGTATCCCATGATTTCTATATTCCTGTTCACACTAGCTAAGGCTCTGGCCTTAATTATTTAGGCTTGGATCCTACTGGTTTCGCTTTTTTTTCCCCCTCTAAAGACAGATGCTCTTATTGAAAAATACATCTTGCAGAGTTGATTGATGTGGACAAATATGGTCCCTAAGAGTGCTACTACAGAACATGGTCCTTGGTTCCTATTTCACAAAATACACCGAAAGAGGCAATTAGCAGTTGAAATGCTGTATGTTATTTCTGATAATATGATAATAAGTTACTAATTATAACAGTTTGCAACAAAACCTAGAATGATGGAAGCCTAATGCAACCTGGAGCTTTATTTAAAGAACACCCTGTTAGTGGCCAAGCACGTCGAAGCCCTCCCTGCATGCTCCACTGGCAGGAGTGTTCCCAAAGGACACAGTACTCACTTCTGAAATCTCAGCATAAGAGAGGCAGGAATAATTTTAAAGCAGCTGAAAAAATAATACTGCAGGCAACTAGGCTGTACATAAATAAATATTTAGCATAAGCAGATTCAGTTGCAGTAATAATAAATTAACTAAATTGAAAAGGGAACTCCCAAGATCTTCTGTGTGGATAAAAAAATGCCATGCCTTGAAAACCTAATGCACTTCCCTCTTTTCCTTGTTGACAGGAAGCAGCTAACAATTAGGATGTGTTTCTCAAGCCTGTCTGCTTACAGGTACCCTACCTGAAAAGGTGCTCGCCCCATCCTCCATCTGCTCACCACTTCCCTCTGCTGCAAGTTGCCATCCCTTCTCATCTGCTTGCTCAGCTGCTCACATAATGTTTCCTCACCTCATTTCAGCCACAAGGAACCACATTAATAAGGATCTAGTACTGGCACTGCTAAACTAACCTGCCTTGCTCCAACTGAAAGAGGTCAAGGCAGGAGACAAAATGTTAGAGGTGACAAGAACTTGGGGAGGGGGTGAGGGAGCATGCACAGGACAGCAGCTGAAGACCATGTGTGCACACACTGATTAGAAACAAAGAGATTTGGGTACGTAAACAAATTTTTCCCATTGTCCTTAGCAGAGCAGAAATGAAAAAGATGGGCCACTGAACACTCATAAGACTGTTTACATATGGTAATTTGGAAAATGTATCAAGCCTGGGTACCTATCTTAAAATGAAAAAACCAGTACCTTTGCCATCCATAACTGACCTGTTTTTCTTACATGATGAACTGTTACTGGAACAATGTCTTTCAGTGCATCCATTCTGCAAATAATCCTGCATCCTCCTCTGAATTTCTAAACTGGTTGAATTGAATGCCAGCAGAACACCAGCCAAGAGTGCTACATGTCATGAGGTCACTATATCATAAAAATAACATTCAGTGGGGATAGATTGTGAAACAAAATTAACAGCTGGGCCGTGTTTTGGTTAATGTAACCCTTTTAAATCTGAAAAGCTGGTAAAATTTAAACAATATGGATTTTATTTTTAGGTTTTTTTTTTTATTATTCCAAGTGTAAGCATTCAGTTGCTGAGGAAGCTGGCCTGAACAACTCCAAGTAGTAAGAATATGTTCTTCTGAGATGCTACTGCCATATCACAAATTGGTTTAGAAACCTGCTACCTTTTATGTTGTATAGGACATCCAAGGCATTTTATGAACACACCTCTAAGAAA
Organism: Daphoenositta chrysoptera; assembly: GCA_013397915.1. Classification (NCBI taxonomy): domain Eukaryota; kingdom Metazoa; phylum Chordata; class Aves; order Passeriformes; genus Daphoenositta; species Daphoenositta chrysoptera. The sequence goes on from VZRO01002836.1 coordinate 23,762, forward strand.
CTTGGCAGAGGCTTTGAGAAGCAAACAGAATGTTACTTGGAAAACATTAATGACCTTTATAATACCTGGTGATTGATCCCAAGATAAACTTTGGGCAGCATCCACCCTTCAACTTCAACTCTCCTGGTGCTGTCAGGAGAAGAAGGGAGGGTTTCCTCAGCTGGGGGTGCGGGGTGGTCTGGGTGCACTTGGGGAGAGGGGCTGGCCTGCACCCACGGCACTCCCAGTGCTAAACCTTGAGCAGGTGTGCCAGCATGCACAAACCAAGGCTGGTGGGACTGTGCTGGGATGGCTGCTCGTGTCTCCTCCTGGGGGGTGGCCACAACTCCAACCATGTCTGACCTGGTGCAGTCTGAACTCCAGGAAAGAAATGACAGCGGCTCCTTCTTGCCTGAAGCCAAAGCTTCGTGGGACTCTACCTTACAGACCCCATTTTGCATGGTTCACAAGGCCTGGGCATGGAAACAAAAACTTCAGCTGTGCAGGAAAGTCTAGAGAGCCTATGGGAAAAACCCAAAACTTGGGAGACCACTCTGTGCCTGTGGCTCAGGTGTACTGCAGCTAGACCAATATTTAAAGTGAAAAAGATTGACAGTAGCAGCTTCCTTATCATTGTCTGCCATCCAAAGCCCACATACAAACAAGAAATCTGCCATAATGAATAAATCTTAGATGGAATAAATGAATGAATAAATAAATGAATAAATCTTACCCAGTTCAGGCTGCCTCTTCACCCTCCTAGGCCAATGATCTGCTAGTGAGCTACACAAGTACTGTTCCAACTCCCAAGTTCCACCATGCAATATCCCTTCAGTCCTACAGGAAGAGGGGGACATGCTAGGGAAACCGGGTGGAAGCCACATGTTCCACTGCTTTTTTGCAACTCCTCTCTCAAGGATTTCAGTTCTTGCTGTGAAGTGGAGGAATCTTGCCCATACACTTGGATGCACCGTTCACAACAGATCATTGTCTCCTTAGCTCATTTCTCAAAGGCCTGTGTGCTGTCTCACATGCCTGATGCTCTTCAGCTCAGGAGCTACCTCTTACACCGTGTACTGTCTCCCACAGCTTTTAGGCAAGATGTAGTCCAGGAAAATCCACCTAAACTAGCATAGTAGAAGCCACTCCAGAAATGTGTATGCACTGGATTTCCAAAATGATCTTACAGAAGTACAGCGCTGGTTTAAAATCTCTGCAAAGCTCCAAGTGCATAATAAGTCAGTGTATTTCCATTGCCACTTGGTGTCCCCAAACCTATTAGCAGCTTGCACAAGCTTGGCAGGACAGGTATAAGTTGAATGAATAAATGTGATCTGATGCTTATATTTTGTTTTGCCAAAAGACTGTGCTGACACCAGCTAATCTCACAATGTGTGCCAGGCTCAGCCTACACCTCCTGCAGAGGTTGCTAACTGCAAGAGTTACACAATGCCTTTGCACTGTACAGCCTGTTCTCAGGTCCCCCAAGCCTCCAGAGGATGGGGAAATCCCTAAATGCCAGGAATGCCTGGGCTTTTGTGTTACAGGCCCAAATAGAGAGCTCATCCTCCAGCACTCCTTCCTCCTTGCCCATCCATACTGCAGACCTGATCAGAGCAGTTTATCAGCCCTGGGAGTAACCCTTAGGACGTCCATGCATTTTATGAGAGGGATGACTGCTAATCAAAACCCCTAAGCTTCCCCTTTTCTACCATTTTCCAGGGTCTGCATTTGCTCTCTGCACAGCTTCAAACCATTGCAGTGCCAGCATCCCCAGTGCTCTGAACACCAGGGAGGCGAGCAGCAGGGCCAGCGCTCCCGCGCTGAACAAGCGTTTGGGCTCCACATTCCACGACGAGTCTCACGTATCACACTTCCCTCAAGAATGTGAGCAGGCAAGTTGGCCAGACAGCTCTGGCATTTGGACATGGGTATGGCCTGACCGACAGCTGAGTGGAGTCAGAGAGACTCCTGTTCATTACAACCCGTTGTAGAATGGGAGCCTGTGCAGCACGGATTTAATGCCATCTCTGCAGAGATCATCCCTGCTGGTGTTAGCATTCATCACCCTCAGTGACTAATTACACATTCTGGAAAACACCACTGAGTGTGCATCTCATCCTGGTGAATTACTGAAGCTCCCCTGTACTGACCCATGTTCTCCCACCCCAAACCCCCCCAAACCCAGCTGGAGCTACCTGGTGTTTGGGACAGGGAGGCATCAGAAAGCCCCTCAGGCTCTCCCTCCTCCACTGACTTTCTGAAGGGCCATGCTCTGCCTTCCATTTCTCATCGGAGATGTGCACCTCTATGTGTAAATGGAAGCACTAAGTAGTAGCCATCAAGGAAAAGAGAACAGGAGGGAAGATTTCCTGCTGGTGGGTTATTTTGTGTAGCTGGCAGGTTCACTCTGTATTTTCAGTCTGCCTTCACTTTGGTTCTAGTACTTCTCTCTCTCCTGCTCCTCCCCCATACACAGTGACAGAAAAGCCTTAAAGAATAATTTGTGACTCTAAATGATCAGGAAGCCTACAGGTAACATGCTTTTGTAAGTGGATTGCAAGTTGACTGTGCTCTTTTTTAATACAGTAAACTGCAAAACAAAATCACAGGTGCTGTAAGAGCCTATAGGTTGTTTTCTATAATGCCATATTAATATTTTATACCGCTGCCATCTCTGAACGTTCTTGGCTGACTTGTTATCTTGCACAGTCTGGAAGGAGTAGTTTGGCAGTAAGACAGATCAGTGGGGGCAATGTGGAACAGCACTTCAGCAAGAGGTGTTGCACTCACGATGCAAATGAGTCTCTTGACCTTGAGCTTCCCCAAGAGTGTGGTGTCACTGAGAGGGTTCATGACAGTGTAACACCACACACACAGCAGGGCTGGCATTTGCCTGGACAGAAATTATCCTTCCTGGATATTCTTTAAGCACAGAAGCCTATCTTATAATTACTAAGCATATGGCATTTTTAAGGCAGGCCTGGCTCTAAAAATATGTTATTCTGAGATAACACAATATGACTCAACACAGCAGCGCGAGACAGAGGTGACATGTGCAGGTAAGTTGTCAAAACAGGTGACAGATGGAGTTGTGCTAAAAAACATTCAAGATATTTGCTTCTTAGCTTTTCTCCAACATGCATCTCCCACACAGTTTTAAAAATTTACCTTGAAGTGCCTCTACATAATCTAATGTGATGAAAGAGAGAGAACACGAGTGAAAGAACGAATTGCAGAGTTGTTACAGATAATATGCGACATACAGCAGATACCAGCACACAGCAAATAGCCCTGTTTGCTGACAACCTATATTGCTTTGGAATAGTTTGGCACAAATTGCCTATACATGTGTGATGTGTATTTCCTCCTTTTTCCTACAGCTCTAGTGATTTGAAAGGCAAACTCCTCAGTGATCAAGGAAAACAAAATAAATCAGTTCATTACAACAGTATGAGATTTAGCACAAATAATCAGTGCATGTTTGCTTGTAGGACACACTGTTCTTCTGTCCTTTAAAAGGAAGTGACATGACTCCCTGCTTATCTGATTGACATGATTTTGATATATATATGTATTTCATGAATACACTGTACTACACTATTCCATTTCTAATACACACATCAAAAGGACGCTTTTCTGCGTTTCTTCATATCTGGAAAATAAATACTTTGAAATGGGATGTAACATCACCCAGGTCTGTTTGTTGCTGTAATAGACCATTATTTGTTCTGCAGAAGCACCTGGTATTGTAACAAAATCCACCCAGAGAGGAGTTCAACTGGCATGGGGGAAGCAACAACCACAGGATCAAGTCCCAAAACAGCCCCAAACACTTAGATTAGAGAAACTTAAAAGGTTTAACTAAAGCTCTGTTTCATCATGGATTTGTTTTATTTATTACTTTATTCACAACTATTAAAAGAAGATACCCAGCTCAGGATGCACTTCAGTACAGATTTGCACCTAATAAATTCTCCTGCATTTGCAAATTTGAAAGTGGGGACTGGGGGAGGTGGTCTGTCCCTTTAAATAACCCAGCAGCTCTTTCCTGGTTCTCCCAATGTGCTGTATTTTGGGGATCTGAGTTACACACCATTAGTGGCTGCATTTATGCTATTTGAAGCCTGTTTGTATGTAACGAAAAAGCAGCAACAAAGATGACATCCTAACTTAGAGGCACGGCAATATGGAAAATCTATTGCCATTCAGGATATGAAACACAAAACTGTAAGTTTAGTGAGCAAAAGAAATTGACTTTGGAAAAAAGTGTTGCACCTCAAGGAAACAGTACATCCTTGACAATGAAAGAAACAAAGAGCCAAAAAAGGGGACTTCAGTAAAGTCCGTGTGTTCCTCTCCAGGTGGATGTGTATCTGTTCATCCTCATGCCACCCCATTTCATATAAACACTCTGTAGCCATGCTAATATAAAGTAGTCTAGGCAGGGTTTCTGAGCTCGTGCTCAATTTTATGCTGACCAAGGCTTCCTGCACAGCGCTGTGGCATCTGGCTGGCTTGGTGACAGGACCCTGGAACCATCCAGTCATTCCCCCTTCAATGAGCAGTCAGGAAAGGCAAAATACGGTACGGTTTGAGGAACCCTGTTTTAACCACCCCCAGAAGGAACACTCGGTGGGATTTTGCAGGTTGTGAGAAACTACCTGTTCCCAAAGCCACTGGCAATAGTTGTTGTCAGTGAACTCTTGCCACTAAAAACAGAAGCAAGGGGGACAACACTGCAGTGTGATTTCTGGTATGTGGCTGAATTATGGAAAATAACAAACATGGCAGAGAATGTGAGCATGCAGTGGGCAAAATGGAGCAACGTCAGAGCAATTGCTGCAGGGTTGATGTGATCCTGTTCCTGCACGCTTCCATGACAGAGCCTATGGCTGGTGTAAATCCAGGAAGCAGGAAGGAAAAGGCTGTTTGTGCAACATCTGCCAGGCTCCCCTATGGCAAGTTCAAAACTCACTATTGCCTGATGACAGCACGCAGATTAGGGCATCAGTGTGGCTTGAACTGGAACTGATCTTTCACTGACTTTTGAATAACTTCATGGCATGGATTAAGAGGGGTGTAAAATTCATCTTCACATCACTGTTGGTCCCTTGCCCATAAAAGTCAAAAGTGTGAAGGAAGGGTATTTGGAAAACACACATAAAGAATTGAAACTATTTGGAGCTTTTATTTACACACTCCACACTCAGCAGAGTGCTAGATGCTTAATTCAACTCTTTTGTAACTCAGTGTCCTTACTGTACATTGTATAAAGATGTATGTCAAGCCTTGGATAAGACTACTGATAGCATTTTTTAACCCTTGTAGCATTAAATCCTTAGCTCTCAAACAATTGTTTCCATCTGTTCAGCTCAGAGCACTCACAAGGGCAGGGAAATGTTCACCACCTCACTTAGGGAAACCAAACAGCAGAAAGGTGATTGGGAAACCAAGTCCCCTGACTCCCACAGCACGTCTACGAAACCATTCTTTTTATGGACAGTCTGAGGTACTGACCCCAAACACTGATAATGTAAAAGCTATTTGCATCTTGTGTTACATCTACACTTTTAGTACAGCCAAGCAACCTGCAACACCCAACAGGGGCGTGCAAAGCTTGTCTGTCATCATGCACGTTCCCCTCCATCTTTCATTTAACTTTCCCTTGCCTGGGAGATTGATAACTGGTATTTGTGCTGCTCCCAGGGACTGCAGTTCCACGGTGTTGTGTCAGCCAGAGACAGGCAAGCTTGCTTGGCATCATTTGGTACTCAATGAAACTTTGTAAGTTGGAAAGTTTCATTTGGACTAGAGCATAACCGAGTTTGTCTTCCCTTAAATAGGGGCTGATAGAGAGAGTAAATGGAGGGAGAAGTGGGGGAAAAGAAAAGACAAGAAAGAACCCACCTAGCCTGCAGACCTGATGGTCCTGTTTGGGTGTTTTTTTCAGGAGTCTCCTGTCAAGACTTGCTGATATATGAGCTCTGTTGAGTCTTACAGTGGTGATTTAAGATGTTACTGCACCCCTTGCTCTCCCCATGCTTCTGCTAAAGGTTATAGCCTACAAAGGAAGCTATTGGCAGAAAAGACTATTTTCCTCTATCTTGGCCATTCCAGTTGAAATTCTGGCCTATTAGTTAAAATATTTTGATGCAAGGCAAAGAAAGATGGACTGGAAGGACTGTGAAGGTCACTCAGTTTATGCTTCTGCCTGTAGGCTGGATCAGTTGTTGTGTCCCACAGGACAGATTTGTCTGACATTGTCTTAAACACCCCCAGTGTTGGAGATACTGCAGCCTACACGATCCATGCACCTAATGAAAATACCAAGAAGTACAGGGCCTGCAGCAGGCTTCCACAAATGCCCACTAGGGGTTTTTTGCTAGCAACTATAGCTTTTCAACCTTTTTCAACCAATTTCCTAGATTTCAGATGCAAATAGCAGGTGGGATGATACAAAAAGCCTTCCTAAAACACTTCAGGCCTAGTCCTCTTGAGAAAGACACCATATTTGCCATGCTGTAGACCAGTGACACAATCTTCATTCCCAAGAGCCCAGTGACTACTCTAGGTTCTTACAGGAACTACAAGGAATTTTTTTAGGCCACTGATGTCCCACTTGAATCGCATTTTCTGCATTGGTCTAACTACAATCTAACTGCATCCCATTCCACTTCCAAATCATAAATGTTTGATCTTAAGGCTATTTTCCCTCCTTTTCCCACTGTTTGAAGTGAAACATCTGTGATTTAGCTAAACTGGACTTTTACTATCCTCCCTCTCTTTTGTTTGTACAGGAACTCTTTACACTTGTGCTCTTAATAATGTTCTTAAAAGTATCTCCTAGATTTGTTTGACTTTTTCCTTCGACAAGATTTCACGATCACACTGACGTTTACCTTCCTAAAACTTTACTTTGAGGCTATGTGAAGGAAAGACAATTCCTGTCCTTTGGCTACAACTCACATATCTGTTCTATTCCATGTCCTATACACAGAAAAAGTTACAGATGCCTAAACCATCTGTTTCCTTTATTTTTCAGTGATTGGCTAAGTGTCTTACTTCTCTGTTTGTAACAGAGCCCGTGCTCTGGAAGTGTTAACTGGTTGTTCATGTAGAATGTTATATCCTGGATCTTCCTGGTTGTCACTGCAAGCTCACATGGCAACAGCATCCAGATTATTTTTCCCCCTGGTGATTTTAACAGGTCTCTCCCTCTCTCTAACCCGGCTCTGAGAGCAGCTGAGCACATCCTTGGGACACATCCCATCTCCCCGTGCCCCTGCTGACCCGTGCTCCCCGTGCTGCCTCTCTGGGTGACCTGGAGCAGCCACAAGCCACCGGGGCTCTCAGGGTGTGGGGAGGTGAGCCAGGGGACTCACACCCCTTGCTCTGTCAAAAACACGGGGCTCTTTGAAACTAAATCTTCCGTGACAGAGTTTGGAAGTCTGTCTAAAGTAAGTCTAAATTAAAGGAGTGAGACCTTGACAAGAGCCAGGTTCCCCTGCTGCATTTTGTGCCTGTGCTTCAGAAGCACACGGCAAAAGCAGGGGCACAGGTGGGTGGGGACTGGCAGGACCTGGCTGTGCCCCTTTCCCAGGGACACGTCCCTCCTCTATGGGACACGTGCCCAGTCCTGTACTCAGCTCCCTCCCTTCTAGAGGTGTCTATTTGGGGTCACACCGAGAACCTTCCATTGCCTCCACAAGAAGACCTTTAACTGTCACAGGAAGCCTCCTCTGCCTGGGGTGACTTTCCACCTAATATTCAGACATGGCAGTCCATGTTTATTTCCCAGGCTCTGGGAGCTGCTCAGGTGATTTCTGGGTATTTTGTGTGCTGCCACATTGTGGGTTTTTATTAAATGCCAAACAGAATTTGCCTTCCCTGGGAGATGAACTAAAATGATCTCTAGAAGTATTGGTATGCACAACAAAACTTTTACATCACCATTAGCAAAGCAGAATATTTCTGTTCCCATTATTTCAAGCTGAATAATTTAATGCTCACCCTTTTTAAATTTACCACTTTTAAATTAAAAACTCATTAAAATGTTTCAATAACACTTAATATTAGCATAGCAATAAGACGTACCAAGTGGGCATTACCAGGAGATAATTGACCTGATCTGTAAATTGGTGCCCTTGGCTTTACCTCTGGATGTCAATCAATTAAAGCAGTCAATCATCCCTGAGTAGTGCCTGCCTCAGCAGGTCTTATTGCTTAATCGTATAACTGTTGAGCTAACACCATTCATATTTCTGGACAAAAAATTCCACTAGGAATTCCCATTCATTATCACATCAAAATTAACAAGATCTTGAAATGCATATTATATTATTCATAGCATAATACTCTGCCAAATGGAAAACATAAAAATATATCTCCCCTTCTTTTTTTTCTGTTTTTTTAAAGCCTGCCGTTGTTAATTAGCCATTCTTTAGGATGATCAAGTAATTGAGATACAGGTTTTAGATCAGGTTCACAGGGAGTATGTGGTCAAGTTAATGAGTCATGAAGAGACTAAAATGTCACTATAGAAAACTGACTTGTGCTCAGCTGATATTAATTGCAGTGGCACCGGTGAAGTCAATAGCTCTGTGCCAATTTACTGCAGGTGAAGATCAGGCCTTATGTTTACAAGAGTGTGGAATTTGGTGAATGACTTTTAATCTTCTATATAATGAAATTTAGTACATGTAATTTTTTTAACTCTTCGGATTCTGCCTAAAAGCCTTTGCTTGCATGAATTGTTCTACTTAAGCTAATGACTTGGCAAAATATCACATGAATAGAGAATTAAATGGATCTGCTTGTGCCAGTTAAAGCTAACAGATTCAGACCCTTTGTGAGTTGAAAGCTGACTATATATATTAGAAAAATCCTTGCCTTCAGGACAGCTATGCAAGTAAATGGAGCAGAGGACCTCAGTCCTGCACATATTTATTCATGCATATTGTTTACTGGAAGGGGCTGGTGAGTGTTGAGCTAAGCACGTACATACACATCACCAGGACGAGGGCCTAGCTTCCTTTTTAAATTCAGAGATGTGTCTCATTTTGAGCATTAAGTAGGGTGTAAATCAAATTGGCTTGATCATTACTGAAGTGCTGAAAAGCTATCATTTTGAAAGGAAGCATCTTGCTACTTTCTCCATAATGAAGCAGCAGACACAACATTATTAATGATAACTGTGTCTGGATTGTGCATTCAACCAAGATAAGAGTCAACATGTTTGGTAACATCAAAGAAAACCTGATACCTCAAGTATAAGAAGATTAGTATTTACAGTGATCTGTAGGGTTGGCAGTTCCAAGAAGTTGAACAGACAATGCCAGGAGGGACAATTAGTAATAAATTGGCACTGGGATTCTCTCCTGTGCTTGAAATCTGGCACTGAGCATAAACACACGTTTTAACATTTTGTTTAGAACTTCCTGCTGCAGCCAGAGTGGGGCTCAGCAGAGTGAGAGCTGTTACAACACGCTGGGAAAACAGACAGGTTCTCCCTGGCACTGAAAGGTGTCAGGTATTTTGTACAAAGGCTTCAAGGACAACATTTCCATCACGTTCTGTGAGACTCACCCAATCCCTCTGGACACGCCACTGCAAAGCTACCGTGTGAAAGTTCAGGGATGCAGGGATTATTCCCTAGAACATGGGGTTAGACCAAAAACCATCCTAGAATCACACTGTACCTACTCCCAGAATAAAGGGCTCATTATGTTAATCCAAATTGATTTTTTTTAGAGACACAATAAAATAAAATAAAAATATCCATTTTATTGTACTCACATATACTTCTAATACTTCTGCACTGGCCTCACCATGACAAATATGGATAGGTCCCAAGTCACCCTTATGTGTAGCTGTAGTTGCTGAAATTTACAGCCCTGCTTGGAGATGGGAAACTAGCTAAATACTGCTCATTAGATATTTTTTCTTTATTTTTATTTAAGTGGCACTAGCAATGGTGAACATATTAAAATAATTTTTAAAGTATTCAGGAAAACAGGAAGGAGTGGAAAATTCCTATGACTGACGCTCACCTTACTTGTGTTTGGCATAGCTCACTGTGAATGAAGTCAAACCATCATTACATGTTGATAAAGGTGAAACTAACCCACTGCAGATGGAAATCCAGGAATACTTCTGCTAAATTTGACATTTGCACCTCACATTATTATTGAATGCTTTTATTATTGGATTACTTTCACTGCATACCTCACTGAAATCAATAGGAGGTATTGATGGTATCGAGCCCTGGAAATAACCTTTTGATGGAACATCTTTACAACATGAAATGGATCTTCATGATATCTCCCTACAATAGGTAAGTGTCACTGGATCCAGTTACAGATGAGAAAAAAGTTTAAGTAACACAGACAAGGTACATGCTAGAGGTAACCAAATGCACATGCTAGAAAATTCCTTTTTCATTTAAGGCTAAAAGTCAGTTAATTGGTAAATACATAGCATTGATTCTCTTTTTCATGTTCCTTCAAATATAAGAGTCAAAATATAATGACCAGATGTGTCATTGTGAAAGCTAGAGCCTCTAAAACACTGGCTGCACTATTAGCAAGACATATTTATTTCCTAACCCCCCTTTCATTTCGGTCAACATTTCCAAAATTTTTCAGTACAAAACCCTTCACAATAAAGGAATTATAAAGAAGTAGCGATGGGTTCATGAGGTTAATGCAGTATGGGCCCATAAAGAATCACAGGTCCCTCCAACAATTCTGTATTGGAGGAGGAATGATGTGTACAGTTGCTTTTAATGTAATTTGCAGACGGAAACAAGAACATTACTAGTTTTCCAAAGCATTGTAATTCAAAAATTTTCATGTTAGATAAATATTTTAAAAATACTTCATGAAGAGACTGTTGATGTTTCCTTTTTCACCGGCAACTGAGCATGGAGAACAGGAACAAAGTTCATTTAAACTCTGGCATAGCACTAACTTCAGAATGCTTCAAAGGTTTAGATCAGGTTTCCCAGATTATATAAACTACAAAGCCACAATTACAACTCATGGCTCTTTCCAAGATGATCCTAGTTACACAGTTATTACACTTTGTTTCTTTTTGGCTGAAACGTATTAAATATTTGCTGGTGCAAAAGTGTGTTTATCTAGAAAAACAGCTACTCTCATTATTAAGTAGAAAAAAAAAAAGAAACGAACCACTTTTAATGGTACAATTCTTTGCTTACAACTGATACAACTGAAACGATTCTGAGTTTACATTAAAAAGCATTCTGAGGAATTTCTTTTGAAATACTGGTATAACATATAAATTTTTGGATTTGAAACTCATGTATCATGATGTGTGTTCATCACACTGTAGCATTAAAAGCTCCTGGGAAATGCAATATTATTGGCACCACTGCACACCATAACAACCTGGTCTAGGCGTCGGGGGGGTGATGGGTCAAACCTTTGCCACAGTTGAGATGTTTGGGTGAACAGCCCACAAAATCAATATGAACATTTGGGCCATATCTGAACAAATCAGCAGTAGTTCATTTGCAAAACTCAGCTGAAGGAAATGTTAAGAACAGCATTTCTCACATGAGGTTTCAGTAATTCTGTCTTTGTTATGGATACGTCTGCAACAGCCCTTTGGTATTTGGGTAGAAATCCAAGTAGAGTGTTCAGAAATGTGTAGCATTTAATATGAATCAAAGTACTCCGATAAAAAAATAGTTTGGCCCTTTGCTGCTTCTTAGGTTTCCATCTATTAACTGACCAGGTTTCTCCAGCTGCCAGCACAAGTTATATTGTTGAAGTACAACAGAGCATTGCTGGGGAAATCTTGTGCTGCCCATCTCAGCAGGTGTTAAACCTCCTTGTTGGACAGTTTAGGAGCTCATCACATTTGACCATTGGTTATAAAAGATAGACCCAGCATCAAAATCTGTGATTAAAAATTCCTTTAATTAATGAGATAATAATACAAATCCAACTCTGAACTTTACTGCTTGAACCTTTCCTCATGGCAGGGTCAAACCAGAACTCAACTTAAACATCCTCAAATTTCAAGAATACTTGGATTCAGCTCCAATTTTGGATCTTAACTGGATGACTTTGATCCACTTGTTATGAAGTATGATCTCATCCTGGATAAGAAGTAGCATTACTCAATAAAGAGAGTTAATACTGGAACTGTGACATTGGGAGAACCTGCTTGACAAGCAAGCTTGTTTAACCAACAGAAATGGGTTGCCAAGATCATGAGCCAGGGAACAGTTTAACAAAAATCAATGAAGAAATTACAAGTGACTAATAAATTCACACAATGAGTATAAGCAGCTGAAACTAGAGAAGAACCAGAGATAGAGACTGTAAACATTTTGCACAGAGGGTGGAATTTTGCCATTGCTGCACCCGTAAAACCACAACCTCATCGGCTCTCTTAAAATGATTGGGTTCCACCTTGTTAAAACCCAGGGGATTTAACAAAATCTGCACTAGGTTATCTTTGATTGTTTAATTGCTAGTCTACTTTTCTTCACAGGTTTGACTTTAATCTGTTTATCACCACCTAAATAGAAGTGTCTGGCAGAAGGTCCCTCTTTTTAAAACCACAATTGCACCACACGAAACCAGAGCTTGAACACAGTAAGTCACAGAAGCAGCAAGGAAATGGAAATGCCCTGATCCTGAGCAAAGAGGTGATTTACAAGAAAGGTGCTGCACAGATGAAAAAAGCAGAAAGTTAACTTTTCTTTTGGGGGGTTTGAGGTTTTTGTCTTCCCACAGCACTAATGGAAATGGATGAGCAACAGCTATGGTATGAGCCAAGGTATTTTGTTCCTTTGTCCTGCTGCAGGTCAAGGTGTGAGCAGTGGTTAAGTGAGCACTCTTCTGTCTTACAGGTGTTAAACACAGTAAGTTTGATTTAAGTTTGCATTCCTGACCCTTGTGTCTCCATGCTGTAACGGATGTTGCACGAAATTTCCCTTGATTGAAAGGACAGAGAAGGTGACCACAATGGACAATTTCCTCAGTAAAAACACAGCATTCCACGCAGAACTCCATTAAATATGGTATTACTTTTGAATGCTGTTTTTGCATCCCCTGCATGGATGTATTTCCCCCTGCACCAAGGCCGTGCTGCCTCCAGCCCCTCCCTTTGCGTGGCCCGCGGCGTGCAGGGACCTGCCCTGTGGAAACGCCGTTCTCTCACCCCTGAGAGCTGATCCCTGAGTGCTGATCCCTGCTAACCTGTTAGGTCAGCATGATCCTACAGCAACAGGAGAGCTGGCATGGTCATGTACCTGTTACTCAGCAAGCCACACCACTACAATTAATACAGAACAAATCAGTGAACAAAATGACTGCAGGCACTAAAACGTAGAACGAGGTAAAAAAAAGACAGCACTCTAGTTGCAGCACAATTGAGCAAAAGAAAAAATGTTTGCTATAGTTAAGACATTTAAATGTGTTCTGTTTATATTTCCCAGGCTCCAGAAATTCGAACGAGCCATATGCCAGCTGTTTCCTGAAACTCTTGGTACCACTGGATATGCCCATGGCATGCTCTCCTTATCGGGGCACTTCCATCTCACATACCCAACGCCATCTCTGGAAGCTTTCCCCAATTGATTTAGTAACAGTTGGAACTTGCTACCAGTCATCAGACAAGTTCGTTTGGATCATATGGCAGAGTAAGGCTCAGAGCTGTCTGGAACGTGTCCAGGGATGCACTGAGCCTGCAGGGCCCTCCCCAGATCCCACTGACGGGACTGGGGACCCCTGACCAGCACTGTGCACCCCTGAACAGCTCTGCCCACCCCTGAACAGCTCTGTCCACCCCTGACCAGCACTGCCCACCCCTGAACATCTCTGTGCACCCCTGAACAGCTCTGTGCACCCCTGAACAGCTCTGCACACCCCTGAACAGCTCTGTCCACCCCTGAACAGCTCTGTGCACCCATGAACAGCACTGCCCACCCCTGAACAGCTCTGCACACCCCTGAACAGCACTGTCCCCCCCTGAAC
>VZRO01002836.1:37823-123065 GCA_013397915.1 Daphoenositta chrysoptera
GCTCTGCCCACCCCTGAGCAGCTCTGCCCACCCCTGAACAGCACTGCCCACCCCTGAACCACACCACGTACATGCCAGATCACTTCTGATCACTTCAGAGTGCTGCAATGAACACAGGCCATCGTTGCTTCTCCCCTACCTTACCAAAGTGTTATCAAAGGTTTCCGATTCTCACCATTGCAACTAACAAAAATGCCATTTCCTTGCATTTCTCATCAAAGGCTCATTTTCAAATAGAAGGGGAAATACTCTCTGCCTGGGATGTTAGAATGACAACAGCAAGCATATACACAGCTATAAATTTGACTCTGAAACATGTTGAAATGTTAGGTTTGTAAAAATGTAGGCAATTTGACACCTCTAGATCACAGCAAACACAAGGCCACAAAACTGAGCTTCCATACTGTCAGTTAATTCCAGGCTCCTAAAAGTGTCTCTTGGAAACTATTTCCACAGGGAGCAAAATAACTAATGTAATTGGAAACACTGGAGAATCAATGGGGAATGAAAGAGGATAAAGAGAGGCGGAAAATACACACCAAGATGCACACATAGACATACAGTATAATTAGCTTCAGTCTATTGTATAACAGTCATAACAAATGAGTCAGCTCCTTAGGTGGTGTAATTAGACTTCAGTGGACCAACCCCAATTTATAGCAGCTGATAATTATGATATATAATTATATGGACTGATTCTGATCTGTATAAATTATTAGTAAACTTCAATGAGGGCAATAAGGTCAATCCAGTGAAAAAATTGTGCAAGTGAGATACAAATCAGATGCCCAATAAAATAATGAAGCATCTTATGTTCACACAGCTGCTCTTATCTCAGACTTTTTTTAAAATGAACTTTATGTGGACAGGAATTGCTTGGGGGTCCATTCAGATGTGGTCATTTCTGTGATGCTACTCAGCAGCTCTTGACTAGTTGCAGAAACTGTATATGCTAGCTGGGAATGGCAGGACAGGGAAATGTTACATCCATTTGGAAGTGCAGGGGAAAGACTGTCTGGGAGGAAGAAGTTGGCCATGCCTGACTTAGGACAGGGAATGGCATCTGATTGCTACGTGCTTTCAAAATGCATCACCTAACAACCCACTGGGAGCTCAGCGACTTCTGCCAACTGAAACCATCAACCCCTTAAAACATCCGAGGTGTGGGTAGAGCTGCCTGCAGTTCTCTTAAGATCTCCAGTATGAAATGGGTGCAGAGACACACCTCAGACCCTGTCTCCAATATTTATGCCTGTCTGTGAATGTTGCCTATTAGCAAAAAAACAAACAGAACTCCAGAATAAGCTACTGGATTGGGTACGTTGCCAGCTGTGAAAGCAAGACGGGGTTCCTCCATGAGCAGATAACAAGCACATCAGGAATTGCTTCTGATGTCAAACCCATGTCCTTATACCTGACTTCATTAAAGGCTCTATCGTGCTCCCACTGAAACTGATGGCAATGATTTCTACAGTTTGCTATGGGACGTCTATGTACTAGTCAGCCTTGAAAGTCAAAAAATGTTTGGCTATTTCTGTCTGCCACTTTCACCAGAATTCTGGATGTATTTTGGGGAGGGCTGAGGTCTCTGCAAGCATAGATGTAGTTTCAGGGAGTGCCCTGAGGTATTACCAGTAAATAGGAGATGCCAAGAAGATGTGCCTGCTCTCTGTCTTTCCTGGGAGAGGGGTGAAAAGGGACCTGGTGCACCATGAGCCACCACAAACACAGATCCAGGGGCTGACCAGCTCACACCAGAGCACTGCTGTGGATGCAAAAATGTTGCTGCTCTCCAGCTGAAACCCTTCGTTGCAAAAGCACCATGTTGGGCTGCTGGGCCATTGCCTGACACTCTCACTGCTGTCAAAACAACATCCTTTCCTTTCACAGCCACTGTCTGAAATCAACGCTGTTCCCCATCCAAGCGTTCTGACCCCTCAGCCCCGCTGTGAAGGTACTGCACTGAGCTGGTACTGATCTCAGCACATGGCAGCTCTGTCTGCTGCAAGGGCTTGGTACTTGGAGTTACAACGTGTGCCACATCTCTCCTTCCACCTTCTCCCTCCTCCAGGAGAGGTGCCAAGACAGGTGAGAAGAGACAGCAGAGCGAAGTTTCTCACACTCGATGTGAGAGAGTGGGGAAGTCAGGGAACTGAAAAGAAAAAGCAGCAGCAAAGTAAAGCCCTCACCTCTCCTGTCCCCACCCAAGTGTAAAGAAGCACTGTGCCAGCAAAATCTACAGCACAAATCTCCTGATAAATCAGAGCTTCTCTGGAGGAAGAAGCAACTAAAAAGGAATGTAAATGATCTTTGACCAATGACTTTTGTCTAGTTGTGGTTTCTGGTACAGTATCTGTGGTTTCTTGTTCGGAACGGTAATGAGTGTGTGTACAGCAATGCGTTCAATGTGCACAGTGCTGAGAGATTAGAGAGTGAAGGATGGCATGGGACATGTCAATATGGATCTGCAATGATCAAAGGAGGCTGTCTCTTCTGGGCACAAGTCTGGGTTGGGTTACAGCAAAGGAAAAATGTGAAGTGCTTCTTAATGTGTTTTCTCTGTATTCTCTGCTCCAGGATCACCGTAAATGGAAGAACATCTTCTCCCCTAATAATCTATTTCCTGCATGTGGCTCTCCCAATAAATGTATTAAAGTTTTGTTTGAACTATACAGTTTACTAGGAAAACAGACTTGCCATTGTTTAAAACAAAAATAATCACAAGTGCTGTTTAAAAGCTGAAGCAAGGTTATGCGCGTATCTTTGCTCTGACTAGTTATCAGCCATGAATCTTGTACTTAGGTAATTATTAGAGGTTGCTTTTTAAAAGAGATGATTTACTTACTCTGTATCCCTGCCAGATTTTCTTTCTTTTTTTAATATTTGAATTTTACACATTAAGTAGGGCATGCTCATTTTTCTTCTGCTTCTGCCCTCTTTTGAGTTATGAATCCCTTCAGTGAGTAATGAGCAGTTGGCAACTTTTATGCATAAGAAAGAAGATTCAATGAATTCCAAATATGCTACATGGATGCTCCTTCTCCTACATAAAAAGTATAACATTTTTATGAATTGGGCCCACGATGATCTGGCATTAAATCACTGCCCCCTTTCTTCTCTGTGCTCTATTTATGCTCAGGGGACGTGCAGTCGCAACGTGTTATAAATTCAGCAGAATTACTAATTAAAAAACCTACTGTACAAAAATAGAACAAAGGGTGGAATTAGAGCCAACAGGATCTGAGCCAGTGCAGTGGTCCTGGGGAAATGGTCTGGGCTGCAAGGCAGGTGATCTGATCCTCATCTGGGATTAACTAACGTAGCTCTCTTGCTCCAGATGATTTACAATCCTACAAACCCAGCCCCGCTGCAGATTTTTGGCAGCGGGCGCCAGCAGGGCTCCTGGCCTCCTGTTTCCCATTCTTTCCCAAAGGGATGAGCAGCTCCCATTGGCGCCATGAGAATTAGAGCCTGTAGGAAATGAGCAGCACTTCTGGTCTTGCTTGTTGGCTCACCAGAGTTTGGAGAGACCATGGGAGTTTTCCACCGACGAAAAGGTTTCACACCATACAATGGCCAGCAATGTGGTTTTCCAGGGAATTGTGCTGCTGGGCACTGAGCCCTTTGCAGCCCTGTGAGAGCACGGTCTGGCTAGCACAGACATGGGAAAAGAGTCCAAAGAAGCTCAAACAAGTTCTTAGGGTCTCAGCAAGAACAGTTGCTTGTTCCCCCGCTAACTTTCCTAACCATCTGCTCTAAAAGAGAAGCATTCAATATTAGGGCAAAACACTAAGTCTAGAAAAGCAAAATATGCAAGGTTTGCAGTGGAGAAACTCATCCTTCTTTCCCCACTTCCAAGTACAAAAAGGTGCCCTAAAACCAGAAACAATAAAGGCTGGAAGATGCGTGGAAGTTGGTTGGTATGTCTATCAAAAGAGCACCTGGATACTGCCTGTGGGCAGACACCGAGCTGGCCAGTTCATCCAAGGAAAGTATGCCTTCCTTCTGTCAAGAGTCTTCAAAATTATTTATATAGGAGTGATATTAACAAAGAAGTGTCCCTGGGATGGTCTAAGCTCCAATACAACCAGGAAAAATATCCTCTTGGAAATTCAAAGTGGAAATAAAATTAATTCATCTTGCAACTTTCTCTGCGTGGTCAAATCTCTCACTGTTTCTCTGCTGACTTTAGTGCACCCTGCACTCACACAGAAACCCTTCTGGCACCAGGGAAAAGCAGTGAATCAAACGGCTTCCTCTCTCAGGAAAGGGAGAGAACATAGGTTTTGTTATAATTTGCATTTGTCTCTACAAGAGCCTTAATCATTGCCTCAGACTGCAGGAATAAAAAGACACCTAGTACCAGCTCTGCTTGATAGGTAAGGAAGCTTTACTGTCCCATACTGTCTCACTCTTGATATGGCAGCATTCAAACCATTTCTGCATCGTGGTTCAACTTCTGAACTAATATGCAGGTTAACCATAAACAATTTCAGCCCACTTTAAACCTCTGTGCTGTAGGAATCAGTGGCTCAGCAGCTAATTCACAAATGGCTCAGTTGACCATGCAGTGGGGACACAGCAGATAGCTGAGGGCAGTGACCTCGTCACTCAACCTCAGCTAATCTGTCCCCATTTGCCAGAGACAAGAAAGAAAGAGCACAAAAAAGAAAGGGCTACTGTCTGATGTCCCTTACAGTTCAGCATAACACAAACCAAAATAAGTAATTCCCCAGAACCAGAAAATGAGTTAAAAGTCACAAAATTTAAAAGCATTTCTGGATTCTTAGGTAAGCCTGGTAAGCCCATAGGGTTCCTTTACTGAAGTGCTATGACTCTGAACTGAGAGCCTGCACTCTTCCCGAGTTGCCTGACTTGTCACATAGCTCAGCCTCTGGCAGAGGAGAGGCTGCCGAAGCCAAACAGCACAGATCATACCTGAGTGCTTGCTGAGCTACATGCACAACCCGTTGCTCTCATTGCAAAGAAGTTTCACTTGCACTCTGAATTAACATTTCCCCATTCCCTCTTTTTTTCCATCTAAGTTCAGTCCAGAAGTCTAACATATTATAATAGAAGCGACTGGGTAAAACCCTGCCAGAACTACAATGAGAAGCACACAGGCACAGGGCTTCTGCACCCAGCAACATGCAGATCATCTGGAAGTGATGCTGCTTATCAGCTCAGGGCATGGGGCAGTGAGTCCTTCCCGAATTAACTTACTAAGTACTTAATGGAGCTCTGCTAATGGGCAGAAACTTCAGAAGGAAGGCAGCAGAGGTGATCCTGCCACCCAAGCCCACCTCTCTGATGCCTTATGACACAGGACAAGTCTCTCCTTTTACTCCTTCTGGCTATCAGTCCTCCCTCATTTATTCTCTTGGCTCAGGAACAGGCATTCCCAGGGAAGGGACTTCTGTTGTGCTCAGGCAGGTGGGACCTCTGGGCTGGCTGACAGGCAATATGCTGCCCAATATTCGTGGTCACACCTGTGTGAACCTGGAATACACAAGCCAAGTGGAGTTTCTCTAGGTCTCCATGATTTAGGCTGAGATCTCCATAATCTCCACCTCTAGACATCCATGATCCAGATCTCCATCTCTAGATTTCCATGATCTGGAGTCACCATCCGGTCATCCAAACTTCTCTGTTTAACCACCCCAAAACCTTCAGCTAGCTCAGAGAAAGAGGTTTAACCCATGCAAGGGAATCAACTTTCTATGAAACTATTTCTTATTCCATTAATAATACAATCTCTTTACCTCTTATATTACCAATCTGCCATCTACCTCTGTACTCCCTTATGATAAAAAAGTAATTTGCTGTAGCCCAGATGAGCTGCACATCCCCTTGCACAAGCTTTTGTCATTTTGGTTTCTCCTTGCCACATGACACCTGGCTCACATCTCCCCAGTCTGCAAGCAAAAGCCTGGATACCAAGTAGTCTCTCAAGTGCTCCTGAGCACTCTGCATTTTGGAGAATGATGCCTTTTTGAAAACCCACTCTCCCATCAGTGAAGCTTGGAAAAGGCAGACAGCTGGACCTAAGTGTAATTTAGCTGAGATGTCAGCCTCTTAAGGAGGAAAAACATTACTCAGTGTGAATAAAAGTGGCACCATCTGTTCCAAAGCGAAGAGACCTTTGCAGCATGGCCTGAAGGTCAAACCCTGCTGGACTCCGAATCAGAAAGTGCTGTAGCACACGTAGCTGTAAACGGAGAGTGCTCCAGCAAATCCCTCTGTCGAGCGCCGCTCCAGGATCTGCAGCCAACAACCCTAATTGAGGATTTACTTAGGCAGCAACTGGTCTTCTGCAGTGATGAGAGGTGTCAGGTTTTTGAAGGAATAAGCTCTCTTTTCTCTTCTCTCTTCTCCCCATCGTGACCAGTAGTTTCTCAAATCTCAAGCGTTTATTCAAGCAACCAACCTTCACTAGCAAATGGCTCGAGTTTTGATGTTTAATGTTGCAGGGATAGCAGTAGGCAGCTTTTCTTGTTTTCAGCTCTTTTAGCACACTGTTTTGCCTAAAGCAAAATATGGTTTCAAGCAGTCTCACTCCACTGGTACTTTCTCCTTGCCTCAGCTAACAGCACTTGTGTATGTATTAAAGATGCTGCAGCAGAAGTTGATGCTACAGGGCTCGCTCACTTATTTCAGATAGTCAGCAATCCAACTTTTTTAAAATGCACTTTTTATACACAGGAATTATTTGCTCTTTTTTTTGGTTTACAACCCAATTTCAAAGCTTGTGAAAACTTGGATAGGGGGAGGGAGAGTCATGCACTTGATTGGGACATCAACATAACATGACATTTTACCAAGACTGTCAATATGCCTCCTTAAAGAGACACTGACATATTAGTTTAAGTGACTGGGTTTGCCGAGATTTCTTTAAGGTTGACTTAAATGTCAGATGCCATTAGCTCTGGAAGTTCAAACAGTCTACCACTGTGAGCATCTTGTGCAGTGGAGGTTGAAAGGGTCACAGGTAAGCAAAGCCATGTAAAGCACTGCCTACCATGCCTGTGAAACATGTAGCTCCACAGTGAAGTGCAGAAACCAAAGCCCTGAAGATAGAAGATTTATATTAATGTCTTCTCAAATAGACCACCAGATCTAGATTTGTATCTCTGCAGCTTCTCACCAGCTGAAGTCTCACTGCTCTCCTCATCTACATGTAAGGGGGAAGTCTGCTTGCGTTAAAACTTCAGAACACGTGTGTGTCTTTGAGGATAAGAAAAGTGAACTATTGATTAGCAATTGACAAATGCAATAGAAATTTTATATAGGCCGAGAAAGACCCATACATAATTTATGGCTGTGCCAAATATGAGTGACAGCGAACAGCAGGAGGCTTGAGCACAATATTGATTACTTTAAAAAACTGAGAAAGGCACCGTGCTGAGGACTGGGAGGATAAAGAGGAGAGGCAACAAGCAGAGAAAACAGGAGCAAAGCCATTAAGGATGTTGTGCTGCCAGACACTGCCAGACTAGGAAACTGAGGAGACAGTCAGGTGGAGAGCACTGCTCTCTCCTTTCCAATCAATAATACCATGTCAAAACATAAAATGCATGCTTTTGCTCTTAAGTAAAATGTGTCTAAGATTTTTAAAAGCATTGATTCAAGGCGGATCAATGAGAATCTAGGTGTATTTTCCTGTGCAAAAAGGGGGTAATAACACTTTGTAGATAATCACACAACAGAAGAGATTTCCAATGCTAGTTACAAACGTCCTATTTATATTACAATCTTTTTGTCAGTTAAGGTTAAGAATAGTAGGTCAAGGAGTCATGCATTGTTGAAGGGGGGAAGGCAGGCATGTAAATGTGGGAGCATGGGAGCTCTTTAAAAGATGAATGCAAAGACAGGACTGAGCTTGGGCAGGAGAGGCTGTAAAACACATCCTCTCCAACTCCACTTCCAAAGTGCTTCCAGGGGCTTTTTCACTAAACTTCTTAGCAGGTGCAAAGCCCCAGACTCAGGAGCAATGCTCAGCTGAGAGACAATGAATGAATGTACTCTTCAAGGCCTGTTCCTGGGGGTACTGGATCTCTTCAGCAGCTGCTCAGCTGCAAGGTCCTGGCAAGGCTGGGGCTGGTGTTGAAAAGGCTCTGCTGCTGTAACTATTCCAGCAAAATTTGTTCTAGCAATTTTCATCTCCCAAAAATATGTTTGGTGGTAGAGTATACAATGGTCCTCTAATTAAGCAAGTTATGTGAGGATAATTGCAGCTTCAATTAGACTTTTGCTTAACAAGGTTTTGGCCAGCACTGAGATGGCGTTAAAACCAAAACAGAAAACATATTTATAACTGGCATCATCTTACCAGTATGGAGAAGAAAGGCTTTAAAAAAGAGGAAAAAGTGGAACTAAACTTCTAACTGTCCAATTCTCCCCCAGAGAGAACCCAGCTTGCATTTCCAGAGATGAGCAGCAAATTCAAGTGAACAAGATGTGCATTTCAAATGCTCAGAGAGAAACAGAAAAAAGAGCAGTGCACCTGCAGAGGGCAGCTGGGGATATGGAAGGTACCTCAGAGATGGCTCTCACTGCCCTTGCAGCAGCCCTGGTACCTGCACAGCACAGCAGCTACTACACAGGTGCCTGAGTAAGGAATTCCCTGTGCAGACAGCAACTGCTTCTGGTTCCTCTGCTGGGGTCCCTGCACAGACCTGCACTGTCCAACGCTGCCCTCGAGGGAAGCATTTGTGCTGCTGGTTGCAAAGCAAGGCACTGGGTCTGTGTATTTCACACAGGCTTGCTCTGGGCATTCTCTCTTTGATCCATCAGGAAACAAAATTTGGCTTTTGCTTATTAGACTGGAACACTGAAATGGGACACTGGCAAAGGAAAAGAAAGAACTATTCTTTCTTCTTTAAAGCAAAAAACTTTGGAATAATTTAGAACACCACAAATTCCAGACAGCGACTTCAAGTAAATCTCATCTTTAATCACTCATTCTTCAATAGTCACTGACTCTTGTTTGTTTTTTTTAAATGCAGGTGAAAAAATCTTTTTTTTTCAGGGGCTATCCCAGAGCTATAGTTGAATGACATAAGAGGAAGGACAAGAAGAATTGGCCACAACCCACTTCAGCAACAGCATGTTTCTATATCACCCATACAGTCATAGAAATAACTCTCTTACAACACCGATGTTTTTTTCTCTCTTATTCAAAGGCACAATTTTTCCATAATAATGCAATGTTTCACTGTCCCGAACATTTACATGCCCCTGAAATTCTAATACTGATGCAATAATTCCTTGGCATCAATAAAATATATTCCCTTTGCGAGCTCCCGCTGTTTCCCTCATCATCGGTAAAATCTGAAAAGCCTTACAAAAATAATTATTTTGCTGCACACTGTTTTTCATTTTTGATAGAATCTTAACTGCAGACTTCTCTGAATGCACATCTAAGAAAAACCTTGTCATTATTTCCACTGACCTGAGTAATGAGGCAGGAGCACGAACCCCCTGCCTCCCGACTGGTGAGAGGCACTGCACAAAGCACACCGAGCTCCCCTCCAGCAGCCAACAGCACAGGCTGCAGGAAGCAGAAGGGGAGAGGAGCATTTGGAAAAGTGAGGGGCACAGTCTGACTGCAGCTGGAGCAGCAGGGCAGGGACAGAGCACAGGGCACTCACGATGGGGCCCCTCTGGACAGCACTGGTACACACCAGGTACAGACTCTCCTCCTGGGCTCACCCGCTGCTTGGGCTTCCTCAGGATGGCCTCCAAAAGGAGCAGTTTCCCACATCCCAGATATTCCCAGAGAAGAATCTGTTCCAATCTCCACGCTCCTGGATCTGACGGCTGTGAACTGTGGCAGGGAGCACATCTGGCCTCTACTCCTCAATTTTTATGCCGGTGTTATGAAAATGACATTTACCTATTCTCTTTACAGGGCTGTGGAGGAGATTGATCAGGCAGCTTATATATCCTGCTTTCTGTAATCTTCCAAACTAATTAGCTCCCAAAGAGATACCATGCCGGCAGGCCAGATCCCTCCAGCTTCACCAGTAAGAACAGCAGGTGGGAGAATAGCTCCACACACGTTCCCTGCTTGGCCCTTTCTGAAACTGCTTGTGACACTAATTGATCGGTGCCAGGAGTGCTGGTGGCAGAGACGCTCACAACCCACAGGGAAGCTGTTCAAAGCTGCAGTAATGAGTAACCTATTGCTGCTTGAAAGAACAACCATGGGCTTTGAATTCTGCTATGATTACCTGGGCTAGCCAGGCCTCTGTCCCCTCACAGTGTTAGAGACGAATCATATTTTAACCTATTTGAATTTTACGCTAATGACCTGGGGAAGGAAGAAAGAAAGAAAGAAGACAATAAATTCGCTTCAAACTACTTAGTGTTCAGTGATATGGCAGAGGGACTTCAGAGCGAGCCCACCTGAGGGAGGCACGGCTGAGTCAGCACTCAGAGGAGCTCCAGGTTGTTGCCAGTGGGGGACCTGGAAATCCTGCTCTGCTGGCAGCGCTGCTCCATGCGCTAAAGCCCGTGCAGGCACTGAGCCCCCCCGGCCCCCAGGAGCAGGGATGTCAGGGCATACACACAAGCTTCCGATGTTCTGGCAACCTAAGACCAAAAAAGCAACCCCTCTGGAGCCTTCCCCGAAAGCACCAGCTACAACAGCCCTGAGATTACTCCAAACCCTTCCCAGGGCTGGCTCCCAGCTGCCTCAGCAGCAGGGGAGAGGAGAGAACCTGCCACTCTTCAGAGGTTATTGTCAATTTTGTAATATAAGCAGTAAATTAAAAAACTGGGGAGACCAAATCAAATGGAAACAGTATCAACGGTGCAGCTCTTTTCTGGTCACTACTGCTCCTAATTTGACATTACACCCAGACTTGATACAGCTTTCAAAAGCAGTACTGGCTCTGCTGAATGATTCATGCAGCATGTGTTGCAGTAGACATTGACATTATAAAAAACTTCTCTGCAAACCAGCACGGTGATTAAAAATAGAAACAAAAATATATAACACCACAATTCAGAAATAAGCCAGCTCACAAGTGTCCTAAAATACACCTGCATCACTCTGGATACCTCCAGAAACCACTTTAAAGTATCACCATTCCAGGAATAACTGCATTTCAGAGGGAGAGGTCTGTGCTTCTGGGAAGCTTTGCAAGACCATGTCATCACCAGGGTAGGACAGAGGTTGTCTTGGCTGCAGGAAAACTTCAGTGTCTCAACTGCAGCAAATAGCTTCATGCAGAAAGTGTTTGCATCTTTTCTTACCCTGCTGTGGTATAAGCTCAGCATTAAAATAAACACTGATCATAGTGGAAAAATTTCCTTGAAATGACAGCTTCTACACTGAGTACTACATTAGTAGATAGGGGCTTTACTTCAAGAGCATCCTAATATGTTCCAAGAATGAAATACATTGCTCACTTAACTCTACTACTAGTTAATACCAAGAATTAATGCTCACTGTAATAAGCCAACTGCTGTCTTGCTTCAGCCTGTGTGCACAGAGAACACAAGGCTGAGTCCCGGCCAAGCTGCTGCTCTAGAGAGCACGCACACAAAGCTGGGTCCTTCGGGCTCTGTGGACTGAGTGAACACAGCCCCCTGGAATCACTTAGCACGACCTGGGGCAGCTCAAGCCGTGGGGACTGCCAGGACCCTGACAGAGCGAGTGCAGAGCTGAGACAGCCCGCCTGCAGTCACCTTTCCCAAAAACGCCTTTTCTGCTCCCAGCAGTGCGGGTGCCACAGGCACCCTCCTACCCTAGAGCAAGCACCAACTCCTGCTGCCCAGAGGACGCAGTTTGTGGTGAGCAGAGCTGCAGAGAGGCTGAGCAGGTCTCATCTGAGCCCAGCACGGCCCTTTGCCTCTGAGGCTTCCATCTGCAAACCCCTGCAGCTCCTCCTGAGAGTCTGATCTGAGAGCTGAGCTCAGTGCCCTGCAGTGAGCCAGGTTCTGCTGTTCACAGCACAGACACCGACCCAGGGCCGAGGACAGCACACCAAGGCCTGAGATTGCCCGGCCTTTGCTCTCAGCCAAGCGGGCTGAGGGACCAAGCACATTTCCCAGCATCATCTGGACAATTTAATGGGGCTTTGACCTTCTGTCTCTGATGTGGCTGTTTGCAGTGCCCTTGCAGATTGCATATTCTTGTTAATAAATTCCTGCAAGCATTTGGTACTTACTTCTTTAAATAGCTAAAATGCTATCTGGGGCTTGAAAATTCTCTGTCAAAGTTGTGGATGTGCTACCAGATTGTAGTTGGAAACACATTTACATTTCACATCAGCTAAACCTCTACCTTAGGAATATTCAGATGTCCTATCCATTCTTGGAGCATTTAAAATGGTGACAAGACTCAAATAAGTCTATGTATAATGGCCTTTTTTTTTCCTGATAGGGCAGCAAAGACAGCGAAGTTCCATTTTGTTGGAGAACATGGGTACACAGGATGCACTGGGCAGCAAGAATTCTGGATCTTCTTTTCTGCTCAGCAGATTTTTGGCTGGTAGTCAAGTAGGGGGCAGTCATTTTACCAGTTAGTGCTGCAGTTTCCTCCATTTTTAAGCAATATTAAATTAATTTTTTTCTCCCTTTAAGGTTACGCTTTTTAGGGCAAAGACTCTTTTACTCTGCACTGGAGCTCAGTTCAACAAAGCACCAAATCCATTTGGGACCTTGCTGTACTAATGTAACACAAACCAGTCAGATTAGAAACAAAAAGTGCTGGGTTCTGAAAACACATGTTTTTCAGGCTGCAGAGTTTAGTCAGGCACTAAGAGTAAAGCCGTTGAATAGCATATTTAAGACTCAGATGGAAAACAGAAACTTCCCCAACCACAAGTTGTACAAGACAATATACACAACCCACTGAATGGAAAAATAGACTGCCTTTATCATATTAACGATGATTTATAAAAGCAGATGTTCCAGAACCCACCAAACATTTCATTTCACTTCTATTTATTTATACAGAGCTTTAATGATGGCTTGCTATATTCTTGACTATTCTTTGCCTTCACATCCATTTCTGTTCCTGTTACCATGTTAATCACTGTAGGCAGTTTTAGGCCTGGTATCTCCCTGGTTAAATGGCTCTGGGGTTCCTTCCTAGACAAGGAGATTTAAGGAAAAAAAAATCCATTCTGGAAATAGCATCACAGCAGTGCTATCTGTAAGCATCCCCAGAATTATTCTGCCGGTTATTTAATTAGCTCAGACAAAGGTTGCAGAGTGCACAGAAATCTATCAAGGGATCTGCAGTAATATTTGGAGATCATTTCTTTTACTGCTTCATCATTAATGTTTTATGTACTCTTGCAATTGATAGAAGCAATAAAACATTTCTGAAAAATATAGAAGAAACAAAAACTAATATACATGAAATAAAACCTCATCTGAAATTCCACTAGCACAGCACCCTTGGCATCATTTAACAGTTTGCTAGGTCTGGTGCACAGACTCCACTGCATCATGACAAAGTACTTAGGTCTAAATACATTTCCCCTATTTATCCCTGGTGGAAAATCTAAACGGAACTTTTTGAGTGAGAATGAATATATCACTGTTTAGTTTACAAAACTTGTATCTTCTTTCTTCTCAAGAGTTTCTTTGAACATGAACCCAGACTGTTACAAAACATAAAGAAAAATATTTCAGTAAGATACATCTATATTCAAGAAACAGTTATGGTTGTAATTCTATACAGGTATATATATATACAGGTATATATCTGTTGAAATAGGTCCATGGTGTCCACAGTTCAAGTGGCCTGAACAGAAATCCTGAGTATGGCAAAAAGCAAAATTTTCTGTTTCTTAACCAACACTCAAAGTTCAAGTCTTTCTGCAGGATCCTTCTGCAACCCTCACAGTCAAGAAAACAGGAAGTTTTATGATGCATCATTTTAATGGCATATCCTTCTCTTCAGGTTTTGGAGAAAAGACCAAAGCATCCAGCACTGGGATAGTTAAATGGCTCATTTCATTTTAAAAAAGTCTCTCCATGGACACGGTTGGTGCTGGGTGAAGGAGAAGTGAATCTGGTCAGTAGGATCTTTATTTCCAGGTTAGCACACCCCA
Organism: Daphoenositta chrysoptera; assembly: GCA_013397915.1. NCBI lineage: Eukaryota > Metazoa > Chordata > Aves > Passeriformes > Daphoenositta > Daphoenositta chrysoptera. Next base: position 51,896 of record VZRO01002836.1, read on the forward strand.
GAGAGAGCCCAGCATGGCTCTTAGTTTCTAGGCTAAGTTCACAGCTAGTAAAGGCCCATCAACCCTTCCATTTGAATTTGTTGTCATTAAAATACTGTAACTATAGAACCCAGCTTGGTCTTTTTATGGAAACATATGTCTTGAATAATTTTATTTTTAAGAATATAGTTGAGGAATAGTACATGCTAAGCTCAGCATCACCAAATTTTGTGCTGCTAAGGTAGTTATGAAACTTTTGCCAGTAAGCGTGCATAGTTTAAAAATAGTTAAATCAAATAATTAACATTACATACAGTAGCCAAAATGAACAAATGACAGAATGGACAACTTCTGTTGTCCTGGAATTCAAAGTGTATTCTACAATCACAGCAGGAAAAGTAGGAAAACTTAAATAGTGCATTACAATCATTAAGCTAATTGTATACATGTGAGCAGTGATGTCACATGAGCAGTGTCATGACTTTGCAAGACAGCCTACTACAGCCACAGAATGAATCTCTTGTCATGACTCTTTAAACACAACATATTTGACAATAATCAGTGAATTTTCAGCATCAACAATCGGCAGCCTCAATTACATTCAAGATTTTCTTATGCTTATCCCAACACCAAGTCCCTGGTGGCAGCCAGTATTCCTGCTCCCACGTATAAACCAAACAAAGGCCAATATGTGCATGCAGAGTGAGCCCTTTACCCTGCCTCTGACATCACTGCTACTTTTCTTACACATTATGCCCCTTTTTTTTTTCTTTAAAGTAGAAGCCAGCTGTTGAAATCTGGACTCAATTCATCTACAGTGTGAAAGATCATGTCAAGTGCAGGCAATGACTCACACCAGGAAGGACACTTTGTGATTTCCCAACTATCTGATCTGATGGTTTTAGGCAAATGACTGATGTTAGATATTGGATTATGTATTTTTGAAAGTGTGCCATAACCAAGTGTAGCTAGAAACTGAGGACACAGTTGAGTAAGGACATATGGAAAAGGTCTTTGTGCTCATTCTTTCTGGAAATATCATAGCAGAAAAACATGGAGGAGAAAGAGATGATGCCTTTTTTCAGTGGAATCTCTTTGCATTTGGTAAAAAAAAGTCCATGGCCTCCAGAAATGGGCCTTATAGGTACTTTTGATTTCTTTTCAAAAGCTGCTTCAAGGGAAGAACATGAGTCCATATACAGCAGAGCAGAAAAGGAGAATGCACTTTTTGGCTACAGCTGACAGTGCTGCAGGAGAAGCCTGGGGATGGGGCTATTGGGAAGACACCTGGGTTTTTGGGTTACTTTCCTGTGCCATTACTTTTCTATTGTTACAGCACGACCTGCACACAAGTTTTGTGCACAGCCTTAGGCAACTCCTTGAGCTCCCCCGTGCCTTTACTGCCATCTATATCTTGAGAATGATAGCACTTTGCTTTGTCACAGAGATGTCACAAACCCTTTAAAGACAGACGTGGATTTGTTTATTGGAGCAATGGGTTTGCTGCAAGTACCTGAGAGAGGTCATGAGAGAAATCCAGTGCTCTGTGGACATTCTGCTACTGCAGTCACTTACAGTGACTCTAGGACAAAGAGTGACTTAATGGCTTTGTCACTGTCAGAAAGTGAGAACACAGTTCAAACCTTTTTTCTGCACTAATATCACGGCTCTGTGGAAAAGAGAAAGCAGAGAGAGTCCAAAATAAAGCCATCCTGCTGCAGAAGGGGATGTGGCCTAAGTTTCTTGCATTTTTTTAATAGAAAAATATAGAAAAGTTTGCCTAATTCAAACCATTACAGTGATATCAAGGGATCATAGGCACACGGGCTCTAGGACAGACAGGGCAGCACCACCATCCTGGAGATCAGTTCTCATTGTGCCTTGATGAAATATTTTAAGTTCATTCAATTCACGGTAAAACACCTGAACTGGCTGAGAGAGCTTGAGGCACTGCAATGATAGAATTTCCTGTTATAAATTTGCAGTGAAGATAACTTAACCTCCCCTAGTTTACAAGCCTTAATAACCACGTCCCAAAACAAAGCAAATACAAGAAACCAATTAAAAGATCACTGGTATTGAAAGGCAGCAGTAAGGATTTTAAAAGTAAATCAAATAATCTTATCCCAGTGTATTTATGTGCTCATGCATCTGTGCTTTATTTATCTGCAACTCCTCACAATCAAGAAAAAGTATAGGCTTTGTCTAGTTGAAGGGACTGGTTTATCTCTGCTCCTGACCCTTTAATTTGTCATCTAGCCAGCTTCCCCTTGGTGAGAATGTTTCTGGCACTCCAAGTCTGCAGTTAACTTAATAAGGAATGTAAGCACAGTTAGATAAATTAATTTCAAGGTCAAGCACACTGACAATGGAAAATGGATGCAAGTGGCAGGTAATAGAAGAAAATTCACATGCATACTGATACACTGTTAAAGGCAGATGTTACCAGATAATTTAATCTCAAATGTAACTGATGTTTTCAGTTGCCCTTTTCCATTAAAAGAATTGTACCAGATGCAAAAATCAAAGATTATTCAAAGAATTAAGATATGAAAAGCATGTTAGATCACTAAACTCCAATTAGTTAAATTAAATTGTATACCATTATCTACCTGTAGTTTTATTGGTAGCTAGCATTAGCACTCAGCTTGAGCAATAATAAAATTAGAGAATAACACTTTAATTGAATTGCACTTAAAAGGATCATGCTGACAAATGTGATTGTATCTGGCTGTAATGCACACCTTTTCCAACGATCATTAAATCCAATGAAATGAAAGTCACAGGATGTTGACAGCTCTCTGAAATAATCTGTGAACCATGCTGTATCTTGCAGTTCCTAATCAATTTAGAGAAGCCTCATTAAGGCTTTGCACTAAAGAACACTTAAAAATCAAAACAAATTACCACATGTTATGGATAACTAGATAATCATATCGATACAACAAGGATGTATTGTGTTGCAACAATTCATTTCTTTTGTAAGGAGAGTTTCCCATGGATGATTTAAGAATTGTTATTCATAACTGCAATCAGCCAGCCCTAATGTCAAGTTTTTTCATCTTTGCTCATAATAAACATTTCTTATGCTGTGTCTTCACTGTATTCTAGATCTAATACTGGACTCTATGATCCCGTGCCTGTTAATTATTTGTGTGTCTGTGTGTGTATTTGTTTCTCTCCTGTGCTGTTTTTGCCTCTCTCTGGAGTATGCAGAAACAATGATGTGTGATTCTGGGAACAAATTAGACATTATCAGATACCCCTGTGGATATTTCTCGGCAATTTTTGTTCCCCATGAGTAAGTACTTTGTTGCTGGATTATTTAACAGCCAATAACTCACCCTCACTCTCTCCTACCTTCGGTGGCTGTTTCCTTTTTATATGGCAGCTAATACAAAATAGTGTACCTTGATGTAACACTTACACATAAGCAATTTGAGCTGGGTAATTTAGCAGATTAATGAGACCAGCCAACAGGCATTTAAAACTGAGACATATCTGTGGCACTCCTTCTTGATCTACTTAGTCAACATGGACTTGGCCAGTCACCCTTCCCAGTGGACTCATCTCAGTCACATGATAAATCAGTCTTACTCAAATATTTCTTTTTAAAGATTCCCCCTCAGCCTTAGTTGATAAAAATCCCAGGCATCAGATGGAGTGCATGGAACCAGATACAAAACTCCTTTCCTCCAACATGGACATTATATTTAGTCACTTACTCTTGCTGTTGATTAATGTTCCTTTAGCTTTGAGCCTTTGAGGGATTGTTATAGTGTGACTTCTGCTCTCAACAAAGCATAAAATTGGATATAACACTAAAGAGACACTACATAATACTATGCTGTTTTCTCTCCATTGGACTGATTTGCATGGACCACTCCAGACTGACATGGGAACAGACTTTAAAATGCAACAGTAGATTAAGACGGAATATGATACTGATGTTAAATACAATTTATAAAACAGAGGTTAAGCTATCTGAAGAAATATGGCTTTAATAAATACATGCTGTTTCTTCTGTTCTCTTTCTGCATGAAAAGCAAAGCAGGATTCCAGACAACATATGGATTTCCACACAGTATTTAAAACAGTTTTTCATGTTTGCCTAAGGTATCTGGAGCGGCTGTTACACACACAGTACACTGCTCAGCAAAGGCAACAGCGAGTCCATAAACATTTGAGAGGGGGTTAGAGACTTAAACAAAGACAACAGAGCCAATAATTGACCAGAGCTTTAACACCAGTTAAAGTTAATATTATTGGCATCATGGGAGTGCCTAGAAATCCAGTCACACCAGAACCCTTTTACAACCAGTGAAAAGCAGAAACAAAAGACAACCCAAACATCTCCTGATACTCTTCTCTAGGAGTGCAAGGAGGGTTTGGGCAATGAAAAAAAAAACAAAAAACCAGCCTTAATCCTAAGGATCTGACCCAGCTCTGACCAACTCCCACTGCTGCCACCCTCTTCCACAGAGGGATGCACATTTGCCTCCCTGCAGTTTGGAGAGGATGAGCCCTCTCAAGGCGTTAGCTCAGCAAGTGAGGCTGTGAGTTCACCTGGGATACCCTTGAAAACCATTTCCTTGACCCCCAACCCCTGCTGCTCCCATGTTGTACCTGCTCTGACTATTTTCACTGCCTGACCTCCTCCAGCATAACACACTACACACATTTTTCCATAATCTGGCAGGCCCAGGGCTTCATCCTGCATTTACTCTTAGCTCTGACAGCCAGGATAAACACCACTGAGCTAAAGTCATGACGTGCAGATCAGTATGTTTTGGACATGCTCAGCTGGATGGCCAATGCACAGCAGGAAGCTGTGTCCTTCCACCTGGGACTGTCACCTCTGGCCCTGCAGAAGGTGCTGAAAAGAGGGGCCATTGCTTCCAGTGCATGGACTCACACTTTGTACTTTTCCCAGGCATAAGTGGCACTGGATGCTAAATGGAGGCAGGACTGGAAACACACAACTTGTGCATGGGTCTTACAAAAAGAAAGAAACCCTAAGGACAAAAACAGATTCTGGGAGGATAAACAGTTGTATGCCACCAGCAGTATGTCTGATTATTTCGGGAGAAGTCTCCAAGCTCATCCTCCAATGACGTCTGGAAGGGCTCGTGTTGTGGAAATCAATGTCTGTTTACAAACATCTGCACTCTAAAGAAATATAACCATCTCCTGCAACCGGGGCTCAGTGGGACAAGAACAGCTACTCGAGACTGGGAGAAAAATGTGGAAAGCTCAGCAGGGTAAAGGAAGGAATCTGACTGCTGTGTCAAGCATCCCGCTCCACTTCACTATATGGAGCACTCTTTACATAACCCAGCAATTAATTAGAAACAACACACACTTGTAGTTCCCCTTGAGGCAATGAAAAATAACTAATGTACATGTGCAATAACTTTCCTTTTAGCAAGAAATTTCACCAGGCTGTTTCTGTCTTGAACCAAAACACAGCATGTGCATCAGATGGCAATAGCTCTGAAAGTGGTGAGCCCGGACCCAGTAACAAATGGGCTTTGAATATGTTCATGAACAGGAATCCTGTCAATATTTCAAGGCCTGTGTTAGAGGGTGAATGATGATGATGCCTGCCAGAAAACATATAAAGAAAAAAGGAGGTGGGCCCCTGGGATTTTCTGTCATCCCAGTGCCTGTTATCACCAGTGTAGTGCCATGCACCAACCTCCCACAGGCCCCTCTCCCCTGAACCTGCTGACAGCAGAGTTTTTTCGGATTCAGGGGGGAGCCCACAAGGGCGGGCAGGCCAGAGGCTGTGTAATGCCCCCCTCCAAAGCAGGGCCAGCCAAAGGCATTTCTGTCCTTTCCCAGAGTGTGTCCCCCCCTGAATTGGCAGCCATTTAGCAGCTGCCCCAGAACATGGCCCACGTGGAATTGGGCCCCTGCACACAGAGCCTCTTCACATGCACCATTTTGGTTCACAGAAGGCTGAGTTTTGGTGTCTGCTAGTCCTTGACCATCATACAATGCCAGTTCTAAGCACAAAGTCTAAGCAGAAATCAACACGTAGGTAACCAGTATGGCCAAACACAAATTTTCAAAAGCCTTAGATAATGATAACTAACAAGAAAGAGATTTGACATTTATTTCTGCATTCTCACTGACTGCTTTTGTCAAAACCCTTAGTGTTCACCCTAACCACAATCTGAAATCTCTCTCTGCAACCATGAAGGCTTAGAAGTTTATTTTATAAATAGAGAGGCTATCACATTTTTACCCATTTTCAGAAATAAAAGTAGTAAGAAAAACTACCAAGTCTTCACAGATTTCCACTAAGATCACCACAGCTAGCAATGCTCAACAGTTTTAGAGCTGCAAATTAAGCTAGGCCTTGGCTCCAGGCTTGCCTCTGGCTGATCTGGTACGTTTATGTCTCAGAAAAGCCGGACTAATACAGGCCATGAGTTTCATGAGATGGGCTGCGTGCTCTCCACACCCCTCCCTGTGGGACACAGATCATGCTAGAGGTCATTTTAAGCTCAAATCCATTTGTAACACCCATAACTTAGCACAGAGCTGTTCTGAGCTGTTTACAACTTTTCTCTGAGAAGAACCTTCCCTTATGAAGGGGTTAAAAACTTATGTCTGAAATATAATCATACACATTTTTCATTTTTCACAATTTCCTTCTCTCTCTCACCCAACTCATTTTCAGCTTACTCCATCTCATACCCATTCTCAGCACCCAATCACCATCCTTCTGAAGGTATTTTCCTGCTTAAATGATGCTGGAATAATATTTAAAAAATTTTTTTTTTCTTGTCAGATTACAGTTCAGATGTGAATCAAAATTGCATTAAGGGTCTGATCCTGCCACCCTTGAAACCAACTGTGGTTCCATTCAATGAAACCCAAAGGTCTTGCTCTTAGTGAGCTGTAACTCCAGGACTAGTGACCATTTATTATTCATAAGTACAGACTGGGACAGGCTGATAAATGACCCTCAACCATCCTGCTCCATTTCAAAAGGGGAAGGAGCCAGAATGGACTAATTAATCACTCCAGCAATCCCAAGTCTTGCTAACCTTACCTTTGCAAGGATAGGGAGATGCCTGATGGATATAATATTTATATAACAAAGCAATTATCTCTGTAACATGGATTGTTTCAGGATGTATTCAGTCCAGCTCAATCTAGTGGGAATGTGGAAGATGTTATCTGACACAGCATGTAAACCTGATAGATGGAGGTTTGTACTGCCCAGTTTGCCTAAAAAATACAGGAAGAGATGATCTGCATGACAAACTTTGTACAAGCCAGGGTATGGGCAGCCTTTGTCACAGAGAGCCTTCATATTCCTCTGACCTAAGTTGTGTTAAAGAAGCATTAGAAATGGTGAGACTGCTGGCCAGGATGCCAGAGACCTGCTTAAAACTTACAAAGAAGTAAATAGCCTGAAATAACTGGACCATCCATACCTTAGTCAATAAAAGCCTGTATCCAGAGCATGCCTGTCTGTCTGGGTGGCTGATGAAATGTCCAGAATGAGGCTGAAGGAATCCAATAAAGTCACAAAATTACTGGTGAGAGGGTGTAACTCAAAAAGACATGAATACAGAAGTCAATGGCTAAGAGAAGCCTCTAGGGACTCAAATGGGCTGCAAAGAAGAGATTACTAAATTCAGTAGAAGAGGGGGAAAGCAAAGAGAAAGAAGCTCTTCTCTGTAGAGGACAGTAAAACACTACTCTTAGGAGCCTGCAAAGAGCAAAGATAGCACTGAATAAAAAGCAGAAACTGGCACACCCCGTGAGATGCTTGGCTGCAGGAGAAAAGCCATTATAACTTGGCAGTATCTGGGGAGTGATAGGTGGCAGCTGCAGTTTCCAGCACAGGTGGGTTGGTGCTCCAGCAGAGCTCAGCTGGTGCCACAGCCCTGCCTCTTGCTGGGCCATGGGCTGCAGCCAGGGACACCTTCCCTCTCTAAATTTCCCTATACATTCTGCCTGTGTGACCTGGGAAGCTTTCAGCTGGCTCTGAAGGGTGAAGATGGTGCCTTTTCCCAGAGGATGTTCTCTCAAGGGGAGTGGGGAATGGCTGGTCTGGTTGCATTTGGCATTTGTACCCCAGCTCCCTGAGAGCCACCTTTCCACATGTGTTCCCACACCCCACAGTGCTCAACCAGTGAGAATGAAGCAGGTATCAGTGGTGGCCCACTGCCAGTCATCTTCTTCGAGGAGGCTGTCTCATCAAAAGCTCTCCATGAGCCCAGTTCAATCTCAGAAATCCAAACAAAGCAGAACTGGAAGATGGAAAACAGAGGGCAGGTCCCTCTGAAGGTCTATGAGTTGTCAATGTACCTCAGTGAACTGGGCCCATTAAGAGATAAAGAACATGGGACATTAAATTCACAGACTGTCTTGGGAAATCCTGCAGCAAGAAACTGCATCTCCTCCTGCAGACAGACCCCTGTGGACACAAAGAGCACTTCACCCTCTGTTGAGCTCCATGCTGGACTGACATTTAACACAGCAGAAGTTGCAGCAAAACAGGTCCTTTCAGAATTGCAGTGAACTTGATCAAAATGAATAGTTCTGTATTTATGGCAGAGTCAGTGATAGTAAACCAAAGAGGAGAGGTAGAATGATAAAAACAACATTAAGGGGAAAAAACCAAGTACACTTTTAAGTGATTTCAGCTGTAACAACTAACACATACCAGCTGTTACAAGGTGCAAACTGAAAGTCTTGGGCAGACCAACGACTCGACCAGTTCAATTCAGCTATGAACAAGCTGCACCTAAGTTGTGTGCCAGTAGATGGTGTGTTTATTTTAACCAAATAGTCACCTGAACACAATTAGAGCTCTCTTTAGCACTGCTGCTTTGTTTTGAGCCCATATTGCTTCCTGAACATGCCTCAGTTTTACCCTCTGAAGTTTCCCTCTCCTATTTCATCCCCTTGTGAAATGTCACAAAGAGGATCACTGTGGCCAATGTGATAGGAACGTTCAGATCGTTGAGTGTAATATGCTATTCGTATTTGCACTTCAAAGCATTGTGCTTTTGCAGTTAAATATAATCCCGTGCCATCTTTTATAAGAAATTCCAGGATCTTTCCTCATATGCTGGCACAATACTTCAGCTCCAGGTTTACCTCTCCTGGCTTATCCAGGTCCTGATTTATCTTGACAAATGTCCATGCCCCTAAGACCAAGTGAAAGCAGCAGGAAGCCAATGGATTTCAATGTCCTCTTGACACACAGCACTGCTTCAGAGACAACTTGGCTCAGCCTCCAGATCTTGTTTTCACAGGAGGTTTCAAGAATTTGTGAGACATCTTTTCATTTGCTTTTATCTTATGATAGCTTGTTCAGCCCCCTTCACAATTAGACTCTGACATTTTTATGGCTCAGAGTGGCTGCATTTTTCTTTAATTTTTTTTTTTAAGTAGGTCATGTGAAACATGAATGCGTTGCATCAACACATCAAGGAGGTTTGGTGTATCTCAGTTCAGGTGCTCAGCATTTGAGACCACTCCTCTGCATGCTACCCAGCCATCAGCCCCACTGGGTGCCCCTAGCTCACCCCACACTTCTTCAGAGAGAGATGGAGGGAAAAGGATTCTATCTCAGAAAAATTGGCAGCTAAGAGGAAGGGGCAACAAAGATGAGCCAAGAATCAGGAACCCTAGATCTACTCATCCATGACTGCTGCTTGTCAAAACATGACACATCTCCCACCTGACAGCCACAATAGGTCCAAAACATTTCTCCTGACAGCCTAGGTACCAAATGATGAAGCTACTGACAATATATTCGTTTTCTTCTCCTCTACCACAAAATAACAGCCTACTTACATCAAGCAGTAGTATGACTGGTGCACATTTTAAAACCCAGATTTGAAGCTGATTGGTGACCCATAAGAAGGTATGTGATTAATTCTGTAAGAAAGTTCATCAACCAACTCCTGAGAAGTACCAGCACAAAACTTGAAAGCTAAGGAACATGCTCCTGCAATGCACATTCAGAACTTCAAAACACACATACCTGTTGGACTTAAAGGACCAACAACAAAATTATATGCCAAAGCACTGAACTATTTGACTCACGAACAATTAAAGCATTCTTTCAGCATACATTATATTTTGTAGGGTTAGCTTTCTCAGGCATTATATACAACAAAGTGGATATGCTCACAGGAGCTGTATCAAGCTCTTAGATTTCTTTACCTGTAAATTTTGATCAGTCTAATTCTCTTGAACTTAAGGAGTTGTGGGCTGGACCTCCAAACTGAACTGAACTAAATCTCCCAAACTGATCCTGGAGACATTCTCTAGAGCAGCAGGGGACTTCATCTCTTCAAAAGTCGCATTGGGTTGTATGTTTTCAGCTTTCCTAAATTCAGCATATGGTAATTCCCATTCTTACTGTCTTGGATTAGAAGAAAGGATGCCTATGGATGACAAACTTCTCTTACTTCAGACCTACTTCTGCTCCTCTAGCCCTCTCAGAAAAGAATTACAATTGCACTTATATATTATAGGGTTGGTGTCATTCAGCTTTTGAATCAATTTGGCAGTCCTGTACCTCAGAGGCAATAAGTCTGTTGTGAATTTATAGCTGACTGATCATACTCTCAAATGGAACAGCACTCAAAATTTAGTACTAACAGCTTCACAACTTCTCCTTTGCTTCGAAATGCACAAACCAATTTTTTCTAACACGGTGTCCAACACAATTCTTACACTTGCAACTCTCAGTACCAGAATGTTAGGACAGACTCCTTCGCTCAATTTTCTCATCACCTGCATCGTATTAGGGATTCACTTTTACCTGAAACACATGAAAGCAACGATTTTGTGACTGCTCCTTGGAGTAATAGTTCCAGTGTGAGCATAGACATGAGATCACACTGCCAGTGCATCGTCTTTATCTTCCAGCTGGTTTCACTCCCAAAGGCAGCAAGAATGGAAGGAGTTTGTTCACATCTGGTTACAAAAGATTTTATAAACACACCTGATGTGACTCAAGGTTAAAAGGGTATTGATCCTGGATCTGACAGTCCCTTACAAGTAGGTTTCTCATTCTGTTTACTCTCAAACAACATCTTTTAATCAGGTGTAGCAACAAGTAGAATAAAACAGCCTCAGGATCTAGCCCTTAATGCCCAGTTAGCACACATTGGCTCTCAACTGCAATTATTTGCCTTTCCTAACTTGAGATACAAAATGTCCTGTCTGCCAAGAACAGCCCAGCACAGTTATGCCTGTCTTTGCTTGATGCAGACTGATTTTCCACTGTAGATTCATTATGTCATTGAATTCAGTCACGGGAATATTAACATTTTCACACATGTGGGAACTCATCTTGTGAATGCAAAGCTCATTTATTACAGTGATTTCTTCAGAGTCTGTAGCATGCTCATTTTATAACAAGGCTTGTAATAAAGACAGGTTCTGTACCAGTGAAAGCACGCAAATTTACCTGAAATATGAAGTTTACAGCCAAGACTGTTTATTGCTGGTAATTAGTGGGTGGGCAGGGGAAGGTTCCCCTTCCCCCCCCACCCCGTTTTTTCTGGTGTCTTGAATCATTTAAAATGTAATGTAATAAGGAAAGCTTAGGGACTTTGTAGTAGAGTGGCTTTTGATTGCTTACTCTGAACTCACTAATCATTCTGATAAGACTGAGCAATTTAAATAGAAGAGCCATGTCCAAAGCTACACTGCAAGATGTATTAACACCTTTGAATGATGCTTACACTATTGCACTGAAGCCTGAGAAAAGCACTGGCTACACTCTCCCTGTCTAGCAGAATGAACATAATTTAGACATAAATGCCAACTTAATAATGCTATGCATTTATTGCAGCATCATAATTCGAGCACGTTTTTATTTTGGAACATAATATTAATACGCTTAGAAAATGCAAACTCTTCACGTTTATGAAATGCTCACTCAGTTAATGCTGTTAGCTCTAATTCTGAGCACTGAAACATATAAGGAGTTTCGGTCAGATATTCACAAATCCATGCACCAAGAGAAAAATGAAAAGAAATCAGCTGCAGTTGTGAACACATATTTTTAAATCCTATTCCTTGAAAAATCAACAACTAATTATCTGGGTCAGCAGAAGAGGGAGCTACATTTTTATTAAGAAGTTTAATACCACAGAAGCTCTTTTCACAGATGTCATAGCGATGGTTGGTATTGAAATAAATAATAATAAAACAGAACTCTTGTTTTAGTGAATTAGTAAGAGATGGTCTCCCTGCTGGCTTAAAAGAGAAAGCCCAGTAAAATGCTACTATAGAGTTTCCTGGAAATGTGATGAATTTAAAGTTTCAAATAAAGCAAATGTACCAATTCAAATAAATTGATCTCTTTTTTTTCCCACATGAAAGTAGTTATTAAATATACAGTTCCCTTGAGTTTTTATACCTATACTGTCACTGATATGACCACAAAGATGTTGCAATTTGGCTTAATTCTTCTACACAAAAAATCAAACCCTATGTATATTTGAGTATATTCTTAATTAAGCTTATTTTAACCATTGTAATCTCAGCCTTATTGGAAAGAACAAAGCATCTAGTTATATCTTTTAAAGCACATTTTAAGGCCGTAGGGCCGGGTTTTCTGCTCAAGTTGTGCCATGTCCCTGAAGCAGACATATACACCTGAGTGTGGGTTAGGGAATTTGAGCACCCAGATGGTGCTCAAAAGATGGACTGCTCAAAACTGGTTTCACTTGCATTGTATCTGCATCCTGATGCTAATGAATACACAGACATGCTGAGAGAGTGGCAGGAAAAAAAAAAATCACAGACAAAAAACCAGCTCGCAGTAGGAACATGTGAACAGGTTCTTCAAGCTCTTGGAATCATAATAAAGGAAAAGCTGATCTACAGTTTACCCTCCAAATATGTGTCAACGACATGCAACAAAACAAAACTGAATGCTGAAGGGTTAATTCAGCCCTACAAATCATGTGTCCATCTCCTCTGTGCATGCAGGGAATGAAATTCAACTCCACTCAGACCAGGGATCTCTGCACAAGGGTCATATTTTCTTGTAAACTCCAGCTGATGAGTAGGACATATCTACAGAGGGCTCTGCCAGTGAGCAAACCATTTACCCAGCCTGCAGCCCAGATCCACAGATTAGGGGATAAACGATGTCCAGTCAGAATAGCTGACCTCTATAGAAAAAGCACGATTTGATTATTTTCTCCATACAGTCATCACCATGTGCCCAGCACTGTTTCAGGGCTAGACAATGCAGGCAGCACAAGTACAGGCACCACAGCTCTGTGTGCAAACCACCCGGCCCCCCTGGCCTCTGCCACATCCACGCTTTTGGAGCACCCCTGGGATGCTCCCATCCCCACTCCCAAGGGGATTTTAGGCACAGACCCCGCTCTGCCCACGGGCACTCCAGCTCCAGGCTGGAGCGGGGCATGCCCGAGGCTGTGCCCCGATAAGAGCCCTGCTGCCAACAGCTGCAGCGGGCAGGCAGGCAGAAACCAGCTGCATCCCTGCTACCAGGGACTTTCCACTATCTGCAGTGCTCCAGCTCTGCTTTACCTCATGAAACAAAGCTGGCTGTGTTGCTAACCCTCAGCATTGAAAAACCATAAACCAGGAGTCACACACATAAATCACACCTAAATGCTCTGGTGGGTGAGCCTTTAAAGTTCCTTTTTCAGGCTCTTCTCCATAACCATGAGAACAAAAATTTCTCTTTCTACATGAAAATTGAGATACTTTTCTCACCATTGGAATCCACAAGCTAGAACTTTAAGCAAATAATGTAAGATTGGAGATAAACTCTTGAAGGCTGATGACACTGTGCAGTGGTTTCTGGCAGCCTGTGGGAGAGACCAGGTGTGAAGCCCTGTGATGTCCTTTGGGGAGCAGACCTGAAGTCCCCTTTATTCTGGGATTTGTGTGCACCACCAAAAGTACGAGTCTGAACTTTGCATCTCCACATGGACACCCAGCACTAGCCCAGAGGGTCTAGTCTGGAGGTCAGCCAAGCTTTGACACAGATTCCTTTGTGAAGCATATCGTGGTTATTTTGTCTACCCTACCTTCATCTTGTTCTCACGCGATTGAGAAAAACCCTCCCACTATACTGATTTTAAAATGGCTCTGTAATGGAGCCTGTAATTTATCAAAGGGTCCAATTAAGAACTCCTCTTTGTTGTCCTGTGAAACCATCCCTTCAGAAAGTCAAGAAACATATCCCACAATGTATGAAGCTCTCACACTTGTAAGCAAATGGTCGTCTTTGGGTATGCATCAGGGTCATTACATAAACCAAGCACAAGCAACACAATCGGGCCAATGCCTTATTGTCTATGGGAGACTTTTAGGCAAGTATTTCAGCTGCAGATGGTAAATACAGCTTCAAAGCATAATGTTATCTAACTGTGAAATAGCTGAGTCAGGTGCATTTACTAAAGTGGGGTGAGCCAAACACTAATTACAGTGCGGTTGCACCAAGATTAGTGTTACATCTGACATATTTTAAAAGTAGGCATAAACCAGTGCCAAATGAATTTGATGAACTTCCATGAGCTTCATCCATAGGCATTTTATTGTGGCTAAAGAAGAAAGTTGCAAGAGATACAGAACACATTAGAAGATATGCTTCTCATTTCTGAGAACCAGCACCACATTTTCCTGGAGCTCTGACTAAGTGGCTGAAAAGTTTAGTCACTCACAGGTGTTTTGCTGCCATCTGTCAACAGCTGATTATTGCAAACCTGTTTACTCAGACTAGTGCTGTGAAAGAGAACTCGCTATCTTTGCTCAATCTCTTTATACAGCTCCTGAGCATCTTCCCCCAGAACCAAACCGCCCCAGGGCTTTGGGAAACTGCAATCCACATCCCCAGATGAGCTTCACAGCTGGCCCCTACCTCTATGAAGTTCCCAAACTTCAATTCTGGCTCAGAGTCGTGAATTTGGAGATTTAATTATAGCACTGTCATTCAGAGGGAAGTCTTCACAGGCTGGGGTATTGCCATTACTTGCCAGATGCATCCACACCCTGGTACAGATTACATACATTACTGACCTCAGCTGAACCATGAGAACAATAAGGCTGGCCCTGGTCAGGAATCTTCTGACAAAACCTGGTTACACTAGCAGAGGCAGATGAGAATCTAACGTGTTGCACAGATATTTGCTGCATGCAGAGCTCCAGACCATCACCAGCAGGCTCTGGTTGCTCCAGCCAGCCCAGCAGGGCCCCCACTGCCCACCCCTGGCACCTCTCAGGGCATGACCAAGGCACCCAAGGTCCATCAGCCTGTGGACAAAGCCAGGGCAGGCCCAAGATGTGAGATAATTTCTGTCTGAATTGGAAGAGAACTTCAGCTCATGCCAAGGAGTTTCTGGAGAACAGAGGAGCAGGTCCAGAGCCATGGAGTTTGCAGCAGAGTGCAGCTCTCTGCATGACCTCCTGCTGCCATGGGTGGAGTTGGACACAAAAGGTTTTTACTTGTAAATACAGACCACTTAAAAACCTTTCCTAGCAGATTGTTAACCTGGCCATAAAATGCAGCCTTCTGTGTGTCTGACCATCAGCACTGGATTATTCTAATGTGGGTAGGATTTTATTAAGTTTCTTGTCTTTTCTATAAGTTTCTTTTTACAAATATTTATCAATATAAACAGTTGTAAAGGAGCATCTCTAACTATTAATAGCATCTTTTTATCTACAACCTTCAAAGAGGGCATTCAGCCCTTTCCTCTTAAGTACAGACACCACAGGGTTTGTTTCAATCTGATTACGTCTCCTTAGGTAGAGAAATTCTAATCTTGCTCAAGCGTTTTGCAGAGTGAAAGTGGTGATATGCTGGCCTTCAGCTCTGCCAGAAGATATACATGCTAAATCTAGAAGCTTACAGGATTTTGGTCTCTCTGCCTCCCTGAATCATTTTCCTCATTAATAGCATTAGAGTAAGTTAGCCATGAATGAACAAAAAGCAGGAAAATGCTTGACATCAAATCATCCCAGTGTTAGAAACCAAGGTTCAGCATCACTGCACCTTCCCATACAGCACTATCCCATTAGGAATACTTTCATTTGATTAGACTGATCCATTGGCTCCTAGTCCATATTACTTAACCCTCAAACCATTATGCCCTATTGAAAATAATTGGTAATGACAGTTTCAGGTTTAATATTTAATACAGTGGTTAAATGGAGCCGTACTGTTTGTGGTTATAGTTTCCATTGACTAATAAGCAAGTTAGAGAGCAAAATGTATTTTTCTTCAGCTGCTGCATTAGCAGAAAGCTAAACACCACATTACTCATAATAGCCTTAAACATTTTTGGAGAAATAGCTGCCAAAGCCAAGTCAAATATTACATTGATTTGTGGTTCACTTGTTTTCCTTTTTATTACTGGAGGGCTGTCTTTTTAGGAGCCTTAAGGAATGCTGCAAGGTGGATGGATGCACTGGAAGTAATTCCTTTGCATGTCAGGCCAACTTCCAAACACCCCTTCCCGCAGTGCCTTGTGCAGGGGCTCCTCCTGCCTGCAGAGCTGCAGGGGCAGGGACCAGAGTCCTGCTCTGCCCTCCGTGGGCTTTGCTCTGTGCCAGTGACCTGGGCTGGCTTAGAAAAACCTGCCAGGAACATGAGACAGGACCATCCTCACCCAACCAACACCACTATCTCCAGGGAGAAGCCTTCTGCACTTTGCTCTCTTTTCTGCACGACAGAGGAGGAAGGTTCTGGAAGAGCAGGGCTTGAGCAGCTGTGAGATATCCAAAAGTAATGACAAACATATGGAAGTTTGTCCTGCAAGGGCTCACCCACCTGTACAAATTTTGGGTCAGGTTACCTGGTGTCTCGCCAGTAGCTTCAAAAGAGCTTTATTTATTTACTCTAGCCAAGAATTTGGCGCTCTATTTTTTAATCTGCCCACATCTTTCACCTCCTCCTGAAGTGCTTGTTCTCCCAGGGCTTTTTTTTTTGCCATTAACACTCCCTGTTCTGGATGATTATTACATTAACAGGGATTCCAGCTGAGGGTGGGGCTCACTCCCAGCAAATTAGTCAGTGTGGATCTCCACTCCTCCATGGCTTGGTTCCCACCAGTATCTGAGCAGGCTTGTACATATTGCAACTGCTGCTGTGATTTACTGGAAAGAGACCCCTTGTGTGTCATTCATAAGCTGAGTGGATGAGACAGAAATGACAACCAAATACTTGAATTGCAGAAAGGAAACCAACATTCACTAACCTGGTTCTGTATTTTACCAGTGCCAGATGCTGCTTCTGCAAACCTTTCCTGCTTGCTCCTATGAGCTGAGCTTTTGTATGTTACCTTGAGTGCAGGAGACTCAAAAGACTCTAGATACAATCAGAAGGACACTCCAAGAACCAGATCCTTCCAAGAGTTGAGTACCTTCCCAGATGTGCTAGCTGCCCATCTCTATAATTTGATTTGGGACCTATAAAGCACTCAGCCTCAGACTCTGAATTCTTAGAAAAGGATTTGCCAGTGCGAAAAAATTAGCATTGGAATTTGTTCTTACAAATTCTGCACCACAGAGATGATTTGAGAAGGCCCATAGCATCATGATTTGAGGATGCCCACACATCCTTTCAGAGATGAGGCCCCTAACTCCCCAGCTCACACTTGAAATAAAGCTCAGATATATTGAGACATATCTCACACTGCTTACAATGGAACTCATCCAACCTCTACTATAAGAGTACATTCAGATTAACTTCCTGAACCAGATGGTCAAGCCAGGTTAGCTTCACAGATCCTAAGGTGGGAGAGAAAGTGATTTACTGCCACTGAAACTTCTGAGGTCACACATTATAACAGAAAGATAATTTACCAAAAAGGGAAATAAGATTACTGGGTGGACTCAATGCTTAAAATGGATTTAGCATTGGTTTTGAACTTATTTAGACGCGTGACGGAGAAACACAGCTTTGTTTCCATTTATAAATGTCCAAAATGACAACCTGAATTTAGACAAGTGCCTGACTTGACCAGTGCCAGGCTGACCTAATTGGTAACAGAAGGACCATATTCTTAGCTGAAATGTATGGACAGCACGGGCAGCTGTCAGACAACCTGCCCCAGGCGACTGCAGTGCTGGGTGAATAAAGCCAAGATGGAGAAATGCCTTATTAAATCCCTCTGGTGTTCATTTGGGGCATAATTCTCCCATATATACCTCTGGCTAACCAGTGATGTCCACAGACTCACACTGGGGTAGCATTTTGGATTTATTTTCCTTTGGTATCAAACCATGAACAGCCCTACCTAGACTTCTCAAGAAGGAAAGAGACTATAGTTTGAGACTATTCTGGCAGTACCAAACACACTCATTGCAGATTGAGATAGTTCCCAATAGATTTACTGTAAATTTATTCTAGTTGGACTTAGAGCAGCATAATTTAATAGCAGGGGTGGAAAGGGAAAAGGCAATGCGAGAAGCCACCAACATTTCTCTTTGAGAAGTGTTCAGAAATCAGCTGCAGTTGCTTCCCTGAATTTTGCCAGAAACTGAGGTTTTTGTCAACTGCCCTGGGGTGTGTCACCCCCGAGGAAGCCAAGTGAGGGATGAGGGGTGAAGGCTGCGCTCCCCTAGAGGAGCTGCATGGGGTCAGTGCCTTCAGTGGCACGTCCTCCTCCCGCTGCTCCCTGTTTGCTATCAGCACCTGTGATAACACGAGTGCTTCCGTGGCACCAAGCAGCAGCAGCAGCAGGGGTGACCAGCTCCTCTTCAGGCAGGCCCAATTTCCCTGGGCTTGCTGAAGAGCTGAAAACTGTGTGTAGTTAGTGACTTGTTTCTTAAGAACTCCCCCAATACAAAGACACGTAAAATAGATTCAGCCAAGAACTGAAATCATTACTAAGTAGAAATTATTTTATCTTTCATTTTTACCAATTCACAGAGGGAAATGCACCTTGTGCACCATACAAATCCAATTTAAGCTTTGAGAATAGGCTCTAAGTAGGACTTAAGTAGTGTAGAGGCCGTTAGGCTGACCCTCTACACTGGGGTTAATTTCATCCAAAAGCTTTTCCAAGAGATAAGGAAACAATCTTTCATGTACAAAGTGCTTGAGGAAACCAAGAAACAGTAAAAGAATCTGCCTGCTTTGAAAGCTTTGTATCTCACCTCAACACTCAATAGAGAGATGTGTTGTGTTGATGTAATCTAGATTATACCTTACCCAAACGGTGAAGTTAAAAGAAAACAGGATCCCTTGACACTGTCTTAGACAACCCATAATACAGCACTATCATTAAACGAAGTTTACAAAAGGCTTCTATTTACATGTCTGCAGAAAATAGACCAGGGCACAGGATGCTGACTGCAGTGTAAATGTTAACTGAGGGACCGCACGGCACTCGCTGCGCTGCGGAAACCGAGGGCAAACACAAGGAGGAGAAAACAGCATCGCTGCCCAAAGCAGCCCTGCATCCCAACAGCAGACTGCCTTTCAGTGGAAAACAACTCTACAGGAATGGAAGGCGAGAGCAGGATTAATGGGAGGCATCTGGTAGTTTAAAAGATGGCTGTGAAAAGGTAGCTCAATGCTGAAAGAACGAGAGACAGGACTAAACATAAATTGGCCTCCTTACTGCCGGCCTCCAGAAAAAGTCTCTAGAATTGGTGGTCAGAAGTTAAAAGAGATGGCAAGGCAGATCTGTACCTCGGGAATGAAATGTTGTTTTCATGGGAAAACCTCACTGTTGTAAACACCTGGGCCAGCCATTATATGTGTGGAGAGGTCTATGGTGTTCATGTTGGAAAGGTGGGGCTTCTCTACGGGCAAGTAAATGCACATCTGTTTTGCTTCTGAAGATGTTTGGAATTGGGAAAGGAGAAGGAAATCCCAGTTCTGAACAACTGTATGGATAAAGAAGAAGAAAATACCTTTCAGCCCGAAATAGATTAATTCAGGTATATTAACTGCTTTTAATTTCAATAACAAAAAATGCAAAAGAAGAAAATATCTCAGAATAGTATTGGTGAGCAGAATACAACCCGCAAGGATCAAGACACCAAGCTTAGATTATTTACAGACCAAAGTTATTTTGGGCAGGGCTGTGTCCTTATTTTCTCTTGCTTCCAAAAACATTTCACAAGGCTGTGCATAAGGACCCCTGTCGAGGTGAATGCTGTTTGGGACTTCACTGTTTGTAACCAACTGCTTTTACCCACACGCTCAAATAACCCTAAAATGACCTCTATTCATGAGTAATCTAGGGCTGAATTGAAAGGACTGCTCTTCAGAAAAACCTCTGCATCTCACAGCAACAGGCAGTGCCAGCCTGTGCCGGGCCGCTCACAGCCCCTGCAGCTCTTGCCTCCATGTATGATACAGAAGTTTGTAATGCTCAGGTTTGTCCTACACGCAGGATTTACCAGAATTTGACCCATTTGCGAATTAAGACATCACTGTGAGAGGTCATATTCAACATTCTGTTCTATTATGTAGCTATTAAGACGCAGCCCTGCCAAGATCTGCTGTGAACAGCTTCCCTCAGAGGAGCACTTCCCTGCAAGGCCTTTGCATCCTGGACGTGCCGTGTCACACGTGCCCTGGTATCGTGTGTAGCCACACATTGTCATTAACCACCCTTTAGCAGGTAATAGGGTGAAACATGTCAGTGAACCATAAACCCAGACTGATTTAGAAGATAAATTGTAATGGCCCAGAAGTAGCTGTTACAGCCTTTCCTGTCAATACTTCACCTTTAAAAAAATTCCCTAAATACTTACTAATACTACCAGATGTAATGGCTGTCAATAACATTTACTTTAAATAGTCCCCAAACACATTACATAACCTGCATTTAAAAAGTCCATCTTGCCAATATTTGAAGGAAGTGCAGCAAGCTACCCTGTCACCTCTGCTGAGCTCCTGGGAGCAATGCTGCTCTTTGGTTTTCCACATTAACCCTTCACTGCCTGACCTGCCTCCTCCTGAGAGTTAAGGATGAGAGAGGCAGAACTCGGGGTGTAGCTACACGATATGTCAGGTTCAGCGGCAGATCTGGTGTCTGCTGTTCCTGCTCCCTCCTCTACAAACAAGGGCAATTATCAAGCACCATTTTGATGATGGAGGCTGCAGTGTGGGCACACTGATGGCAGCGAGTCAGGAATTCAGTCCCACTGGGGTGGGAATGAATGGGAAGGAGCAGCCCAGTGGGCTAGAGAGCCCTCATGGCAGTTTCTTGGCCCAGTGATGTTACACTGCTCTGTCTGCTCAGGGCAGCAGCAAACCTGCATGGAGGCTCTGCCCTCGCTTCATCCCATTTCTCAGACCATGGTTTTGTGTTTTAAACACCAGCACTGCAATGCTAACACACAGAAGTTGTATGTTGGCAGCTGGCTGATCTGAGCATGGATGCAACCCTGTGTGCATTACCACTGTTGAAGGTTACTGTTGGTTAGGAGGGCAAATGAGTGGCACACACTGCGATTAAATAGGGATCAGGATAATTGCTGGATTGCTTCAAGAGAGAGGCAGGAAGAATCATTTGTCACATCACAAGCATTAACTGTCAGTGTTAATTACAGGTATTTATGTCTGCCACTTCTGGGATTAGCCAAGTAAGCACAGTATGATGAAGAAGGGCATTGCTGAGGGAAGTGGAATCATGTTCCTTGGGGCAACAGCAGAGCCATAGGATAATCACAAGTGTCTTCCAGGTATCATCCACCTCCTGTGCCTCTCTGGCAAAACAACACTTTGCAGTTCTGTATGTCAACAGCACTCAGCAGAAAATAACTTGGCTGAGACATCTGCAATTTTTAGATTTCACTCAAGCAGGGTCAATGCTGCACAGTCTTCAAAGAAAGGGATGATACTAGACCTGCGAAAAAAGTGGGCTTATGTATAAATATTCCATATTCAAAAGAAATCATATGTCTAATCCTTCTGTTGGGAGCCAAGATCTAGACTTCTACAGTGGCCTGAGGCCAATGTAGTGATATACAGAGTAAAGTCCTCTAAGTTTTTAGTGCAGCTGTTTCAAACTCATCCAGATGTGCTACCAGGTGTAGCAGGGCACAGCAGGAATAAAACCACACTAATGCCTGGATCTGCCAGAACACAAACCAGAGGCAATTGTGACAGAAACACCACCCTTTACCAGGGCCATTTCTACAGGAATCAATAATCTAATTCAGAAGTCACTAGTTCCAAAACCCAGCAAGGAGCAATGGCAATGGGACAAGTTAAAGAAGGATGTGGACATAATTTGTTGCATGCCAGAAGCAGGAGATACCAAAGTATTTTGAGGAAAGGTGGGGAGAGTGTTTGGGGCAGCGGACAGGAGCTGCACCCCAGGGATGGGCACTGCTGGATGCCAGGGACTGGTACCTGGCCTGAGCACTCAGCCAGGCTCTGGCACACTCCTCAGCCCCAGGGCCAGGGGAAGGTGCTTTCTGACCTTCTAACCCCTACACACATGATTAGAGGTGAAGGTGTGCACAACTAACTGTTCACACACCTTTACAGATCAAGCCCTATATCTACTCCCTCTCTCCAGATTAAGTGAATTAAAAAAAGACTCTTAGGGCTGCTCTGAGCTCCACACATGCCCACTTATGATGACAAAGTTATAGATGGAGGCCCTGAGGATGTAACTTAACTTGTGACATGCCTCTAGGTCACTCAAATGTTCAGAAATGGCTATACAGTTCTTGTAAGAAAGCAAGATCAGAGAAGGAACAACACTAAGAACTGCCATACCCAAAAAATAATTCAACAATAAAGGTTTTTTTGATGCCACAAGTAAATGCTGTATCTTCTATTTCATCTTCCTAACATCCTTTAGGTAACAGCAGGAAGGCACGTTGTCCTATCTTTGTAGTAAATGCCCCAAACCAGTGGTAGTTCTACAACAAAGACCAAGCATACTGAGTTACCATCACAAGACTGTTATTGTTTTGGAAGATCATTTCAAGTCATGTTTTTGAAATGGGAGCATTTCAAATTGTGTTTTAAGAGATTCAAGTCTTCCTGGCAAAGCACAGTTTGTAGGCAGAGGTGCTGCCTGTCATTACATTGTCTGACACAATCTAAAAGGCTTTAGGGCACAACAGGGATCTTGGTGAAATGGCAGAAGAACCTTCCATGGATGAGAATAGTACAAGACTATTAATTTGCACTGCATCTGTAGGAATATGATGAAACTATACCTTTTCTGGTGTAGGCAGTGGTAACTGTTTGCCCTGGAAGAGGTACAGTTTGAAAGATGCCTGTTAGCTTTTTTCTGGAAGAGTATTAGTTTGAAAAACTCACTAATTGTAAGCTTGCAATATAACAAAGGTGGCATTTAGAAAGCTTAGACGACAATTCCTCCCTAATCTAGATCTGAAAATTCTCTGTTACTTTAATGAGATAATTAATCATATCCTGAGACTTCTCTTCTTTCTTATAAATCTTAAAAATGATGAATATAGTGTGAATCAGTCATTTGCAAATTTATTGCCTGAACTAGCATTTTAATGCCTTCTAGTATCAAGGCACTGCTGGAAATAAAGATGCACTTCTGAAAGAGTTAAATAAAGCAGGGTCAATTATCACTGGAATGCTAACCAGAACTCTCTAGGGCAAGATAAATCAATAGTAAATACCATCTTACTAGCAAAGTGTGTGTCATTTTCAGTTCAGTGTACTGGAGAGCACACTGCTCTGTTAAATTAAGTAAGAATTGTAATAATATCTTGGCATGTAGTAGAAATAGCAGTAGGTGAAGTTTCCTCTGTGAAGCCAAGAAGTGATGCAATGGCAGCTTGTATAGCTATAATTGTATATTTTGCTAGAATCAAAAATAAGGGTTTTAATGTATTATTAAATTCTTTGCTTGGAGGCAGGCATCCACACACCTACAATTATTTTAATTGCATGTTCCAGATTTTTTTGTTTTTCAGAATTTTATGACAGAAGCTGAAGTTAAAATTAATACCTCTCAATATACTTTCCTGAGTTTCAGTAATAAGTTCTTCTCTTTGGGTAGAGGAGCGGTTTATTCAGTGTGTCATATTTTTAGTTTTATGGAAAGGTTTTGGAAAAAGTTGTGCCAAACAAAATACGCGTGGTAACCAGGGTTCAAACTGAATTAAGCAAGTAAAGTAAAGAAGTCTGGAGAGCAGAAAAGAACAAGTTTGGAAGCTGAGGACATCCCTATGGTCCACTTCCAGCAGAAGAGGTGGCAGTGGATCCACGCTGCAGCTTCTGGAGCCCTTGTGGGATGGTGTCTCTGAAGAAGCAGAAGAAGCAGGCTCTTGTGGCTACACTGCAACAGGGGCTTGGCTCTGTGCACTTGGTACCTGCTCATGGCAGGCCAGAGTCGGGGTCTGCAGCACGTTCCTGCTCTGCACTGGTGTTTCACGTGCACTCTTGGTCAGCAGGATGTTGTTCAGCTCACTGCCACAACAGGGAGGACATGGCAAGGACAAAATCCTTCTCTCAGCACACAGGGCTCTCTGTGCTTAACATGGAGCATCTGACACTCTTCACACATCTCACCCGAGCTCCTGGGAAGGGCTGGGGAATCCTTTTACTACCACTCAGCCTCTGTTCCTGATTCTGCTGCTGAATTCCATGATCTGGAGCATACCGGGCTGCCCTCCCTACCCAAAATCTGCTGCTGGATCCCTCAAATTGACATTTTCCCAGACCTCACCAACAGATGTCTTTCATCTCCTCTGCATCAGCAGATCACAAGAACTATCAGGACCTGTTCAATTTCACTGACACCAGTGCTATTTCTCCTGATTTATAGCAAACTAAGTGGAATGGGAGTAGGCACCAAGCTCTGGGGGTCACACACATTCCCATTTGCCACCCCTTCCCACTGGGACAGGAGGCTGGAAAGCAAGTGCTCACATTCTCATGGCAAGGGCACTTCCTCTTAGGAAAAATAGTAATATATACCCAAATCTTGACTTTCATTAAGCTTAATGCATTTGCAGCCAATTGCATTTGATAGAAAGCCTTTCCCAGGTAGTATTTAAGCTCATCAAGAACACTAATCAATGGCTGGTAGTTAAATGCATTCTTAACTTTTTATGTGCATTGTCCTTGTGCCATGTGATGTGATGTCTTTATAACAAGATCATTAGAGAAAATCATAAAGATTAATAAAAATAGAAGGAGAATTGGACGCTAGGGGTTCCATTAAATAGAAGAGGATTACAGACAAATGAAGCTCTGTGGTATTCTGAGTTGTAAGATTTTAAGTGCGTTTTTCCTATATTCTATTGTTTATTGGCCTTTTTCTTCCTTTTACAGCTGTGCTGAGCTCATGAAAAATAGGCTGGTCCCAGGGCAAACCTGGAGCTGGGAGGAGAAAAAAGCTCATGTTCACAAACTGTTGTGTTTCTATCCTCCCTCCTGGAAAGAATATGAAACCAGGACTTAAAATGAAAGGCAGAATTCTAAACAACCCTTTTGACTGCGTTTATCCAAAGACAGAGTTTAGAGCTGAAAAATTCCATTGATCTATCAATACGTTGCTTAGGGAGGAGTGAGAGAGGAGACTGCATTTATTTCGGGAAGATAAGCTCTATTCAAAAACAAAGTGCTCAGCTCGAGGCTGAGCTCCACACACTGACTCTGCCCATTACAGGATGGAAAAGCTCAGGAACGAGCAGTTGCACCCCAAACACCCTCCCAGAATGAGGAGCAGCAATCCCTGGGGGATGGGGCCTTTCTGGGGCAAGTCACCACCTCTTCCTGTGCCTCAGTTTCTCAATGTGAAATGAGGAATCATGGCTTCCTCTTCTACACTTTTGTCTTTATTCAAAATGCTACAACATGTTACATCTCTTGCCATGTGTTATACACAGTACTTAATAAATACAACGAGGCCAGAACTAGTTCTGGAGCCTGTAACTATCAGTGTAAGCATGAAACTAATAATTTTTCACAAGAGCCCAAGCAATAAGGATAGCCTGGGAATCTTGGAGTGACTTGTGCCTTGGTTTGAGGTGGAGATTTAAGAATTAACTCTTTCAGCATTATAATAGACTTGATGGGTTTATTTTTCTCTATTTTTCACAGAAAATCCTCTACGCTATTTCTTTGTTTTAGTGAAGCCTTAGCTAGTCTGTGCTAGCTCTGCTGACCTGGGAACAAGCTTCAGCAGTCTTTAAGGCACCCAATATTAACATGAAAGTCTGTAATCACATCTTCCCAGCTGTTAGAGCCCACAGTGTCACTGGGAGTTTGCATGGCTAAAACAGAATTTGCTGTATAATCCATGTGCCGTGCTGTTCACGCATGGTAATTATGTATAACAAAATCCATAAGAAAGGAAGCAGCTACATATAGTCCTGCTTTAAAGTATGAAGGGAAGGACTAATCTGTACCATCCAAAGAAACCAGCTAAAAAGAAAATTGTTCCATACTTTCTTCATGATTAGCAGCCACTAAGCCATCAGCGGCCCCAAATTTCACAAGGCACTTTCTGAGTACCCTTCCTATCTCAGATGGTCAACTATTAATTTCTTCCAGCCAGCAGATACAAAGTTCTGAGTTACAGCTGCTGTCTTTAGAGAGCAAATCTTTTACTGTATTCGTAAAGCAACTAACAGGCCCACATGCTAGGAAGAACATGGTATAGAGATGCCAGAGTACAGAATGACCTCAATTTCTGACTACCAGCATCCTGCCACCACTGCACATCCACTCCTGTGTAATCTGTGGCCCACAGAGGATCTTGTTTCCATGCAGAGAGAGATCTATGACCAGCTTTCCAATTTGATGTAACTTATGAAATACTTCTTCATGGAAAATTCAGACAAAACAAAACTGTCACTGTTATATTTCCTGCCGTCTTACCTCTGCCTTTTCAGTATCTCATGGGAGTTGTAATTTGGGTGCCTAATTTAATTCTGTGGTCAGCATGTCTTACAATGTATTACTTCTGAGACATTAAAAGCTGTGAAAAAAACCATCCTGTCATAGTAGAGGCAACCCGAGCACAGCCCCAAAATGCTGAAGATATTCTTATGTATATAAGGGTTAAGCAGAGTTTCCACCAGGACCTGAGAATAGGCTTAAAGAGTAAAAATAGAATTGGGAAGAAAATTGAGTTTCTAGGGCAAAATTTGGTGTCCCTAGCCTCAAAAACCCCAACAAACACCAAACAAAAAAAGCCCAAAACATACCCAAAACCCCACCTAAACCCAATTCAGATTTCAGAGGAAAAGTGTCACAAGTATTTTTTATATCACTACCTAGTTGTGATATATCACAATCTAGCTGAATATCAGAAAAAATAATTTAGGCAGCAAAGCTGGGAGCAGGTCTGCTACAAACAACATATGACTAAACATAGGCCTGGTACACGGAAAATCAGACGTTCTTAGGAACTGCTTTACTTTTAGGCCTCATAAGGCCTAATCTCAATATCTCAGTTGCCTTTACTTCCCTGTTCCCAAGCCGTGCCTTGCCCCCAAAGCCTCAACTCCCCACCTAAACACTCCTGTCTTTGGAGCAGAAAGGGGCAAGGAAAAGAAACAGCCTTCAGCAGAGAAGTGGAGCATTCAGCAGGCGACAGCTCGTGCTCGTGCTTTTGAGGCTGCTCCTGGGACTCTGGCATTGCCCAACAGGAATATTTCTGCTTTGTTTAACACAGTGAAAAAACATCAGTCGACACTGTAATGTTAAGAGTGGTGGATGCAAGTACGACCGATAAACAAACACGTCTTTGTTTTAATAGTGGGGAGTGACTTATCATAGTTAATTATAGGAATTTACAGCTGTTTATGTGAACTCAAGAAAGCAGAAAACATTCATTTGTTGGTAGTGTAACTGCTGGGTGGAGGCAGCCCAGATGCATGGAGATGAATGCTAGACTGTATCTTGTTTGCCTTGTTATGCACAACTTTACTATGTAAATTTGAACTTCAGTGAGTAGCTACTTGGCACATTAGAATGTATAATTACAGACACACAAAAAACCCATGGAAAGTGACATTTAAACATTGTTTCTTTGTCACATATCAGTTAAATATAGAAAAAACCCATATTTACTTTAATCCGCAGTAGACACTTGGTCTCGCACCTGCTGCTCACACGCAAAATATGTCATTATCACTCAGTGTCCATCCTCTTACACAGAGAAAACAAAGTCACTTTGGTTCAGTTTTGTCTCACTTCAAGCCTCAGAGGAGCTGCACTTACAGTGGAATGTTAAGCAGAAAACAAAACCAAAATAGCGCAACACCAACCACAGTTCATTTGCAGGGGAAAAAAAAGGCTGCTCTTGTGAGCATTCAGTAATCATCCCAAACCAATTATGATATGATGGAATGAACTCCAGAATCAACTTTTTCACCACTTTTCAAAGACAGAGCAGTGCTACTGATACGCCACTGTCCCCATTAGCAGTCACACCAGGGCTGCAGAAAGTGCTTGGCCAGCAGCACGGAGCTGGCAGGGCCAAGGGCTGTGTGCTCCCCTGCACACTGCTGCCAGATAAGGCTGCTCGTGCCCTACATATTTCTTCGGGACAGGATCATTGGGAACAATTATTTAAAACACATCAACCACCAGTTTCTAAAAAACACCAGATCTTCTGCTAGAAAGGACCTAAAAGCATTCCTGGCTCTGTAAGGACAAGTTGCAGCGAGCAATCACCTGCATCTAAAACCCTGAGATATATAAATAATTCCCCAGTACTGCAGTGGCTACCTGCACCACATCTGCCAATGCATTTATCTTTGGAAGACCTCCAGGAAGAAGCTAAATTTATTGTTTTACAGAGGGAGGACCAAAGCAGAGAGACATGAAGGAAGGAGTGGATTGTTTGAAGCAGCACAAGGGCAGACTCCCCAAGCTGGCACTGACCAAACCTCATCCTCTGTGGCAACACACAGCTGGGACAGCTGATGCTCACAGACACGAGTCTGGCTGGGTTCAAGCTGGGCTCTTCCTGAAATCAGACTCTCAGCAGGGCTTGCCCACCTGCTAAAGAGCAGTGCAAGGGACAGCTCCATCCCCACGGTGGGCACAGACATGCCCCCTGTGACTTGCCCAGGATTACACCCAGGCACACCTTGCACACACACTCCTTGCAAGGAGTGCAGGGACCCAGGATGTTGCAACCTGTATGCTGCAATCTAACATAATTTTGATTTAGAATTTCAAATAACTCTCCTCCCAAGCCCAGGTTTCTCCCAGCAAATAACTAACTCATCTTGATATCTCAGTTGCATTTACTTTTCTGCTTCCAAACCATGCCTTGCTCACCAATACCTGCAATTACACAACTGACTAAGAACAGGTTTTACATGTAATCCCCACAGAACATGGGACATGTGTATAAATTCCTCAAACTCTTTACATGAGATGCAGCCACCTCTGGGTGGAACAGGCAAACTGTGATTGCTGCAAAGCAACAGCATTGAGAATCAAACCCCTGTGTTTAGCCAAAACTACAGCAGGGGATTTAGAGAGCATTGCCTTAGCACTGAGGACTCTCACAAGCCAACCAACCTACCATGTCTGTCTATACTTTTCTTACCCTTTTCCTTTAAAGAATCAAAGACAGGAAGCTAATTTTTTTCCCAATACGTCCTTGCCTAATGGTATCCTGTCTCGTTTTCTTGCTAAAATCCTTTCAGCCATTTATATATTATACCTCCAACCCGCACATCACGCATTTCAGAAGGAAAAGTGAGCAGCATCTTCTGGGCCACGTTCCCACAGTTTTGATGCACTATTTGTTTTGCAGCTATAATGATTATTTGTAGTTAAGAGATCAATGGAAGCTCTAAGCATATTCCTGTGACATCCGGCGTACAGCTTGCATTCAGTCACAAATGAAAATAACCACAGTGTGCGTGGGTGTCTGAACAGGCAATGCAAACACCCAAAGCACAACAGGCCCGAGGAGATACCGCAGAGAATATCAATTCAGACTCAAAATGTCATATGGCATCATTACACTACGCCTAACAAAAATAAGGGAGCGGAATGGAAAGGTTGCAAAACTGCTTGTAAACAACACTGCCAGGTGGGATGTTAATGCAGCCTCCTAAAATGGCAAGTGGAGCAAACTGTGTAACCCTCAATTAATGTGTCTAAATTCAGGCCCTTCCCCCAAAGTATCACTCAGTTGCAGGGAAAGAGAAGAGGAACGTGAAGAGAGGGCAGATGGAGAAATTATGTATTTTCTTAGCGATTTTATAGTTGGACAAATTATAAAACATCAAAGATATCTGCAAAGTCTGCTTCATTCTGCAGTGGTAGTATATGTCTTACAGGGTGCTTAAACCTTTGTGCGTTTTTGATTTCTCCACACGTTTAGTTTTCCATCCATTAGTTTGTTTCAAGCCATTCCTATGCACATCTACTATAACAAACTTTTACAAAACTGCACCATTTCTCAGGTCACACTTGAATTTGTACACAAAAAGATACCCATACCTGATATTTTTAGATCTTTCCTTAATAAAATAATACTTATTCCAAAAGGCTTTTTACTGGTCTGGTTGTTTTTGTTTTCTCTGTTTCTTTCCCAGGGCAAAAATCCTAATTCATCCTGTTGCTACTGAGCTCCTCTTTAGCGAGTGCTAAACAATCAGAAATACAGCAGCTACTGGCTAAACTTCAAAATCCTGGAGTGTAGTCCCAGCATGGAGGATGCACACACACGTTAGAGAGAGCTGGATGCATTATACATTTGTCTGACTTGAGTATGCACAGCTGAGGAAATCAGGTTGGTTGGTTCTGGCTCTTTTGTGAACTCTGACAGATCCTCACCCACATTTGTCATCTTAGTCATTTTATTCCAGCCATAAAAGCAACTTTATGTCCATTCCTTACCTGCTCACTGGGAGGCAGGAGACTAATTTATTAGGGAAAGAAGTAGGCATTAATCAAGTTATTCACATGACAAAGACTGGGCAGTGTCTATCGGTATTTCTCAGGTTGGCCTATACCCATGTTTCAACTCAAATGTGTCCAGTGTTCAAATTCAAGTGCAGCCTGACCTTCACATCTAAAGGAAAAGCACAAGTTTCACCTTTCTTTACCCCTCAGCACTGCCCAAAAGGGTGCCTACATGGAGCATTAATGGGTCACCCTGGGTACAGACACATAGATGAGAGATTTTCCCCGTTTTCCCACCTGCCTACCCCTCTGCAGAAGCAGGGGCTCGAGTGAAGCTCTGTAGGCCCAGCAGACCGGGCTCCCCTGGCACTCAGACAACTTTTCCACAGCCAGAGCTCAGTGTTTTCCTGCACAGAACAACTTGCCAGAATCACAGTTCACCTTTCACATCTTAATAGGCATAGACAAATCTGAAACTTCCCTTCTGAGGACAGGCTGTTTGAGTTGCTTGTTTTTACAGTGTTACCCTGCCTGTGTCAGTGTATGACATTTCAAGAAGTGAAAACACCCATTTAGTTCACCCCCAGACCTGACTGCCATTCTTTTTCTCTCAATGTAACTTTTTTCTCAATGTTGTCTCAATGGGACAACATGTCCTGCTCATTTTCTGGTTGTGTCCAGATTTCTTCTCTCCCAAGAAAGGGGTGCTTCATGATTTCTGACACTGAGTCAGAATCAACTACAGCACTTGACAGTTTGCCTTTGAACAGCGGGGACAGGAATTGATTAGGGCTAAGCGAAGCTGTCAGACTACAATTTACTAAGACAAAGTCATCTACATCACCTAGCTCCTTATAGTGTTTTGATATTTTTAGACATGTTACTAGTGAGCATGTATCGATTACCATTCCTTGAACGTGGCAGAGAGCATTTCCCTACTGAGTGCCTAAATGATGTGTATGTTGAAACATTTAATTGAATGTAAGTATGTTATTGGTAATTTTATTCAGGATTCCCACATGAGACAAATCACACCCATTACTGAGAAGTCCAGCTCCTGGAAAGGGGCCCAAACCTATATCTGAAGTTAAAGGCACTGGAAAAATACAGGGTGAGAGAGTGGAAGGAAAATTTAATTGCTCAAGCATTGCAGGGACATAAGAAATGGATTTTTCTTATATTACTTACACCACTTAAAAATTGTGTGCCTAGACTCCTTTCCAAATACAGATAGAAAGCTGTTTTAGTTAACCATATGAAGATGGAATGAACTGCCAAGTGAAGGCAAAGATAAAGGACACATCAGAATAAATCTCTTAATCTCTTAACAATGACTCTACTCTGTAGCCTGAGTCGATCCTGAGATATTCCTTACTTTATTTTCCCCTTGCAAAGTATTTCAGAAAAATAGCAAAACAGGTAGAGGGCCACAGGGGTAGGAATTAGGTAACTGATGCATGCAGGTATGGTCTGTAATACAACAGTTTGGGTGTTTTGATGATACGTATACAGCAGTCTAAAACATGAATATTTACGCAGCAACAGTTCCTAATTTTGCAAAGGTCTCTGAGAAAGTGAAAAATACTACACCAAGTTTGTGTGAAGACAGTAAAATCTAGAAGACAAGAAATACAATCTACCCTTCACTCAGCATGCAAAAGATGTCCTCCCTGGTGTTAACAGAAACTGCACGCATGCATTTACAAGTGAGTGTAATTTGAAATGCCTACAAATCAATATTGGGGCCGAAAATATTCCAAACAAATACACAAGCTATTAACTCGAATCCTGATTCAGCCTACAACCACTGAATTTTCAGTTGTTGAAATGCCATGTTCACCATGCAAGAGAGAGGAGAGATGCACGTTGTGAAGCTGCATTTGTGACCAAAGCAAATCCTCTGACTGTTTACCAGTGGAGTAAAGCAGCGTGCAGGGCTCTCCAACTTCCCTCTGTGCAGAGCAATATCACATGACAGAACCTCTACTGCACGAAATGGCAAGCTGGGAAAAATAGATAAGGAAAGCATTGGTATTGAAATACACAAAGAACAGCAGATACTCTTTATTGTGTAACGCATTAAATTATAGTGGATGGTGTAAGTAATTCAGAAGCGTCACTCAAGTGTAAAAAAAGCACTTAAAGGAAAAAGTTTGTAAAATTCATGAAACCTTTCTTCCCCAATTTCTGAACCCCCCCTTTTGAAATATCCTCAGGGTACAGATGGGAACATGCAGATTTTTAAGTTGGAATATGTACATTTCACGAGCCCAGTAAAATCACACGGCATGCTACAGAATCCGACAGCAAAACGGCAGGAAACAAAGACAGGATTCTAACTGACAGTGAAGAGGGAGCTCAATTTTTTTCCACAGTGCACCAAAGCAGAAGTCCCTTTGCTACATGGAAAGGGGAATGGCACCTGGATTCACATTTCTGCACCTGTTCTCTTGTGCTGAGTGCAAGCTTGCTCGTGCTGGTCCAGCACCAACTTGGTGCATGACCCAGCTTCACAGAGGCCTCAGAAAACACCCTGCCTGGGACTTCTGCAAGTTCTGTCAAACAGACTTTCTGAAATACCAGTGGCTGAAACTTACTGACACCAGTTATGGGTAGATATCCTTTCCCGTTCCTTTACCGGATGGCAGATGTCCATACCCGATTTCCTCGAAAAACGAAGAAATTCTCCATAACAACATGACTCATACCAAATTGCCAAATTGCCCAAGGTCACAACAGAGAAACTCACTTTTTATTTCCCATGAATTACATGTATCATGGTTTCCAAACTACTGCTGGTCCAATAGATTATTCACCTTTTCATTCACCTTCAAAGTCGGTGCTAATACATCCCAGGGGGGTTGTTTTGTACTTCAATGCAGACATGTCCATTCACTGAGGGCATATCAACAGGTATTTTCAGCTTGCAGATAATGATCTCTACAATTTAAGTCTAAAACATTTACCACACTGTGTGAAACGATAACACAATCTCAGCTTGCCTGCACTTGCCAAAGTCATAGCAACCAACCCCACTGAAAGCCCAGCTCTTGCACCTTTCCTTCTTTATTTGAAGAAAGCAACTTGACTAGCAACCTTTCCTCAGCACCTTCTTTTCAATGAGCTACTGAAGCCTGAGCCCTTACACGTGACAACTTGGCATACAGGTCTCAAACAAAGGATCAGATGCTCAGGAACAGGACCTGCTAAGCCTCCACAAATGTTTGCATTTAGTCCTTACACAGATGCTCAGCAGGGATTTCTGTGCTTTGCCCTGTGGGCTTCAGAAATGTGGTCGGTACCTGCTGGCACTCACAGCCTGCTCAGGATGAGGGTCATTAGCCATGCCCTAAGCACGAGCTGGTTTTGAAAGTGTTCAGCCCCTGTACAGTGCTTTATGTTATCGGCCCTAAATAAGCAGCCAGAAGGAGCTGTCCTGTCACCCAGCACTCACTGGGTGTGTTCAGACATAGCAGCAGATTTCTGCCAAAATCCCTGGCTCTGCATGACGACAACACAGCTGAGAGCTGGCAGGTTCCTCGCATCTCACCACCCACCATCTCAGCCATTCTGAAAACTTGGAGGTTTGAACGCTAATTTCGTATTGAAAGAGGAGCCAGTATTTAATATATCGTCGACCAGCTGACTGGTGGCCCTGCATGCCATCATTTGGTTTGTGCTGTGGTGGGGAAGAGCTCTGGGCTGACTGGGATGCCAGCCGCTGGCACAGGGTGGGCAGCTGGGAAGGAAGGAGCTCCTGGGCCTGAGCAGAGTGGGATCCCAGAGGCACATCAGCACTCCTGGAGCACATGTGTGCTCTCCTGATGACATTGGGCAGTTCAGTCCAACTCAAAACAACAGCAGAGCTGCCTCCAGAGAGCCTGTGAGCTCCTGATGCTGCTGCCCACAGACTCCACTGTGCCAAGCTCAAGTCCCCAGGTGTGTCAGGGGTACATTACCTCGGAGGGGCTGAGGGAGCCCACAGGCAGTTTTTATGGGTTTTTTTGCTTGGCCAGTGTCAGACTTCAGCTTTCATTGACCTCGACAGCAATACACAGAAGCTACTTCCACATGAATTAACTGTTCTTGAATAATATCACCAAATATTTTAAGACCCAAATTGCTTGCTTTGAAATGCTTACCTTTACCTATCCTCCTTTTATCTCACAAACCAGGAAGAGGAATGCTGCCAAGGCAGGAATCTGTTTGGCTTGTGATGAGCTCCTTGATAGGCTCCTTATAACATTTCAGTGCACCGCAGGCCTCTCGCTAATCATTGAGGTGAACGAGCTTGAGTGGCTGCCTGGAGTGAGCTTTAGGAGGACTTGAACCCTCCAGAGGACAAAATGATAAAAAGAACACGGGCACCTAGGGCCAAATCACTTCAGCATGAGGGAGAAGCATTTTATTTTGTTTCAGTGGGTTTCTTTTGAAGTTATAACCTCTCAAAAGTGAAAACTAAAAGCCATATCTTTCATGTTTTTTGCATTTCTCCCCATATCATTCTGTCTAATAACTACCTTTATGTCTCCTTTAACTGTCCTGGATGCATTTGATTTCCACGCACTGATTTTTTTTCTGAACTTAGTATCAGGTTATTTTCCCTTGCCCAGCTCACAAAATACTTTTTCTTGCTCACAACTGCAACTGAATTTCTTTTCTTCTCAGATTTTGCATACAGTCTGGCTACTCTCCTGAAGGAGCACAACAATAATCCTCTTCCCTTGGATCCCATTTGGAGTCTAGATTCCTAATCTAACATAAAATTCTCAATTCTACATCTGTTTGCCAATTTTTCATAGCATGTTTATTACCACAACTCTGAAAAAATTAATATATATCTCAAAAACATAGCTTTATTTTCATATTGCCACCCATTTGCATGAGTCTGTGCATCCTTCTTGTGAACAGCCCAGAGAACAAGGCTGCTGGCAAGGAACATGACCATGTCTGCAGAGAACAAACCCTGAGGATGCAAAGGTACCACACTGCCAGCTGGTGACATGGGACTCCAACCCAACCTAAACCTGCTCACATTTTCAGCTGGGAGTAACAAACCTCTGAGTACCTGCTTCTGAACAGGCCCGAAGAAGATAGGAGGGTAGAGAAATTTAATTAAGTAGCCTGTTCTGTCACAGTCAGTCAGGACACTATTGTTGCTGGTTTTGAGGTTTGTAGGACCATTGCCAATTTTCATCATCCTCACTACAGAAGAAAAAAGGAATGCAACCCCTTTGAAATGAACAGAAAGGAGAACTTGTAGGCTCCTCTGGTGATCCTCAGCTACCTGTGAAGACTTAGACTGTCCAACACTACACAACAAAGTGGCAAGGAAACAAACATCAAACCTGACCAAACTTGCAGCTGGATCATCTGTGACTGTCTCAGACCCAAGCCTGGCAGGCTGTGAGATGGGCTCAATAGGTGATATCCTAAACATCCAGTAGCAGGAACAGTCATTGTTTTTGCTACTTTGCATTATTATGCTCTGAATTTATTATCTGAATCAGGATAAACTTCTTCAGATTTATGTGTTTGGATTAGGGTTTGTTTTCTTTTCTGAAAAAAAAAGCCTAACAATAAACAGGAAAACAAGGACCTTTGGTCTAATTTTCCCTTCATTCAAACTCTTTGTTTCTGCCTGCATTTGGCATGCGTGAAACAAGGACAGGTTCCCAAAGGAACAAAAATTTTCCTTGATTCATAGTTGGGTTAGTGTAGATGGAGCTGAAATCAGGCTCCAAATAGTTTGTTTAGAGTTTTTCCCTCTGCTTTATTTTGCCCACGCTACAAGTGAGTTTGGCAAGTGCATCTGGGTCCCTGCTACAAACACAGCAGAGCAGAGGGACGTGGTGGCTGCACCACTGGGCTTCACACACCTGTAAAGGAGAGTGGCACGCTGGGCTGCAGAAGACAGAATTCCTAAATATATATGCTGTAGCCCAGTGGTTGGGAGATGCAATTAGATGTCTGCTTGGAACATAAAATATTATCCATTTTGTTTTCAGAGCCTGCCATATGGTTCCCTTGAGAAAACAAGACATTAGAGGAAAGCCTTAAAACCTTTCACGCTTTCACAAATGCCCAAACCCCCACTATTTTACTCAGCCTGAGCTGTTGCCCACAGCCTTTCCTGGTAGGTGTTCTCACCCACTCTGGGCCCTCTGAGCAGTTAGTCACCTAAGAAAGCCCAGTCCCACAGCAGATGACAGACAGTGACAACAGCCAAGCCTGTTAGGAGGAATTTCACCAGAAATCGTTGTTTTGGTTGCATGGACTGAGTCACATTACAAACTTTCCAATCAGATTTCAAATCAACTGGAATTCATGGCAGCCTGACTCAAGAGCTTTCATTCTTTCTGCTCAAAAGACATGGCTGATTTACCAGCAACCAGACTACAGTCCTTACACATGCAAGCACTTGTCCAACAGCTCTCCAATTAGGAAGGAGTCTGGTCCCATTAAGACTCATCCCACAAACCCTTACTGGATGAATTTGAGTTCAAAGCTAGATCCAGAGTCTGTATCTCACACATCTGTTGCCAAATATCTTAAATCTTCCACTTAGGGTCTAGAATTTTGATTAAAATAACTTTTTCTGAATGGATAGAAAAGGCTAAAATCGGGGGTACAAATGCTTCCAATTACAAAGCCACTGAATATTTCAGGCTCCCAAGGATAAGATTTGACAAAAGTTGGAGCTGAACTTGGAAACTGTATGGAAATCCCCCTTGGTCTAACTGCATGCATGGTAGTTTCTCCTTTTTTACCTACAACAGCAATATGTAAGCTGATACACAATAATTTCCCAGGCCATCAGAAAAGGAATTATCAAAACTGTGTAAGACCCACAGAAATATCTGGAATCCTAAGTTGTTTTTATGCAAATTTTCCAGACAGCTTCAAACACTTATGAGACCCATAACAAACCTCTCTCTCAGAAACACCTCTGGTTTCCTTTTTGCACTAAGTATTTAATTTAGTGAAAGTTAAGAGAGATTCAAACATTATTTCTAGCTACAAATGTTGTAATGCATTAAAAAATCAGTAATAAAAGGAATAAACTTTAAAAAAGATATTATAATTAAGACAGTTCCTAAGGTCCTTTTATTACAGTAACTCTACCTGGCCAAATCTCACTTGACATCTGTCCACTTAACATCCTTTTGAACAAAAGATATTCTTCTTCCAGAGCATTCAGAGACAGCTACTGCATTTTAATTTCACACCTTGCCTTAATAACAAATTAACTTGAAAGCACAGATAACCCTTTGTTAAATACAGGCTGCTCTGGGCCTGCAATCTTTATTTCTAATGGAATATTGTAGAGCCAGGTTTGCACTGTATCTATAAGCAAACAGTAAAATGTAGGAACAAATTCAGCAGAACTGTTTTATTCTGGTGAACACCAACACGATCAGCTCTTACTCATACTGTCTGAAACAAAGCCCAACAAAAAGGGCCCTGGATCAGGCTCACAAATATTTGCAGTAAGACAATTTGAACTCTCCCAATGGATAGGAAAAGTGCCAAGGTGTATGACTAAAATCCTTCTCTCTACAATGTGAAGTTGCCCCTTTCCCTGAGGCCCAAAAGTGGCTTTACCTGGGGACCTACACATATTCACGTGCTCAGCAGATTCCCCCACAGCTGTGATCAGCTCTCCCCTTAGATGTGGAAATCACTCATCAAAGGCAGTAAATATGTTAAGACACATGATTTGGGACACCTCCAATTCGTGACCTGGACACTCCCATACAGCTCTCAAGGTGACCACATGAGGAAGACTCTGCTTGCTCTACTGCTGACACCCCACGGAAGTAGAGAGGCACAAAGTCACCATCAGAGCCTGCTTCAGTCTCCACCTAAATGTGAAAATAAGCGACAAAAGCAGGTTCTAGAGACACTGCTCACTTGCTGTTTGCTGTGGCCCAGGCCTTCTGGAAAGGCCCCTCTCACAGCCCAGCTGTGCCTTTTCATCATCATCTGCTTCATGGCTATTTCAATCTGACGGGCGGGGGGGACCTCGACTTTCGTGAGTACTAGGAATGTTATGTAAAGAGAAATCTCACTCTTTCCACTGTGAAATTTTGCCTCAGGCAACTTATGAATGTTCCAGGGAAGATATTCACCATTTTCAGCAAAACAGCTGACAGATCCATCTGCTGCTCTTGGTGATATTGGGTGCAATTTTCAAGTGTCTCAGTAACATACACTCCTACAGTTCCAGGGAAAAGCCTAGTTCCTCCTGCAAGACAATTGCAAGGGAGGGGAGACAATAAGCTTTTGCTTTAAATTTTTAAATAATTTTAAGGGTGAATTGCTTTTAAAATATCTCAACACTGATGACCATGAAGTTTGGAGGAACTGGTTTTATACAGTTACAATGAGTTTCCCAAGATATAGAGATAGTCAAGAGGGAATTTTCCAGTGCTCTTAGTCTAATTCATGTATTTTAGAAAACTTACCTTTATTTTATCCAGAAAAAAATCCCTGGAATTTTAGTTGCCTTAAAATTATATGGAAAACTTCTTATCTCATACTTTTTAAACAGTAAAAATGTAGATTCATATCTATTGCAATATTCTTTGATAGCCGGGTGGACAATATTTTCACTTGGTTATTTTCAATGCAAAAGTAAAAATGGTTCTTTTGATATTAAAAATTTAAACATTTCAATTTGAAATTTATTTTCACTGTACAAAAACCAGGTTTGAAGAGGAAGTGCTTGAGTTTAAATTAAATGGTTTAGTTGAATTAATATATATTACTTACTTAAGATTTTGATTAGCCAAACAAGCAAATTTTTCTTGCTTTGAAACCTTTTCACCCTAATTTTTCAGCATGATTCTGAATTAAAAGTGAGTCATTCAAACAGATGTCACCACAAATTTATGGGTCAGAGAATTCTGAGTTTTCTCTGCCACGAATGTGTGAAACAGAAAGACTTGAATGCTACTCTATGGAAAAGCTCACTGTAAATTTACCTGCAACAGAGCTGCACAGGCACCTACAACAGTCCCAGGCACAGTCATGCCCATGGGGTCAGCTGCCAGCAACCTCAGCTGCCAAACCTCCTGTGGATGTGGCACCAGGGACACAGCTGACACCTACCCCA
This sequence comes from Daphoenositta chrysoptera, assembly GCA_013397915.1. Lineage (NCBI taxonomy): Eukaryota > Metazoa > Chordata > Aves > Passeriformes > Daphoenositta > Daphoenositta chrysoptera. The sequence continues at coordinate 91,816 of VZRO01002836.1, forward strand.
CAGGGGAACACATCACCATCTCTTTAAGGGAGCCCCACGGCTGGCAGCCTTTCTCTGTACCTTGTGTCACATTAATAAAACAAATAAAGATATAATTTGTTTCACCTTGGTCACTACTCCTTTGGTCCTCTTGACCCATGTCAGCAAGCAGGGACTAGGAATTTGCTGCATCTGACGGCCTCCTCACCTCATGGATAAAGGAGAGCAGTATAAAAAACCAGCCCCCTGAAACTCATGTTTGGCAGCTGGCAACCTCTCCTGAACTGCCGTGGGGGCTTTCATCTCTCTATGAACACTGCACGACTGCTGGGGGAAGAGATGGCGACAGAGCAACAACAAAAAAAATGACACACAACTGTGTTCAACGGTGCCAAATCTCACTCTCCCAGTGCTGGTAAAAAAGGCAAAGTTTCTCAGGCTTCCCTGTAAGGTCACAGCTGGTACTTCTATGAATCTTCTTATTACATGGGAACGAGGCAGAGGTTCATAGAGGGAGACAGATGGTGAGGAGCAATGTTACTTATCCTAATGTGCATGTGAGACAAAGAGCTGTTTGGCATCCCTCTCGCTGCCAGTCCTCGCCGCGCCGCGGCGGGCAGCCGACCCCCGCCAAGCGTTTGTTCCCCTCCACTTTTTATTCCTCCCCTCAGTGAGTCTGATCCTGCTTGTCTTCGGTGTTTGCATGAATCACAAGAGATGTTTTCCAGAGATTTGGGCTCTAATGAGCAAGGCCAGCAAAAACAGCAGCAACAAACAAACAAGCGGGCCCGAGCCAAGCTTGCCCACCGCCGTGCGTTTGCATTCACGTCGGCCTCCCCTCCGCCTGCCCCGTCTGCCAAGCCCTGAGAGTGGTGGCAAGAGTGGGAATGGGCAGCCCCGGGATGGAGCTTCAGCATTTGGGTTGTAGATGTACATATTAATCACACTGAAAACACAAACCGTGCCTGGGATTTTCACGTGGGAAGGGCAGGAGGGAAGCGAGCTTTGTGTTGGAGGGAAGGGGGATATTAATTGTGGCTCCAGCCAGGACTTCAACTGTGGGAATTACAAGCAGGAAAAGAGAAGGTAAAAATGCAGTTTGCATATTCATTGAAGTACAGCTTAGAATACGAGGAAAGAAGGGCAGACTTTGATCTCTGTGGTATAAGGCTATCGCTGGAAGAACCTCACTCATTCCAGCTGAATTATTCCTGTTTTTCAGCAGCAATGGAGAGGAGAATCTGCTCTCTCCTGAGACCAACCTCCTTCAGCTGAAAATGGAAAAATTCACATAGCACTTCCATTGCTATCACAGTGAAAATGCATCTGGAACTTATGCTGAAATCATATGAACAGGATCTTCCAGGAAAGACCTTGCAGAACCAGAGGCAGCACTTCTGAGAGAAGATAAGATATGGCTCCATCACATGGCAATCACCCTTCCAGACCACCAGCCAAGGATGCAATTCTTCATTCAGGCAAGTAACTATTTACAAGAAGGCTGGCTGTGGAGAAACCCATCCTACCTCCTGAAAACATGATGGTCAAAAATGTAAAGATTGCCCCTTGAACTGGCACTCAGAGGAAGGAGGAGGAGCTGGACTGGGAATTAGCAAGTTGCAGCAAGAAGATGAAGGGAATTGCTTGTCCAGGGTATTTTTATCTTGTGGTTCTGTAGGCAGGAAGGCAAATGGAAAGGCAGAACATGATTTGCAGCTTATACAGGACTTAGAGTAACTCCTAACTAGCATGCCATTGTGGAGGGAGAGAAGGCAAGATGAAAGCACAGCTCTTTTTAGTTTGCTTTTTTTTAAACTATTACTAAAACAGTTTAATTCCTTAGCAGAGCAGATGAGCAGATGAGATCACATTCACTTTAATACCAATTAAATTTAACCAGGCTTTACTTAGAAGTAACCAGAGAACTTTCTTTCAAACAAACCAAACAAGATTTAATATGCTGGAAATGTGATAGATTGGCAGCGCAGGAACTTGAAAGTCTACAGCAAAATTGTTGATGATCAACCCTGTACAAGCTCTACTGATTCACACACATTCATCTATACACTGAGAACCCTATATTCCAGTGTACCCCAGAACCAGTGTAAATTTTTGTAGCTTCAGCAAAAGGCTCTATGTCATGTCAGCCTCTGCCATCATTCTGCCTTCTGTCCTCGTAGCACAGGCCTGGCAGTGCCACTGGCTCTTCCTGAAAAGAACTAGGCACCTCTTCCTGAGAAGAACTGGGGGGATCATCATGCTCAGCTTCAGGGGTGATAACTTGCAGACACCAGGAACCAAGGAATGGGGTCCTTCTTGCAGCAAGGCTTACACAGCCTCATGGTCATTGATGAGCTACTACAAACCTAGAGACAGTGTGCTAGTAGTAACTTGATATTAATAAGCATCATTTCACTCAGGACTAGCTACAGGGCCACCCCACAGGCATCAGTGTTCCTGTGACTTACAATTAAAAGATGAGGCAGCACTTGTGCACGCAGACAGATATGCTTAAAATAAATGCTGAAAATGTCTGACGAACTTTTGCATTTACTATTTACTTGTGATTTTTGTAACAAACACCAAGGAGGAGGAAAATAAGATTTCATTCGGCATCATTTTGGTTTCCTTCATGTTTGTAAGCAACTCCCACTGTCTCCACTACAAAAGGCAACCCCGCTTCTTCTGGATGTCCCACAACACAGCATGGCCAGTTTCCAGCTCCCACTACAACACGGGGGAGTTTCCCTATTGGTTTCAGTGGGAAATATGAGCAATCAGCACCTCAGAAAATTAATTAACTTCCATGACTCATCTGTGCTTTAGCCTAAGCTGACTTGTCAACATCAGGGGAAGAAGTCTGCTGGCACCGACTTTAAAATTCAAAGCACCCTTTCCACCTCTGGTATAATTTCAACTAAGACCTACTGCAGCCAAGTGCTTCAGGATTTCAGAGTCTCTGAGTATGAAGGGCTGTTAACATTTTACAGGTTACTGTTTCTTGCTGGAATGGGTATCAGGTTCTACTGCAGTAAAGCAGGGTACTGGGTTCATGCTAACACACCCTCCCTGCCAACCCACCCAAACCAAGAACTGTGAGTCAGGCCTTTGGCAAACACGGATAATATCCTGAGTTGGGAGGGTCCCACAAGGACCATCAAGTCCAGCTCCTGGCCCCGCACAGGACAGCCCCAAGAATCCCACCATGCTTGCTAAAGATGCTTTATTTTGCTCCTCCCATCTGTGCAATATTCATATTTGTACACCTAATTCAGAGAATATTTTCAGCAGATTATTATAAGAAATTATAAAATTATAAAAATTATAAGAAAGGCTTTGTTTAGAGGTTAAGTATTTACAATATTCCAATATATCTCATATTTCTGCCACGCATCTATTTCCTAAGCTACACTGAACACGGAGACTGAATTTCTAGCTCAAATATTCAAACTTGCACCTTGATTTCTGCACTTCTGTTATCACCACAAATAGTTGTAATAAAAACACTACTAGCAACAACACTACATTAATATACTCCAAACTAAATAGTAAAAACCCTACAGTGAGCTGAATTGGCATTCATTATTCCAGTTGTTTCATATCTTTAAATGATTCTGGTAAATCGATAAAGCTCTGCAAAGTGGCTGTTGTCTGCTGATTTCTAACTCCAGTCAGTGGCATCCACTCTTTAGTGCACCACACACTTGCTGTGTAGCCATTAGATGAAAGCACTATCACCTGTCAAACAAACTGCTAGAACTGTGATAAATTAATGATCAAATAGTACAGTCTGATGTACAGTAGCAGTGCCGAGGCTAGTTACAACCAGGCCTCATGCTTTAAAAATGTAGCTGACATTAAAAAAAAATCAGCCGTTAAAGAAAAATGTCACACAGCTTTTCAAAAAAATATCTATTTAAAAAATGACCACATACTGATACTCCAGGATTTGCGGTTTTGCTTAAAAAAAAAAAAAAAAAAAAAAAAAAGTGTTGTGAATGCTACAGTAAAACCTCTCTGTATACGATGAATTTTCAAGGCAAGCAACAACACACAGCTAAGCTGAGAGGATGTTTGTATTTTTTTGGTAAGTTGTGCTGTGTACAAATCTGTACCTCGGAGGAATCCTCTGGTGTGTCACGGACAAAACTCTTGTTTGCAAGGGAAATGTCCTGAGTTCTTCTTTTTCCCCTAATGCTTTTGATTTTTGACATCATGGGTAAAATATTTCAAGGGAGCTCCATATCACTTCTAAATATAAACAATACAAAATAAGCCTTTGCTTTTGAAGCACTTGACATCCTTTGAGCTTTGAATTTCAACTCCTAATAACTCTTGATGCTCACTGCATTAATGTATAAAGTCCTTTTTGTGAGCTAGAAATGGTTCCTCATGTCCCTCCTGCCATTGGCTTTATGAGCTTAATTTATTCTTTTTAATATAAAATCTCATTACCTGAACATGACACCACCACTTCCATTTTATCTTTGATATAAGAACAGAGAGAAACCAAAATCAAAACCTTAAATAAAGTCTGTAATCATCCCTCACTTTCTCTTGCTTTTCAAATTTCTAAACAAAATTAAGTAAAAATACCTTCCAGGGCATACTAAGAAATGTAAAGAGTGGGGGGAAAAAAAAGAAAATTACTTTATAGTGAACTAACAAGGGACATAATTACTTACACAAGCAGCATATCTTTTTCTTGATGATATTCCTTCATGTTTATTTTGCTATATTTGTAAAAGATGGGGAGTGCCTAAGAAGAATGGATATGCTGGAAAGCTTGATCTACTGAAGTAACTTCTGAACAAAGAGTTACTTAACCTTAGGCAAAATACACTTTTTCTAAACTTTACTTTAGCATAAAACACTTAATAGACTGTAAAATATGTATTAATGGATTAAAAAAAATCTTTAAGAAATGGAAACAGCTAAGGAAAAGCCACCTCTGAGAGAATTCATTGAGATGGAGGATTTAGTTAGGACTTCTTGAGTCCTGATTTTAACTGAAAATTGGAGTGATCAGGGTATTAGCACATGAAAGCATCACTTCCATGCACTAATGGCAGTTCCTTTATGTTGTTGTTGTTGTTAGGGATGTGACTTAAGCGTTGACTTAAATTATGAATTTGGCAGGGATCAAACTCCATGATCTAATTATGTCTCAGGGCTTTCACTGAGTCTTTTGAGGTAGCTGGTTGCAAAGATAAGGACTTTTTCACAAGGAACATGCTTTTCATCCGAATTCACTTCCCAGATCCTGCAGAATCTTTATGTTCTGTCCACTTACATGGAAGCCTTCAACAAATAAAGGCTTGCATCCCTGGAAAACTATATTTTAACTGTGAAATGTCAACCACTCCCTTAGAGAGCAAATGACCTGTAAATTTTTTAACTCCTGTGCTGTGCCTTTTCCTCTGATACCAACAATAACACGGACTGTGTTCATCTGAGGTTACCGTGCTGCACCTATTGCTGTGAACATCAATTAGAATGAGTGAGAAAATTAAATTAGGCACTTTCTGTAGTCATAGGTAGCTTATGACAATCCCATTTCCCACTCAAGGATCACTCAATGCTTTGGGATTAGAGTACATTTTAAAACCATGACCCCTTCAAAAATTTTATATATATTGGTAATAGGAAGCTGGATTTTACCTCCAAAATGAGGGAAGAATAGATGAATCCCCCTGAAAATTTGTGCAAATGGATATGTGAGAATTAGGCTCCATGAACCTGCTATCCAATTGCATTGGGAAAAGAAGAAAGCTTCCTAATCGGGATGAGAAACTGATATGTTGTTGGATATAGATTGGATACATTGATTTTGATGTACAAACACATTCTGCAATAATTATACAGAAGGGTACAACGCTTGTAAATTAAACCATCTTAGCTGACTTGAGCTCATTTTGTCATTTATCCTTTGTTTACTCTTCCAGTATTACTAAGTACTCTTCATTTAATTAAACATACTCGTAACATTCCTTCAATTAGATAAATAATGCAGCTGCTTCCTCCATCACATAAGGATGGGAAATCAAGATAATGCAATATTTATTTTTATTGTAGTTCTCTCTCTGTCAGACACTTAACAATCAAACCCATGCAGCTGCTAGGTCTATCAGTGGTATTTCAATCCATATAGATATTAAAAGAAGTAAATATCTCATTATCTACTTAACTATCATAATCTGCTAAAATTTTGGCAGACCAGGTAAGGGAAAATTGAAAGTGGCTTTATAAAAACAACTTATTAGCAGACTCTTAAGTGATAAAAGGCTTCAAGATAAATACCACAGATAGTAAAAGCTAGCTTAAACCACTGATTTGAAACTCTTACAGAAGGTTGATGGTTTCCAAATAAGTAGCAATTAGTCTGAAGTAATCCATTTATCTCCTCTGCAAGTGACTGAAATAAAGAGAAATTAGATAAAACTACATGCAGAGAAACAACTAAGTGATAACAGAAATGCAATCAGATGGTACTGAACAAAAATTATAAAGGCAGGGCAATAATATATAGTTCATTTGCTTATTGAAGGCTTTGATTCATTCCCTGTGGTAATTGTAAAATTTAATAATATCTGTATACTTACAGTGTTCTGAAAAAAGCCCCACCATTACACATTGTTATCCCTGTAGGTTGGATGACAAACGCCTGGGGCAATGCTACCATCAAAGCATGTGACATACCCAACATGGATCTTCTAATCTTCATAGGGACAACAACTGTCATTTTTAAAGTGCATGGCAAATGAAGAGGGCATAAGAAAGGAAACTTCTCCTTTTTGGGGGGCTGCTGGTGGTAGGGACTGCTTAAGTCTACGCTGTGCTTTAAAACTGCAGTAGCAAACCCCAAGTAATTCATTTGAACAGTTATATAGATTTCTTAATGCTTAAAAAGTGCTGTCCAGGCTGGGAATAACCCTCTGTTCCTTCGAGAACTCATACTCTCCTAGCTAATATATACAGCTAATACACTGTACAGCTTATATGTCAAAAATAGATCAATGCCTGCCAAAGGAAGATATGTACTGTTCCAGCAAACACTTCTGCTTAAAACTTTGTGGTTTTTTTTTTCTCAATGACAGGTAATATTTTTTTAAGCTATGCAAATGAAATAAAAGAATCTCCAGTCTGATGATTTCTATTTACATTTTTTGCTCATGTAATTTTAAGTGCTAGCCCTTGTGTGGTTCTCTTCATTTCCCTGTGCTACAAAACGTGGCACAGACGGTGCAAATCACCGACCCTGATAGTCTGAATAGGATTGTCACTTTAATGTTCAACGTGTTTTCTTCTTAACGTTTTCTTCGCATTATAACAAGACTGCACTGTGAGACACCTTTTGTTATGTATATATGAACAAAAGCAGTCAGAACAAATTTAGTACACTGAGCAAGGGAACTAAGAGTTGACAACAGTTAATAGACAAGATGCTCTATACTAGATTTAATCTGCTCTTAAATGTGCCTTCCTGAGACTGCGTAATACACTGGTCAGACAGATCAGTGTCGTACACTTTCAGATGGAAAAAGGTAATGCAGGATCTATATAAAAAACAAAAATAGCCCCATAACCCCCCCAAACCATGAGTTCAAGATATGTTTTATTATAGGAGCTCCCAAAGTAATTGTCTGGCATATTCCTGTGGCAGCTATAATAGCTATAATAGTAAATACAGATTTCACACAGTATAAGTCATTTTTTTCTGTGACCAGTGCAGTGAAACTGTGGTCTGGGAAAAAGGATCACAGACTGATGGAATGAGAGCACCCAAAACCACTGACCATTTTAGTTCCATTAAGTGGCACTACAATCACCAGTCAAATCCATCCATCCAGCAGTTTTCCCCTATACCCTGCACTAAAAATAGAGGCTTGTTATAACCCCTTAGATTCCTTCCACAGGTTTCAGAAAGATGGTGACTGGACCAACTGTCAGCGGGTTGCTGCAAGTACTCGATGAAGTTAAACATGAAACATCTTTGTTCAATCAGCACAAAATAAAAGTGATAAAAGAAACCATCTTTCACAGGAAGTTCTTTCCGTTGCTGAAGTACAAGATTTATTCTCTTTAAGAAAAAAAGAAAAATAGAATAGTAGAGACCGCAGAGCCATTCTCATTTTGAAACAGGCCTGAGATTCTCAAGGAGTATGGGTTGGTAATTTTTTTCAGTGGAGTAGAGTTCTGAGAGATGAGACAGAGAGTTAGATCTGTGCTCAGATGCAGGGATGGGCAAATTTCAGGAAGTCACTAGGACAAGGACAGCTTTTCCTGTGTCTGTTCATTACTACTTGCACAATGGCCTCCCATTACCGAGCAGAGCCTCCAAGATCTTCAGTGATAAAAAAATACTAACTAGTAACAAAAACTAAGTATACTTATGTTGAACTTTAAAATATAGGAGTGGAATTTAATACAGTCTGCATTTCATTAGTTTTAAACCAATTGGATTAACTTGAATAAAATGAGTAGATATGACCATTTTAGAATGAAATGCCTGAAAACAAGAATGAGAGATGAAAATTTCCCCCAAACTCACTCTTATCATTAAAAAAAAATCACGCTTTTAATATGATCTGTCAAGAGTTTCATGGGAAGATGCCAGTTGTAGCTGATGTGGAGGTTTGAGATATTGTTCAGGAGTAAGATAATGTGGCAGTGATATACTTAACCCAGGAATTCTGAATGAGGCTGGACTTGATAAACAGCCAGATCATCACCAGCCAGCACTCACCAACCTGGCAAGATTCAAATTCCCAGTGCAGAGGGAATGAACAGGCTTTTCCAATCAGCTGAGAGCAGAGGAAGCAAATATTCTTGGGGAGAGCTGCAGCAGGGGGAGTGTGAGTTGCCAGGCAGAGAACCAGCAGCCAGTGCTGCCCAGTGCCCCGGGGTCGGAGGATTCCCACACTTGGAATATTCCCAGCACAGGTACCTGTGACTGACCAAGGGGGTAGAAAGCAGATTTCTTCCTCATGCTACACAGCAAGCTGACACTGGGCTGCTCGCTGTCTGACCCACAATTCATGCGTGGGAGAATGTACACGCATATTTAATACATATATATTCACTAATGATACCTCGCTACATATTTTACAGAAACAAAATATGGTTTAGGTTTTTTTAATATGTTTTGAAGTGACCAAACTCTGCAGACCCCTTTGCCAAGAATGGTATCACCCCCAGAAGCAAGTTCCAAGCACACCTGGACCTCAGTCTGTTGCCCTGCCTGGATTCAACTCTGCATGACCAAGCTCATGTTAACAAGAAAAAATCCTGTTCTGACAGTGATCATTGATTCCACTCGCTGTAACTGAGATGGAAGACTTTACTAGACCCAGTGTTTCCAATTGTCAAAATTTTGTTTGAACTCTTACATCACTGAATGCTTTTATTTAGCCCCCAGTTTCTCACATGTCTGAGACCAGAGGAGAAAACTCTGTTTTCTTGTAGGCTTCTAGCCTTACACTTATATAAAAGCATCAAAAATGACCAAAATATATCCCAAAGAGTCAAAAAGCCGAAAAGTAGGTTAAAGTCAATTCAAACTTAATAAAAACATAATTAAGAATGTTATGGAAAGCTGCCCAGAAAACAAGACTTCCCAAAATGTTTTTGCAGGGATCTGCAATTTGATTTTGTCTACAGTGAAATAACTATTCTTTTTCAAAATGTAAACTCTTCAGAGTTTAAAAAAAGAAACCTGAGTTTCTCTTCTTGAATCAGTCAATCAATTCTAGAAATGTTTTGTCAGAACACTGCAAGGTTTTCCCCACTGAGGAAAGATACATGTCTTTTAAGCACATTTAGTCAGTCCTTCCTATGCTGCAGGTCCTAAGTTATGGAAGTGAAATAAGGGAAATATTCACATTTTTACCTTACACCAAAAAACAAATAATTCCTTTTGGTTTTAATTTGACTTCTCAGGATTAAGCAGCCAGGAGATAGACTTTCTGCTATTTCATCTTATTTTTTTTTTAAATACTCATAAAATGAACTCAGCATTCAATTCATACAATTGATTCAATTGATTCAATTCATACAATTGATTTGATAACTCTGTAGAAACCTGTATACTTCTCATTCACTCATGGAGTATTTGATCGAGCCACCTGAAGATTTAGCCCTAAACTCTGACCAGCATAAACCAAAACACATCAAGAACTGTGACAGACTATTTGATTTGGTGTGTGTAGAACTCACATGTGAAGAGTAGCCTTTGACAATGCCACATTACAAAGATCTCAATGATTTATGCTTGCACTTTTGCAGTCATGATTTATGCAGCGTGGTGCTCTCTCAGCCACGAACTCTCATCCCCTGTTACTGTGAACTTCCTTTCCACGTCCCAGTTTACCAGTCACCAAGAACCCTGTGCACAGAGACAATGGCAACTTACTGTTCCCTTCCTAAATCTCCAGTGCAGCGTTCTGCCCAGATGTAAAAAGGTAACTTGATCCCAATTAATGAAAGTGACTGGGTCAGCCTGTCACCTCCCATGCTCTTTATGTGCTTCTCAGACATCTATACGCTTATTAAAACCTCAGGCACTCTACATAAGCTCTGCCTTGAAACCAGTTGCCAGAGGCATCACTGCTCAGAACCTGTCTACAGGTTCCTTGGTTTCAGATCTGACATCACATAAACCTCTCTTATCCGCCTTGGCAGCACAGATCAGATGAAAAGCGGCCCCGTCCTCACAGAATAATACTCACAAAAAGGATGGAGGCACACAATAATAAACATTTCACTGCCGCTGTTCCTCACAAATGTACCTTGCTGCTAACATGCTCCAAGGTTAGAAAATGCCTACAACACTTGGCAAACCTCCCTTATTGTTTTTATCAGAGTGCAGAACATTTCCTGGAACCTTTTTCCCAGCTAATTGTCTCTCTACTGTTTAAGGCAAAGCTGGAGCACAAGCAGTGACAGCAAATGATTTCTGGAAACATTTTTGGTTCGGAATAATTTTTGTCCTTACACTGTTTGACGACTACTTTCCGAGATCCCCTCCTTGAGTTTGACCGACCAGCAGTCTCACAGCATCAATTTTACTCACAACAGGATAGGTACCTTTCATCTTTACACAGTATTGTCTGTTAAAACCTCACCTGGAATTCCAGAAAGAGTGAGGTGACTTTGATAGAAAGAAGAAAGCAGATGGAGGTATCTGCCTAACATTTGGACTCTGAGCTACCCCATGTTCAAACAAACACTGGTGACAGCACAAGCCTCCTTGTCTCTGCCAGCAGCCCAGAGCCACTGCTGTCCTGCAAGAAGCAGTTCCCTGGCTCTGGGGCTGCTCAGTGCAATAAAATCCTTTCATTTCAGAAAGCACCTTCCTAAAAATGCAGTTTTAACCCACCTCTGCTTCTCTCAAACTGGTGACCTAGAAGAACAGCCAGTCCATCTTCAAGAGATTAGGGTCTCTTTATTTAAATGGCACACAATGGAACATTCAGGTTAGGCACATAAGAAGAACAAATGGCCTCTTAAAAAGGCTTTGAACTTTATTTCTTCTTCAAAGAAGTTTGGCTCTTGGAGGAAGTGGTTTAATAACTGAACTTGCCAGCACAGGCAGGAAATAGTATTTCCTATGTACATCCTGGCACCAAAACTAGATTGCAGTAGGAAAGGTTTCTTATTTCCTTTAAAAAATGCAGTGGGATGGGAAGAGCAAAGCATTGCCTTGGAAAGGACTTCACTCATTTGAATTTTCAATTGCTGATTCAGAGAAAGGGTTTGGATCTGGTCTGTGGCACAAATCAAAGGGACAAGAGCCTTTACCAGCACTGAGTGATAGGGATGGCTGGAGTTCTGCTTTAACAAGAACCCGTGTTTATTATTATCAGAATTTCCTCTTCTTTTGCAGGCTCATTCACAGACTGCCTAATGGGTTTCCATAAATACTAACAAGTGCTGCCTTAAGGCTTTGTTGTGCTGCACAACATTAAGCAACAACAATAGAGAACAGCTGCTCCCAAATAGCTTTGCAGTTAATTACACTATATACCTACAGTATGTCTCCGTGCCCTACATTAAGAGAGCTATTGCACATGTACCGTCCAAATAATGATGGAAGATATTCAAGACAGTCCTACACATTCCAAGCAAAATAAATGGGAACCAGACTCAAATACTCACACTGCCCTTGCTGCAGGAGACATGAAAAGCAAAATAAATTAACGTTACAGCAATAAAATTATCATCGTAACAGAAGAAGTTTGCATGCATTTTTTCATTTGTATTTGTATCTTTAGAATAAGTATTAGATGGTCTCACATCTGGTTTGTCAAAGAAGTTTGTCAGGTATTTCACAGATGTGTAATACTTTTATTTTTACAATCTGGAATAATCACAGTCTGGCATACAAAGAAGTAACTTTTATAATCGCGTTCCTCACCCAAATACATCCCCATCTCCAAGATATGCACATGAAACATTTAAATTAAGAAATAACTCTAGGATGATAAAACCTATACTTATAAGTGGTTTATATTACAATTTATAACAGGCACGTTTGCTCAGATCTTGGCTTTCTTTAATAACTTTTCAATTCTTAGGCCCAGCTGGAAGCCTAAAAATAGGCAATAGAAAATTGGCATGTTTTGTTTAAGGTATTTGAGAGGATACCATATCAATCTTACTAGGGCCAAGTTACAGGAATTCTGCAAGTCTCCAGAAGAAAAAACAAATTTACAACATACATGTTGGCAACAAATGCAGCCATTTAATGTGGGATTTGAAATTGAGAATTCCCCTCAAACCTCTTCAATTCTCAATTGACCAAGATTACTAAGATTTCTGTCAAACACGCTCCAATCTCAGCCTGTTCTGTCACTCTGCTCTGGATTTTTTATCATCTCTCCACTAGCACATCTTACAAAACATGAAACCAGAGGCATCCAAAGGCAAAGATGACAGCAGCAGTTGTCTGGTGAAGGGGAAATGGCAGCCCTTGGCATAAGGTTAGGTCTATCCAGAATTTTGTTCAGCCCCATCTTTTTCAGCAGTGCACTGTGCAAAGTTAGGAAAGTCATTTCACCTCCAGGGGCCTCAGTTTCTACACGTCTGCTATGATGCTGGAAACACTGGTCTTCAAAAAGGCCTTTGTAAAGGGATGCTCTGTAACCTCTGTAGAAGAGTAGTGGCCATAATACTTCCCTTCTTTTTTAACATATAATGGTAGTATAGCTCAGGAGAATAAAGAAAAATTAAATTAAAAGGCTGTAGTGTATTTAATTTCATGAGATTAAAAAAAAATCTCAGAGTTATTTACATTAAAAGAAAAGCACAGCTAGATTCTGTCTTCAGGTAAAAAAAATCATAGAACCATAAATATGCTGAGTTGGGTATCTTCTAGTTGGTGAGCAGTGATCTGAGCCAAACTTGAAGGAACATTTAGGTATTTACAGATATAGAAAATCATAGCTCCCTTATTTATCCCATGAAAAAATTTGCCTTGGCATCCTCCAGGCTGGGCCGAGCCATGTGGCTCTAGCTGTGCTACAGTGATGGCATCAACTGCAGCTGCATTACACACTGCTGGGGAAGGAACTGCTGCTAATAAGCCACAATTTAAAATACTTTCAATTACAAAGTACTCTTTTGAGTAAAACACGCCGTCTCTGCCGGGGTTAGGGTGCCTGGCCCCAGACACTGCACGCCAAGGATGTGTGTGAGATGAAGCTCCATTAAGAGAAGCCTGTGATTGTGGTTATGCTGAAGGTCCTGCTGAGCCACACCACTGACAGAACTCGGGAGAGGTGAATCAGCTGCTGCTTGTGTTTGTTGTGCCAGCTGGGGTTCATGAACTTTCCCCTGACCTCTCTTCTAATTCAAGACTTCGTGGTTTTTCAATGATTTAAAATTTTAGCTTAAATGTGTATATATACGTATGTGTGTGTGTATATATGTATATATAATCTCCACTGTGCTAAAATTGGGTTCTCCACAGCTAAAAGGACCAAGGGACAAAAGTAGCTCACATTTTAGTCTCAGCTAGAGGCCAAAAAGGCATCCACTTCCTGCTCAGCATTACTAAAAGCAGCTTCATGTCAACATGACAGATGTGGAGGTACCACTGTCTCAGCATGTCTGCATAGCTCAACTTTTCATGTGAACCTGTTACTTCTGGTCACTGCAATACTTGATCCAGAGCTGGCACTGGTACCTCCACCAGGCTCTGCACGTGCTGTGTAAGACTTGTAACCAGTGTGCAGCCCACCAGCCACATTCTTGGCTGTAGATAGGAACATGGAAAGAGAGTGGATAAATCCCTCTTGTGCAGGATTTAGATCCCTCTGTGTCAGCTGGATTTCCCTTTGCTTGGGAAACCCAAATTTTCTCTGTCTACAAGATCTGCACTGCACCTATATAGGCACAGAGAGCCTCTACTCAGTACCTGTGCTGAAATCCTAATTCAGAGTTTTTCCTTGGAATAGCATTGATATGTCCACCACGACTCTGGGATAAAATGGTGCTCAGATGCAGGAGTTATAAGTCCTGTACAGGTTCACAGAGAGGAATGGGAGACACTAAATGAAAAACCTATAAACAGAAATTTGAACCTCTTCTATAATCAAATAAGAAACAAGACTCCCTAGATAACAGAGCTGGGTGCCACCAGACTTTGTTTCCACTTCGATATAAAGCAGCACCCAAAACTACAATAAAAATCTCCCTCACTCTCTGCACCTTGGCTGATGGTCAAACAGCATCACGAAACAGAAATACCCATAACCCTAGTCAGATACAGAATGAAATAAGGCATCTCTTTCCTAGTTCCCTGGGATAGTCTGAGGAAGTCACAAATGACACATGAAACAGTAAATTTGAAAAGAAAGCTGGAGCAGTTAAAAATGGCTGCTTGTTCCTCATCATCTCCCTACAAGAGATGCAGCCAAGCAGCCCACAACATTTACTCTGCCTGATTCCAGCACATGTTGGCAAACACAGAAGCACAGAACACACAGTATTCCCCACCTGTATTGCACAGTTTCTCCCTGTGAAGACCAACACTAATCACAAAAGTTTTCCCACTGAGTGTGGTGACTGAACTGTCTTGATTCATAAAAAGTCCACGTTAGAAAATGTGTGTCCTCTGAGATGTCATTTATTTCCAAGTCAGGATTTCTTAGTGTTACACCTTATTATTTGTTGAGGGTTGCCATTCAAAATATGCCTCATTTCTTTTATTAGGCTCCAGTCCTGCAGTTACAAAGATGAATGATACCATCTCTCTGCCAAAGACAGGCTGAACCTACTTCACACACCTCTTCACAGTTCAAACACTGCCCCATGTACAATTAACATGCAAGACTTGTTGCCTGAGGATGTTGTAGAGGCCAGGAGTATTAACAGGTTCAAAGCAGGATTAGACAAATCCATGCAGGATAAAGGTCCATCAGCGGATGATCACTAACCACTATTATCTGAAACCCACAGAACATGTTAGGAGAAGCACTGCTGTGCCTGTGTCCTACATCTCAGCCTCTTCCTGGGGATTGACTGCTGTACAAGGCTGGAAACAAGATACTGCTCTGGGCAGTCTGCAAGTCCTTATAGGAAGGAGAAACAACAACATGACCATAAAACTGTGAACCAAAAGTCAATAGTGACAGCAATGAAGGCAAAGAAGAAAAAAAAAAATCTCTTTCTAAAGGGAACCTTAATTATTGAAGACAGAACACAGACTGTAAACCCATTCCATCACTCTCCTTCCCCTTCTTTATTCCCTTTGGTCCTTGCTCCAAAGACGAACAGGCTGGACCTAGTTTTCACAGCACAGTTAGTGAGGCTTGCCTCTCTGCTCAGGAGTCAGCTACAGGAGAGCTGTGGTGGGTTTGGGTTTGAAGAAAGCCACCCTGAACCCTTGTCTCCCTCAAAGCACCCGAGTCGGACCCCTCTGAATCCCCCTGCCAGCCCACAGCCCTCTGCCACCTGCATTTTCAGACTTTCAAAACTAACAGCAAATGATGTGTCTGAGAGAACGAGATGTTGCTGGGTTATTTTCTCATTAGTTCTTTTAATAGGGTTGTTTCCTTTACCTGCTACCATTCGCATTTAAAAGTCCTTCATTTTGAGAACATTTTCTTTAGTGGATGAAAAATGTGCTTTTGAAGTAATTCTGCTTGGAAACACTTTCATAAGATAAAAAATACTTCAAGAGTGATTTTATACCAATGCAACATTTTCATTTAAAGTAGGCAAACAACAAAGTGGCTTAATATTTGTTTGTGCCTTAGTTACAGGAAACATTTTCATGGAAAAAAAATCCTGCCCAGGTATTTAAATAAATATGCAAAAATAAGATTCATTTCTGGCTAAATTCAGAGTAAGACATTTAAAGGTACATGCACTTCCTCCTGGTGCCTAGAAAGTCTGAAATATAACTATGCTGTGGTGCTATTGATGCAGTTTGAATGCTACTAAATTTGGGGAATCAAACTGACCCACTAGTTGATCAGGGTCAAAGCTGTATTAGTTATGCCAGTTCTTACACAGAGAAGAATCAAAAAGCTTTCTACTTTTATTTGAATAAAAATGAAGTATTTGCAGTAGATATACAAATGTTTTAGATACAGCAATTTATTTAAACTGCTGCCTTAGTTATATATGTAATAAATTAATACTTACATTTTTAAAACACAGGTATCTTTAAAAATATTTTTGATAACAATAACGTTGAAATGAAAATTTAAAAACGGCATTGAATGAAGTAATTCTGAAGAAATCATAATATTTCATTTGGAAGGGTGGAAGTGGCATTCAATTTTCTTTCCTCTGAAAATGTTTACTAAAATCAAGATAATTCAAGAAAGTTTCAGTGACCTGAACAGAATTACTCCAGGAAGGGAGGAAGGAAGTACCAATCAAAATATTGAGTCAAATTCTGTATGCTTCTAAGAAAATACTTTCATTCTGATAATTTTAATTTATCGCTCATATTTTTTTATTGCTCTTTAAATCATGCAGCTTGAATGCTTGGCTTGTATTCTTCTCCAGCTACTCATGATGCAAAATTAGACATATCCTTTTGTATACATCCCTTGAGGGGTTGTGGGTGGATCTTGCCACTGGACGCTACAAAATATCCTCAAATCAAGAGCTCTCTGTGTTAAACAATTCAAACCCCAGGAGCCCATCCAGCCAATTTACCAAGTATAAATATAGTCCCTCTGCCATTCACACTGAGCGCAGTGAGTTCCGTGCAAAATCCCTGAGGAACTAGAAGAAATATTTTAATGTTCAGCAGTAGTCTTTAATTCTGCATTCAAATTATGTCACTGACCACTTTTCTCTTTCCTCTCAAGGCAAGTGTCTTCCTCAGAAGGCAGGTTTTAGGAGAAATAGCTCACAGTCCTTTTCCTAAACACGCTGGCTGATGCCAGGGCTGCCTTGTTGCTTGGTTTAACACCAGCTAGTGGATTCTCTCCTAAAATAACCAGCTACATGAACTGCAAAACACCTATGGACAGGGTGTGTCCCCAGGGGAAGCAGGGCTTTATGCTCACTCTTAAGGCTACTCAACATTTCCCAGTATAAGATCTTATTTCCAGTTCCTTACAGCTTTGCTAAATGAACTGGCCTGAAGTCTTCCATAATGAGGCTCTGCCTCAGGCTGTGTGTTTTGGAGAACTGCTCGTGTTACTAATAAGGCAATAATCCATACTGCAGCTCGATTAGTAGTCAAAATGGTTGACAAAATCTGTAATTATAAAAAGTAGAGTTCCTTGTGCTGACATATCAAAACAGACCTCTCAGACTGCAACGGGGAACGGCCACGATAAAAGATTCTCTGCTCCTTTAGCTGTAAGGAGAGTGGCCAGGAGTTTGGCCTGAATAAAACATACTGTGGAGGGAAGAAATATTAGAATCAAATGCTCGTATAAAAGCTTTGCTGCAACGTCAATAATCTTCAAAGTACTTAACTGGGGAGGTAGGCACTGCAATGCCTCTCTGACAGGTGGGAAGATGGAGGCACAAAGAAGCAGCGTGGCTCTTGTAGGCCCATGCAAAGAAGCAGTGTAAGCATCAGAGAGCATCCTGGGGTGCAAAAAAAAACCAAAAACCAAGGTGCCCAGAAAGAGATGCTAAAAATCCCCCCCTTGTTTCTGAAAAGATTTATTTTACTACCACTGCAGTCAGAAACAAGTTGTACAATGTCTTGCTAGAATTGAAATTGCTTTCTTATGGGAAGCACAGAAAATTTCTCACCAGGAATAGCAACAATTGTTATCTCTAGGATGTACAATTTTCATAAAGTGAGCAAATAAATTGAACTACGAGAATCAAAAGGTATTAGACTGAGCAATTTTTTTTTTTTTTTTTTTTTTTACAGGAAAGAAATACTAAAAACTAACACAGAAATTATATCAATGATGTAATTGAGAACACATGACCATAAAAACAGCACCTCTTGCTAGAAGGGATTTAACTAGGGAGTCTACAAGCTTTTTTCATTGGTAATCCCCATCCCTGGGCCAAGCCCTGCCCTGGGGATGAGGTGAGTGCCCTGCAGGGCTGGGAGTGTTTGGGAAGATTGGGGTGAGTCCCAGAGGGCAGCCTGGCCCTGGCTGGGCTCCCCACCAGTAACAAGGGTGGCCTCTTCAGCACCCCAGCAGAAAGCTGAGATGAATCTGCTGTAAATGAATTTAGAAAAGCCAGCAGACACCCGGGCGGGGCCTGTGCGGGGCTGGCACACGCAGCTATTTCCGAGCAGACGGTCACTTCCTCCTCCTGCCTGAAATGAGCCTCATCCCACGCAAAGTTTCCAAGCCTTTCATTAGTGGTTGTGTTAGTGCATAATAGCTATAATGAGAAGGCCATAAAAATCCAAAGTTAGCTGAGGGTCCTTAACCGTTATGTGGCTCTCTTTGCAGATTTTTATTTAAACTTTAATGACTGCCACATAAGATCAAGCAACAACAAATAACATTTGTATTACAGCTGTATTATTTAATTCCCATTAGCTGAAAATGCCAGGCTACTGGCCAGTAGCTCAGGAAAATAAGTGGTGACAGGTGAAAGAAAAATACCCTTCCTGTACTTCTTCAAGCCACTTTAAAGCCTGAGGCTCTGCAATGTCATTTACACCTAATGAAACCTAATGTCAGACCACACTATTTAGCCAAATATTATCCTTTCAGGAAAAAAATGGACCTTGCTACTTTTAAGGACATGGTGCTCTTTCTGGCCATAATTTCTACTGTCAAATTAAACCATGATAGAACTGATCCCTTTAGATTTGCTATTAACTTATTTACTTCTGCTTTTGAAGGTGCACTTAACACCACCTTATATATTGGGAGATCTAGGTGCTGAAAGCTGTAATTTAGCCTCTGGTTTAATTAGATCAATGACTTTATTGGACAGCCTATAATGTCTGAAGTAATAATCACAGTCCAAACTTCTAATTCTGAATCAAGCACAAAAGAAGGAGTGCACACTTCTCTTCAGTAAAGAGTGAAGTATTTTAAAGGGCTGCTTTCATCTCTAATGGCTGCACTATCATTTTGCAGTTCATTCTGAAATGTTTTGGACAACCCACTAACACAGCAAATGTAGAGTAACAACAGAGACTCAATGTTTTCCATCACATTCTTACAGTTTTCAAGACAAGTCCAGGAAGCAAAATTAGCAGAGTGCAAATTCATATTGATCTGCCTGGCTTCTGGAAAAATAAATTTTCTTTCAATGTCAATTAAAGTTAACAAAGTGAGATTTCAATCAGGTTACTTAAGTAAAAGGTCAAAAGAATGGGTTAAGAGAAGATTAATCCCATACACACAAATATCACTTTCTCAGAGAAACATACTATGTGTTCAAAGAAAGGCAAGCAGTGTATGAATTTTAAAAGATGAGAAATAATCAAGTTTCATCAAGCTCCTTTAACTTCAGTAATTTTCTTATTTGCTACATTCATTTCTTACTCATTAAGCAAGCCCAGTGTTTTAGAAAAAGACAAAAAAAAAAAAAAANAAAAAAGGAAAGAAAAAAATCAATCCCCTTTAGGATTTGCAATACGGGTATCTGTGGATTTTGCAATCCAGAACTTTGTGCCAAAAATAGTCCTATTGATTACAAGGGATTAAAATTACTTCTTAACATAGAAGCAGTGGAATCTGGCCTTAAGCAAAATCACACTAAAAACTCAGAATATAAATTAGAAAAAACAGTCAATGAACTGAATATTCATGCTCTGTAACAGAATCAAAGAAATGTTGGGTGGAAGAGACCTCTGGAGGTCTCGAGTCCAACCTCCCACTTGACCAAGTGGGCCATAACTTTGTCCCCCTCCTGGAGAAATGTGTTTCCTAATTGCCAGCCAGAACCTCCCATTTCCTGCTGTTTTCAACTATTACCCTTGTCTGGTTTGTGCCAGTCCTGAGTAGACTCTGTCTCTGCTATCCTTGTAACCACCCTTTAAGTCACTGCAAGCTGCTATTCAATATAGCAATTCAATTTTAGTCTCTTACCTAGAACTAAGCAAGAGCAGCTTCCTCAGTTCTTTCTGGCAGGGGGAGTGTTCCAGGCCCTGGACCATCGTTATAGTCCTCTACAATTCCTGCACATCACTCCTGAACAGGAACGGGGTGAGGGGACAGAAAAGGGATGCAACTGGACTCACTATTCCAAGTGCAGACTCAGCAACACAAAGTAGAGGAAGGTAACAGATCAGCTTTGACTGGAACATGAACAGAACACAGCTGTCTCTAGGAAGAGCAGACTTATCCCATTTATGCAGGCAAGCTCACATCCAAACTCCAGACCTTTCTGTCATACTACAGTTTGATACTAAGGCTTACTAAATGCAAGAAAATGTGATTTTTAATTACTTTTGACTTAGAACACCGCATAGCATGGGGAGAGCCATTTGCTTGTACAGATCCTTATCTCACTGGTTTAATTTGGAAGAGACTGAACTAAGTTACAAAATTAGTAGCTTTCCTTGTAGGGTCAGAGGAAGGAGGGGAGATGATTTTCTCTGCACTTTTGGAGTGCAGTCATGCACACCTAACTAGTGCAGTCAGCTACCAGGATCAGACACACAAATCTAAAAGGCTTCACACAGTCATGTATTTGTAAGAGTTCCGATGTGCAAAAAAAAATTAAGAATACATGATTAGGACACTGAATTTACAGAGCTGAGTCTCCCTTAGGCCAGAAATTCCTAAGGAGTATTCAGGATCCCTAAATATTTGCCAAGGACGATGAGGTCTCTCAATGGCGGATTCTTTGGAATTTAAAATAAACATCTATCATTATGTGTTTAGAGTCTATCTGTAAAATGACAAGATTCCTGTGGCTAAAGCAGCAACAGGGGACTTAGGACTTGTGCTCAATTCTTGGATTTGCCACAAATTTCCTCTGAAGGGCCGGATGTTTGTCTTCCTGTATCTCTGCTCCCCAACTGCACACACAAAAGCAATTAACAGACAAATTTTTCACTTTATGATTATTTAAAAAGCCATAGCAAGGACCTTCAGGAAGCCAGAGGGCATTCCTTACAGAAGTATCTAGCTTGGAAAAGGCACAGCACTGCCAAATCCAGCACTAACTCAAGTCCCCAGGTGCCACACCTACATGCTGGACAACTGTTTTGTCCTAATCTCCAATCTCAACCTCCTCTGGCACAGCTTGAGGCCATTTTCTCTTATCCTGTCACTTGTTACCTTGGAGGAGAGACTGACCCTCCTTTCAGGTGGTTGTAGAGAGCAACAAAGTCACCCTGAGCCTCCTTTTCTCCAGGCTAAACAACCTCATGTGCTCCTCAAAAGACTTGTGCCTCTAACCCCTTCACCAGCTTCACCGCCCTTCTTTGGGCTCTACCCAGTGCTGCCCCCAGCCACTTTCTCCCTTCCCTGCATTTCCCCACATGGGATGAAGAGCAGTTCCTGGGCATAGTGCCAAAGCAGCTGCTACAATAATAGGTGGGGATAGTATTTTGGGTCTAGGAGGAGGCTGACAGTCATTATGAGCTAACGGGACCGGACACAAAGCTGTTTTAAATGTAGGATGGTTACCCAGCTGTGCAACCAGACCACGTGCACTGGGAATATGTGCCACACTGAGCAGTTCCAATCAGAGATGGGAAAGGCTAAAACACCTTGCTTGTTTTCCAATACCTGTGCTAGACTAAGTCTGCTCCTTCAGCAGGACCTGCCCAGCCACAACACTTTGCTGTTTAAATGAACCACTTCGGCACTGGATTCAGTC
Source organism: Daphoenositta chrysoptera (assembly GCA_013397915.1). Taxonomy (NCBI): domain Eukaryota; kingdom Metazoa; phylum Chordata; class Aves; order Passeriformes; genus Daphoenositta; species Daphoenositta chrysoptera. Next base: position 114,028 of record VZRO01002836.1, read on the forward strand.
AGCCACTTGCAGACAACAGTGTCAAGTGTAAAAGGACTCTTCATCTTGACCACTTAAGGCCTGCTTTGCTGCTTCTCTTTTCCTCATTCCCTTCCAGTTCAGTCCCTCTCTACTTCTTTCCATTTATTTCTCCTTTCCTCCTAATTCAAACTTTCTACCTCTCTAACAAGTGCTTCCCATGACAGCTCTATCACATTGCTCACTTCGCTTGTCAATTTTACTTCTCTTCATTGACTTGCTTCTAACTTCTCCTTCAGAATGTAACTTGAGTGGCTCACAGCCTTCTCATAAAGCCTCACAAAGAGGGCAAATCACAGCAGAAAACCAAAACTGAAACTGTTTTACCTGGCTAAGACTTTGACATACTAGACCTTAGACAAGCACCCAGATAGCTTGCACTCACAAATACTGATTAAGCCCTGAACTCACTTTGGAGAACCTGATTCATCAACATTAGGGAAAATGGCCAAAATTTCAGGTAACTAACCTGTAAATCTCAAAGTGGGTTTTATGAATAAGAACATTAATAGTTACAAAGTCAAATATTACAAGTCTTCCTTGCATAGTCAGCGGGATCTTTTTCAAATCCAGTAAGAGGCATCAAGGATGAAAGCATGAAAATAAAGGGTGAGAGTGCACTTGAAATAATGCATCTATGCATAACACTGATAGGAATTATTAGGAAAATCTGTCCAGTTCTGGTTTCCAAACTTTAGGAAGAACATGGAAAACCTCCAAAATGTACATGAATATGATACATAGTTAATACTATTATTAACAAATAACAAGTTCTGGATTTCAAAGACAGGGAGAACTGTCCAAATAATCCCAAACTTTGGGAAGCTGCTCAACTCTCACTGAGCCCCAGTGCTCCTTTTATCAGGGCTATGGTTCAGGTCATTTCTCTAGATTCAAATTCTTATCATTGGCAGTGCCTTTGTGTTTTGTTACAACCTTGTCCTTCAAATTCCTCCATAAACCCACATTTCCAAATACTCAACATTAGTCCAGAGTTACTCATTCCTGCCAGGCCCTCAGCTGATTTCAGTGTGCTTTACTTGGGTCCCACAGGAAAAGCAGTGCCCTAAATGAAATCAGTTCCCAGGGAAGCTTAAATTGCATATGTGTTTTTGGACCAGAACTTGTTTCTTCATGAAGGGGATGAGATTTTTGCACTAGGTTTAGTAGAGCAGGGTGACATGTAATGTTACCATTTATATACACATTCCAGTGTTTATGTAAGCAGTTTCATCAAATCCATCGTGGTATTATGTAGATGGTTAAAATGTAGTAGTAGTATGTAAGTGTTTATAGGATTAGACCCAGAGATTTGAAGCATATAAAAGGCAAGTTCTGTCTAGAGCCACTATTTGAGAAATGATGAGCTGAATGCAGGAATAATGCCAGGAGTCTGACCCTGTATTTTTTTGCAAGTGCAAGGACTACTACCACAAGATCCAAATTCGAGGGGCAAAAATTTCAGATCAAAGTTTAAGAATTCAGGGGTCACAGGAGGACGAATAAGAAATTTTTGCGGTGCCTGCAAATCCTTGAATATTTCAGATTCATGGTGCACATTTCTGAAAACAAAAACTCAATAGTTCCCCACTGCTCTTAACACAAGCAGTGCCTGATGTTTGCTTCACCGTTCACTGAGTCTGCGAATGACAGGAAGAATGTTGACATTTTGTGCCACACGTACGGGAAGAAACAGATCATCTCCCTCTGAAAGGTGCTTTATTTTATGTGAGAAAAGACAAAACTCTGAGCTCCACATCAAATAAATCATACAATAAGAACATTATTTTTAAAGGGGATGAGTATTTTGCATATTAATATTAAATGACGTCTGAGTAGAAAATATAGAAATTATAATATTCAGTCTCTCACAGGGAGCTGACACAGAGCAGAGGAGTTCTGGTTACCAAGCTGTCTTAAATCTACAGCCTCAAAAAAAAAAAAAGCTTCATCAAAATTTAATATTCATGCAATAGGGACTCTTTCATTGTTATGAAAACTGATTAGGGCCAAACATAAAATCTTCATTTACACCCTTCCTCCACTAGAAAAAAAGAGGTGCAAAAATCGACCCAATGAAAAAAAATAAACCTGGCAAACATTTTCCTGGCAGCATTTCAGGAAGCTACTATTTTGTATTTGTTAAAGATGCAGTCCTTACCAGCCAACACAGAGACCCTTACAAGGAAATGGAAGGGACATTAGTAATTCAAATAAGGGGCAAAAGAGACAGACTAAAATTAAAATGTGCACAATTATTGTCCAGCAAACCAGCAACAGTATATAATCTAGTAGGAAAGGGGAAAGAGAGAGCTGATAAATTTTTTCTTCAGAAAGATGTGGGTAAAGCTCTTCTTTTTGAAGAAGTCACAGAGCTAAAATAACCATATTGTTAGGCAGTGACTCATAGGAACAAAGACAACAATGCTATCTGGGATCGTTATACTGGTGCCTTTTAATCATAATGTTGGTACAGTTCTCCCTCACTCTGACCTAGTTTAAATAGTTTAGAAAGCTTAATAGGCAATGCTGCTTACAGCACTGTTAGGAGGACCTGAATATATACAACAAGTTCTTTTGTGAATGAAAATTACTGATTCATGGCCCGTTACACTCCATGAATTCAGAGAAACAACAGTGAAGTTAACTCACGGAAGTTTCACACAACTCAATCTGAATTTGTCCTCCTGCACTTTCTAAACATTCGTGTTGGCAATCTGGCATTGTCAACATGGCATGTCCTGGAACAGCCACCCGTGTCACAGTGCTGCAGCCACAGCAGGGCACAGCCTGCCTAGGAGCAAAGTATAGGTAAAAATTCTAGATTTAAAAACCACTAAATTGAGCAGGAAATGTTTTTAGTTCTCATAAAAAAGATTTATGAGAACAATGTTTTCACTAAAGTTTTTTATAGAAGTTTTTTTGTTTTAACTGACAGGCTGGAAATCAAGAATTTTCAGTCTTGGAGTTTTCAATGAAAACAAAAAGGTTGCCAGTAACCACCATTTCCAGTAGAAATATCCTTTTGGCAAGAAATGATATCTTTGTTCATTTTCTTATTGAAAAACATTGATCCGTTCCAGTGATTGATGTCAACTACAGGACATAACTGTATTTTCCATGGGATAACTGATGAACTTGCTTTTAGTGTTAACTAGATTAATGCCTGCTATCATCTGCAAGTTTATAGTCCACCAAAATATAAAACCCACTTTTCTGAACCTCTGGCTCTGAAGTCACATATGTTACCTACAGATACTGCTTGAACTTGTGCTGAACATAATTAAGTTGCTCAGTGTGTCCCTGTGAGCTGCACCAGCCATCTCTCTTCATTTGCAGGGTGAATTTTTCTCCCGCTGTAAAGCCCAGGCGAATCTCCTGCAATCATTAAGGGGCTTTGCTGGGCTGCAGCAGTAACAGCCCCACAAGGGACACCCTGCCCTTCCTCTGCTGCTTAGTCTGGGTTGGCTCTGGGATCCCACAGAGACCAGCATAAAGGACAGTGATGAAAATGAGCCATAAAAGAAACTCATGAGGTCAAGCCCGTGCGTGCATTTACTCTACCCAAGATTCAAGGCTTGGTTGCAGGGAGCTGTAAGACCTCCTCCAGTGATTGGGTCGGGAAAGGCAACTCCTAACATCTATATTCTGACTTAGAAAAATAAAGCTATCTTTCCAGAATTATTGACCAACAAAACTATTTCACTAGATTTCACGCAACCAGAATTTATTTTTTAATCCTATCTGCCTCTCTGGCTCCTGAGAGGTATTCTTAATTATACAGAGGAAACAGATGCCTTGATTTCTCCATGTGGCTCAGTCCTGGACTATTACATGGAAAAATGTCCCAACTGGGATTTTCAGAAGCATTGGCTTAATCCTCCTCCCACGAAAACCACTGGTAAAAACACTCATGAATCTGCAGTTGGAAGAAAAGAGGACAGTGCTAAACACTCAGAAACATTACTATTGCCACATGTGGACATGAAAGAATCTTGTTAGAAAAAAGTGCTCTTCTGAATATCAGATAGATTCTGTTTTCTCCAAATACCTAAAGATTAATCCACAGCAAAAATTCTTCTTAAAGAAGGTTTTCTCAAGGCAAATTAAGGGAAAGGATTTTTAGGTAGCGTATTGGAAAAAACCACAAACTAGAGCAGACCACCAGGCAGCTTGGAAGAGCAAAAGTTTACTTTGTAAAACCAAACTTTGCAACCTTAATTTTGTTAACATGAGAGTATCCTCTAATTTTATCTACAGCTACCACCTTCTCCAAGTTACAATTGCCAAAAAAGGTCAAAATATCTTAACGCTACATTCCACCAAGTCACTAAATGGAACAGAAGTCATATTACTGTAATTCATAATTCAGAACTCAAATTTCATAAGACAACATAAGAAATGTCATTTTAACCACACTAATTCCTTCACAGTTAACATGAGTGGGTGTTGGTGCAATCCAAGCTGAAAAAAGCCATCTAATTTCAGCAAGTATACCACAAGCCAAGTTGGCAACCCTCCACGTGGATCAGACAAATGTCTGCTCTGTTGAAGCTGAAGGCACAGTGATAATTATCATAGCTGATACTGCATCAGTGGTAATGACAGTGTGGTTTGTAAATATGAAACAAACTGGGATTCTCTCGTTCACAAACAGGGATTTGGTGCTGCTGTGGGAACCCGCCATAAACCTGACAGATCTGAATGCGGCCCTTGATCCAAACTAGGGCACGTTCCTCTGGAACTGGGAAGTCATTCAATAGCTGCAGTGCACATTTAATTATCACACTTTTTGGGTGGGTGTTGGTAGAAGGCAGACAAACACGTAATATGACAACTATAAGACAATCCCATCCAGCAGAAGGGAGAAGCAGCCAGTGCCACCACTCCTACTGAAAATGGAGATGCTGTGACCATTTTTCACTTTGCTCAGTACCTCGCTCTTGGGGTCAGGTAGCTCACCAGGAAGGAGTCAGCTCTTTCTAGGATAATTAAGCACGCTCAGTTAAAGTTCCCTAAGGCATTTAGCCAGTAAGAAAAACCTCTCAACCATGACATCAAGGAAAGAGAGAAAGGATACTCTCTCATTTAATTAGACAGAAGAAGAAGTCGTATGGCTGAAATAGGTATTTCCCAGCTCAAAACTGCAGCCACACAAGATACATCAGAAACCTAAGCTTTGATTGCTGCCCTGTCCCTCAGAGGCAGCCGAGGCCAGCAGGGAACAGTGGTTTTGCAGAGGTTTTTGGCTCCCAGAGCCCTCCTGACACAGCACGAAGCAAGGCTCGCCTGCAGAAAACGAGCTGGCTCTGAAGGACTGGCAGGTGAGCGAGCAGCCCTCCAAACCGACGGGAGGCTGGGCGTGCCCTCGCCAAAAGCCAGGGGATAAAAAATAGCTTCAAATCCCCCATCTCTGGGACTCAGCGTGGACCAGAGGGTTTTCCCCAGAGCCAGTTCAGGTTTACTCACACACCGTGCCTTGTGCTTTAACTCCACTATGAGAATGCTACTCTACTTCTGTATTAATGAATATTTATAAAGCACTTGGAGATTCTTCATGAGAGGTGAGCCTGACATTTAAGGCTAGAAATATTATGAAATTTCCTTTCCAGTTACTAAGCAATATCCAGTCATTAGGAGAGATTCCTTATAAATAGATACTGGCTTCAATAAAATGTTTCTGAACAAATTCTCCATTGGAAAAAAACCAAGATCAATGGAACATTTTCAATTACTTCAAAATAATGTGATGTGGAAAGGCAACATCTATTTCCTCTGTTTAATTGTCCCCCTCCCTATTTTATGCTATCTCTCTAAAATGTTAACAATCACTTAAAACCATGTGTTTTCACTTTCCCTGAGACCATCTTTTTCCATTACAGAAGTCTTGAGCTCTTTTGCTCACTAAAAACCTTACACAGGGGCAGAGGAGAGACAAACTAAACTTGGTATTTCCTCCACTCTTTTTTTCACTTATGGGCCTTGCCCACATAGGAGTCATCTCATCCCATCCCACATTTCCTCCCCTCATTGCAGATGCAGGATTACCTGGAGAGCAGCTGACTTACTCTAAAGACTGGACTGGGGCTTCCCTGCTCCATTCTCCATCCACCACTTTTTTGTTAGAGAACACAATGAACTCCTAGTCATGAGCATTTTACTCAGCTACACAGCTGTAACTGGACTGTCACGTGGCTGTGAGCATCCACAGTAAGAAAAATAGAAATCTTTATTGCTAGTCCTCAGAAGAAACAAATTAAACTGATTTGTTTATCTGGAGTGGTGGTGGATATTTGTATATGAAAACTAACTGGAATTTAAAATAAGAGATGAATTTCACATTTCTGTCATATTGTAGGAAGCTAATAATCTTTATTATTTTATTATAATTATAGGTCCAGGTATATCAGAAATATTATATCTCTAACTTATGAGTCTCCTCTTCGATGACAGTTTTACTACCTATTTCATTAGTTGTCTAGCAAGTCTGTTTTTTAAAGGTGAAGCCAAAGTGAGACGAATTTGCTGGAAGACAAACTCCAAACTGGACTGGGTGGTTTGCACTATTCTGTCACTGCTAATGGAGTTCAGCTCTATTACTTATGACAAAACCCTCTGGTATGTAAAATGCTTACTTTACTGCCATATCATCTTTAGTAATAAAACCAAAGAGGGACCTGCTATGCACCCCCCCTTACAGAGACTGCCAACACCCACAGGGTTCATGCAGGCTCCAAAAATCATCCAACAACTGCTAAACAAAGCAGTTCTCATCCCCTCCCCAGTTCATCTCTGGAGTGGTCTATGTTTAGCCTTGTACCATATAAAAGTAGCTTTAAATTCAAGATAAATTAGCCCACATGAGCTCAGTGCTAGCACAGCTGACCTGCTCTGGGGAGCACAGGTTACCTTATTGGCACACTGGTAAGAGCCCAAGCTGTGTCTCCTTTACTCTCACAAGAAAAGGTAAGACAACAGATGTATTTTTAAGGCCCACACACGATTTCTCCCTTACAACCATAACTCCACATTGAAATGCAATCTTGCTTTCATTAGGAAAGAGATAGCTTCTAACTGAAGTTGCTATATCTGGAATGAAAACGTATGTATCATATGGCAGCCTCATTTTATTTCATTCACATCACCCTGTAGTGCCTGCTTTTCCTCCTCCTCGTTCTTCAAGTGTAGGAGAGAGTTGTTGTTTGTGTGTAGCATGCACATTAGCACAGATAAACTGCTCACCGAGTGTAATGATTAATGATTGAATAGTGCAGTTGTTGCAAAAATAAGTCATGCAGTGAAGAGAGATCTGAAGATTATTTCTAACACCAGGGGATGGCTTATTAATCTTACTTCTTGAAGAATTTGTGAGTAAATCATTCTCCTTTATTAATGATATTTCACTTTGCTCCATGAGACATCTTTTATACATCCAGAAGGGCAATTATCTGTTTAGGCCAGGAAACAATATTAGTTACAGACGGTGCTTGAATGTTTGATCTAAGTCACTTAAATAAAAGAGGGAAAAAAAGAATGAAGCACACTCCAAAGACTACCCCAAACAGGACTGCATTTCCAGGCAGGTTGCTTTGGTCCCCCTCCACCTGGAAATGACAAATTATGTGCTTTTTTGAGTCTCAATTAATCTGAAGCTTGCATACTCAAACAATGATATAACAACTCGAGGAAAACTACATTACTTTTATGTCTTCTGTGTCTGAAGGAATTCTATTATATGTGAGGTGGTTAAATATGTCTGAAATGGTTTATTAATATAAAAGTCTTTCAAAGGGAGATCTTAAATTCTTGATCACAATGAGATATTGAAGACAGAAAGTAGAGTTTATAATTTAAAAATAAAAAAAAAATCCTCCTCTTGGTTCAAAACTCTCCTTTTTTCTAGCTATCCACAAAATATCCATTTTTATCTGCTACCCACAAAAACATTGGAAGATTTAAGGAGGGAACACAGGCACCTGTTTAATAGTAGTATTCCGAGAACCATAATATAAAAATACACAATGTTAATATAAATCTGTAATTAATCTCCAAAAGGACATTCATTAATAAGTTTTAAAGACCTTGGGTATGAAAATCAGAAATTGAAATTATTATAGAAATTGGATTAGATAATATGAATTGATCACAGAAGCGCTTTGCAGATTCACAAAACTTTGACAAATATCTTACCATGGATTTCAAAATATTACTAAGCTGTGTCATAGTTACCCTTTAAATTAAATCAATTAGATCAATTGAATGCAACAGTTTATTGGACAGGTAATTACTTAATGAAAGGCAGCATGATCTAGTGAACAGAAACATAAGGAGACCCAAGAAATATGTGGAAGTTGCACTTTATTTTTCAAGTATGGATTAAGGCTAAGGATAATCTGCAGGGAGGAGTCTGCAGAGATGCTCCTGCATGTGAGGGCATTTCACAAAGACTCTGCAGCCTCTGGTATTTGGTAGGGACACCTGGCTTAGCAAGTGTTGTGTGCAGAACTGCACTTTCACCAAGTGCCCCTGGGTGGAATTGGTGAATTAGAGCTGCTCATTTGGGTGACACAGGTTCTGCTGCTGCCAGTCCTGTCAGCTCCAAGCTGGAAAATGGTATTTATAGCAAAAGAACCAGGGCTCTGCCTTGTAAAGAAATCACAAATGAACCTGCACTGAGGGATCTGTTTGAGTTTTGGAAACACGAACATCCTCCTAGACTGTGTTTGACATCTGTTAATTAAACTTCTTTAATTAAAAAAAAAAAATCATAACTGGAAAATCTGGTAGAAAAACACCAATTTAATAAGGTACCTATATTGAAAGGGGGGAAAAAGCATTCAGCAGTACAACAGTCCCATTTTCAGAATGAATCATCTCTGGTAATGTGGCAATTTTTTTGACAGTACCAATCTGCCTGACAGTGAGAATACATTTTCATCATTAACAAATGCTTTTGTCTGGAATCTGAAGTTACTTTACGTTTTTAGTTTTAAGTTGCTTGTTGCAAAAAAAAAAAAAAA